>PVJL010000640.1:0-369055 GCA_004026885.1 Lyroderma lyra
ATTACAAATAACAAATGTGTCAGAAAATATGAAGACAGCAGATGGCACATGTGCTACAAACAAAAGCAGGTGACTTTGGGGCACTTTTATATCAATGCAGCGTTCAACTGTGCAAATGTAAAATTTACAGCAACTAAATTCCTTTCTCTAATTAGGCCAATCATTTTTGACAGATCAACCTGAAAGCACAAAGGAAAAAAATCACATTTTCTAAAACTACTTTATTTTGAAAAAAATGTTTTGTCTCTAAGTATCAGGCAGATTTTTTAAACATGATTTAACTGGTGTAATATTTTAGAAGAGTGTGTAAACAAAGGGACAGCAACCAAAATCATTTTAATGACACATCCAGGAGTTTCCATTTGAAATGACATCACTAGAAAGTTCTTTTTTTGTGCAAATTCAAATTCTATGCTTAATGAGCCAAGTAGCAATATTTTGTTAGTTAATTTTCAACAAGCATTTTGTTAAATTTAGTTATGTTTTTCAAAACAGTTAAAACCCTAACACATCAGATTTTTGGGCAAAGATACTGAAAAAATAGTACTTGGGAAGATGTTACTATAGCCAACATATTACAATAATTTCCTAAGGCGATATCTGAAACAATAACCTAGGTCTGATGTTAGTGTCTTTTATGAATAGCTTAATAATTTCTCATATGTGCACTGAAGCTGATTCTGCCAGTAATCACAACTCACTAAAGCACTTGGCAAATTCAATTTTGGTCAGAATCAAGATATATGACATAAAGTTAGTGTTCACAATACATCTTGTTCATGATCATATTTATTTTGGCCATTTCATTATTCCAATACCTCAGAAAAATGTGGGTCCAAATATAATGTTAACTTTCCACAAATGAGTCACTCTGAAATCTGTACTATTTTTCATCAGGAAATGGACTACCTTAGAGCTACACGTCTAGAAAACTTAATTGGATGTTAATCTAATAGAGCTATTAATAAAGTCAGATAAACAAACAATAAAAATATATCACTGAATGAATGAAACTTTAATATTACACGTGTTATAAGAGAGAGAAGACTTACAACAAATAACATAATTTTAAAACATTTGTACATGCCTCCTGAGCGACAGAATTCAGGAAGTACAATAATAAATATCTAATATGTTTTTTAAATTCACTTTAATGTTGGATAATCTTAATTATCATTGTCTGAACCATCTGCTTCTCTAAGACTGCCATGTGGTTACTTCAGACATCAATATAAATTCCATGTTTTGAAGACATCATTTGTCTGGTCCCTGTTAAATACATAACCAATGAACAGATGTGAGGTAAAGATGATGTGATTATTACATAAAGCCAAAATGGCAAAGGAGAAGTCTTTCCAAATGGGCATATCCACAAGCCGTGACGAATGCCATCTCGGACATGGTGTGAGGTCCAGGATATAAATAACATCCAAGGAAGAAAGCACCATGAGTCCTTAAGCTTGAAAAGGTGCATAGTAAGCTTCAGGGTCAGAACTGCAAAGGGTATCATGGTAGAACAGTGAAGGAATGGTCTTCGTGGAAGAGTCAAAGCAGCCTGTGGGGTGAAAACAATAGCTATATCATTTCCTTTTTGGCAAACAAAATTTTATCAATGCTTCTTAATATTCTAAAGTATTTTCCAGGAGTCTATTAGAAATGCAAGAAAATAATTTTCTATGCCACCTTGAAATACATACATTAAATCTATGGTGTACAGGCAAAGAAGGTAAAAAAGGATATCTTTTTCATGAATGAAATCAAGATCTCAAGAACATGGTAATTAATTTTTAAAAGTTTCCTACTATTTATTTAGAAAGTCATGCTACGAATGTAATTTATATCCTAAATGTATGGTTTGTGTAAATTTGAAGTTTTAGAGAATTGTCTGGGGTACCTAACAGTGTTAGAAAAAAATCTCATATGGGGTTCCCTGGCGGTGTAGTGGCTAGGCTTTGGCGCTCTCACTACCACGACCTGGGTTTGATCCCCGCTCAGGGAACCAACCAAAAAAAAAAAAAATCTCACAACCTAATAAAATATTCTTCAATTAAGAAAGGCCAAAAGGGGAATATTTTTGCTATAACCATTTTATATTAGCCTTGAATACTTACAGAATTTATTTACAATATTTAGAAATATTACGTTATTTTAAGTAAGTATTCTAAAGTTGAGTTAAATAAACTTCAGTAAAGTTTCTAAACCACTGCAAAAATGTAATCATTATCTAAACAAATGAAAATTGCAGGCTTACACCCTGAATGATCCGAATATGGTGAATGCAAAAATAATTTAATACTTCATTCAAAAATAAGGACCAATACCAATACTATGCTACACTTTATGTGCACAGTCTTATTTAATTCTTATAATAATCCTATGAAGTAGGGATTATAGTAGAGAGGAGGAAGCTAAGGGAGGCTAAGTAATTTCTCCATGGTGTGTAGTTAATAAGTGGCAGAGCTGGGATTTGATACTGGGTCTGTCTGAATTGATAGCTCATATTCTTAGTACTACTGCTTCTCAATGAATCAAAGAATAAACATAGTATACAGCCCAAATGTTTTTGAAAATCACAACAGGATAAATTTTATATGAATACATTCATGAACCACACTTTTTACGCTTTATAGATTATCCCAATCCCTACTAACATTTATTGTTAACTATTTGCCAGGGTGTATCACCTAACATGCTCATTCAATTCTCACAACAACCCTATGATGTAAGTAATGTTATAATCCACATTTTACAGATGAGGAAATGGAGACTTAAAGACAAAAAGTGGTCTGCTAATACTATACACTAGGATTCAAACTTGGGTTTTCTGATTCCATTCTTAAATAGCAATGTTGTGCTGCCTCTACTTATAGCAAAAAATTAAAATTTGGTTTTAATCAGGAATTACTCATTCCATACTTGTTAAGTCTCTCAACAAGTAAGACTACCTCTGGGAAATACCTGGTACAGTACTTGCCACATAATAGAAACAAGAAGCAGTCATTTCTCATTCGTTCAACAAATATTTACTGAACAGCTATTAGGTGAGCCAGGCACTGTTCAAGCTAGTATGGAATGAAGGAAAGTCCTTGCTCTCTGAATCTGTATTTCTTTCCTTGAAATGTTTACAGATCATAAACAGGTAAAAAGTAAGCCAATTTGTTGACACTTAGAAAATATTATCTAACTTCCATTTTAAGCTTAGTTCATTAGCAAGGCCAATAGGTTACTGTATAGCTAAACCTCTGAGACCTCCTCAATGAAATTCCTCCATTTCTTCACCAGAGACTGTGTCCTAATCAGCCCACTGAAATGCACACCTTTGGCTCCAAGAGGGACTTGGGGAATGAATCCATTAAAGTCATTTCCCAGGACTGGGAATCACCTTAAAGCAATTCAACTGTTACAGAGCAATTAGGAGCTGCATCCTAACTAGAAAACATGAAGGATATGGGGGAAAATTTAAAGGTGGTGCTGAAGAAAGAACACTAATATAAAAAACTAGGATAGTCCTGAGAATGACACCATTACTTTAAACCAGTTGGCTAATCCTTCCTTCAAGAGTTGGCTAAGTACATCCTCTACAAAGTCAGCACTGAACTCCTCAGGTACAATTAGTGAGTCACTCGGTGTGCATCCATGGTAGTGCTAAATAACCTGATCAGCAACATGTCTGTGAGCACCTTCAGGGAAGTACTAAGTGCTCTGCTCAAAAAAGTTGGATGGGCTTTCTTATTTTAAAATTAGGTTAATCTCCAGTACTAAAGTGATGCTGTGAAGATCAACATAATGGTGCTAAAGACATTTAAAAGACCAAAAAAATTAAACATAAATGCTTCTTACCTTTAATGATAGGGATCCAGCTAGGAGAAAGTGGTCTACATCAATAACAGAGGCTAAAAATCCAGCTAAAATGATTTCTCTCAAGTCAGTCTTCTTCTTGACTCCAATGACTATTGCCCATGACCACATGCCAATCACACCATGCACGGCATTATCTGAGAGGGCACGGAGCCAGTTATTTTGCTGAATTATGGGAAACTGTAGTAGTCTATCAGCTATTAAGCAAAATATCCCCAGACCAAGGCTGGAAATAAGAGACTCAATGCTACAAGATTGGAGTAAAGCATGGGTCTTCTCAGTTTCAGATGCCATCACAAACAATATATCAGTATATACTAAAAGCCATCAGGAAACAATTAGCTTATTCTTGTCTATATCAACAATCACCCTAAAATAGAAAGCAGAGAAAAAGATACATGAAGATAATGGGCTGTCATATAATACTTAAACAAAACATTATCAGCAATAATTTCACAACTATAAAACCAAGTTGTAAAACCTGGTATTTTTTCAACTTAACTTACTTTTTCTAGCTTTACTGAGATAAAATAAGCAATATATAACACTGCATAAGGTGTACGATGTGATGATTTTATATACACATATATTGTGAAATGATTAAGGTTAGTTAACACATCCAGTATCTCACCATCATCATTGTTGTTGTGTGTGATGAGAATATTTAGTATCTATTCTTTAACAACTGTCAAGTACAAAAAAAAAAGGCATTTCTTACACATTATATGTAATATGCCATGTGGGCCAACAGAATAGCTTTGTAAGAAAAACAATTTAGATGATAATATGTATGCATCAAGGGAAACTTAAGAAAGCCCACTGACTGTAATCTATTACTTTGAGGTCATCAAATAGTTCTGTCTCTCAGCAAAGTTTACTACATGGTAGTGGGCATCCATTGTGTCCATGTACCCAGCAACTTCTTTCCACACTTTTGATAAAAGCATCCCCTTCCTTTGGGAAAACTACTCATCACAATACCCTAACTTCGGAGAGGACCAATTAGAATTTCCCATCTCCCTAATTAGTAGCAATGATGAATTAGTAATCATTTCCCAGTAGTGATTACTAGTCATGATTACTCTAGTGATGAAGGTGACTCAGTCTGGGCCAATCAAATGCCTTTCCAGAATTTTCCTAAGTTGAGCTGGTGGGGCAAGTTCCTTTTTTTCTTGCAGACATGGGCTCCACATGGAACAGTGAAGAAAAAGACAATCATAAGGACATCAAATTCTCAAGTCCAACTCTAAAGTTCTCACAGCTGCCTAGTTCCCTTCACTTCTCTAAGCCACTCCAACATTTTCTCAATAAATCTCCTTTTCCTTTCTGTTTCCTCTAACCAAAGAACCTTAATTGATATAAAAAGTAATCATATTTCTATGCTGGGTGCTTACTTGGCATAGAATACTGAAACCATTTATCCAGTTAAATTTATCAATATTGCATGATACCTTAACTTCTTGTTTTGTGTTATTTTGTTTTAATTCTGAGACTAAAAAATAACTTAATGATTTACTGAGAATGATTCAACTTCCACTTTGTAATAAAAACTATATATATCTCATTACATATATTCTAAAATTTAAAGGGAAATGCAAAAGACCTAGAATAGGAAAACAACTTGAAAAAGAGGAATTAAGTGGAAGGAGTACATCATCTGATTTCAAGTCTTATAATGCTAACAATAATCAAGACAGCGTGCTATTGGTATAAAGATATACAAATAGATCAGTAGAACAGATTGCAGAGTGGAATCAGAAATAGATCAACACATACATAATCATTTCTGACAAACATGCAAAGGCAAGTCAATGAAGAAAAGATATTCATTTTAGGACACAGTGCTGGAACAAGTGGACATCCACATGCAAAATTAATGTTCCTCAATCCATACTTTACTCCAAAAATTATCTCAAAATGGATCAGAGACCTAAAAGTAACACAAAACTGTAAAACTTCTGGAAGAAAACTTAGGAGAATATTTGTGTGTCCTTGGGTTAAGCAGAGTTCTTAGGTGCAACATCAAAAGATTGATCTGTTTTAAAAATTAAGAGACTGAATTTCATCAAAATTAAGAAATTCTGTTATTTTAAAGAAAATGAAAAGATAAACCAGACTGGGAGGAATTACTTGCATATCTTATATTTGACAATGGATTTGTATCCAGAATAAAAAATTCGGGGTTCCCTGGTGGTGTGTAGTGGCTCGGCTTCGGAGCTCTCAACACCACAGCCTGGGTTTGATTCCCAGCCAGGGAACTACCAAAAATAAATAAATAAAAATTTAAAAAACAACAGAATAAAAATTCTAAAACCATAGTAAAAGAAAAATAAAGCAATACAAAAATGGGCAAATGACTTGAAAAGGTACTTTACAAAGATGATAAACAGATGGCCAATAAGCACATGAAATAGGTTCAGCATCATTCATTTCTATGAAAATGTTAATTAAAACCACAATAAAATATCAAACATGCCTATCAGAATGGCTAAGATTAAAGACTTCCCAAGTGTTGGGAAGATGTGGAGCAACCAGAACTCTCACATATAGCTGGTGGAAGTGTAAAATGGTACAACCACTTTACATTTTCTCGAAAAGTTAAACATTATTCTACCATATGGCTCAAATCATTCTACCCCTAGGTATTTACTTAAAAGAAATGAAAACATACACCTGCACAAACTTGTGCATAAATAATCATAGCAGTTTTATCCATAGTAGGTCCAAATTGGAAACAACCCAATTGGATAAACAAAATGTGGAATAAAAAATAATAAAAAAATTAAGTGTAGAATAAAAAAGAAAAAAGTGATACATACAAAAACTTGGATGATGGGAGTTCCCTGATGGTGTAGTGGCTTAAGGCTTCGTCGCTGGCGCTGTCAGCACTGTGGCCTAGGTTTGATTCCCAGCCAGGGAACTACCCACGTATAAAAAAACAAAACAAAACAAAACAAAACAAAACAAAACAAAACAAAACAAAACAAAACTTGGATGAACCTCAAAATCATACTAAGTGAAAGAAACCAGCCCAACAACAAAAAAAGAACATAATCACAACCCATAGAATTGTACATCACCAAAAATGAACCCTAAAGTAAACTGTGGACTTTAGTCAATAATAATGTATCAATATTGGTTCATTAATTGGAACAAATGTACCACACTAATAAAAAATATTAATAGGGAGAAATGTGTGCAGAGGGAGAGGGAATACATCTCACCCATGAACAATACAGGTTTGGAGGGCATGGGCTCACTCATCTGTAAATTTTTTCAGTAAGTTTTATAAATGTATTTTCTCTTCCTTATGATTTTCTTAATAACATTTTTTCTCTACCTTTATTATAAGAATACAGTATATAATGCATATAACATACAAAATGTATGTTAATTGTTATTGGTAAGGCTTCTGGCCAATAGTAGGCTATTAGTAGTTAAGTTTTGGAGGGAGTCAAAACTTGACTGTGCAAGGTGTCTGCACCCCAAACCCATATTATTCGAGGGTCAATTATATATGGGAACATTCTGTACCATCTGCTCAACTTTTTATAAACATAAAGCTGCTATTAAAAAGTCTATTAATTTAAAAAGTAAATAAATGAAGCAATTATGGGAAAAATGTTATAATTGTTAAATTTGGATAATAGATATACTGTAGTTCATTTTATTTATCTTCTACCTTTCTGTATGTTTGAAATTTTCATTTAGGAATGTTTTTAAAAGAGCACATAGTATGATTCAATTGATAAAATATTCTAGAAAATGCAAACTATTCTAAATGACAGAATGCAGATCAGTGGTTGCCTGGGAACAGGAGGGGCAGGAAAGATAAAAAAGGAGCATAGGGAAACCTTGGGGGCCAGATATGTTCATTATCTTGACTGTGTTGATGTTTCATACATATATCAGAATGTATCAAATTGTACATTTTAAATATGTACAGTTTGTTACATGTCAATTATACTCCAACAGATACTAAAAGTTAGGAAAATATACTTTACTGTCAATAACAATAGGAGACTTTCATGTAAAAGGGGCAATCTGAAAACAAGATAGAGATTATGGAGATGAAAAGCCTGATTGCCCAAATACAAGGTTAATAGAAGCGATGGACAGTAAATTGAATGCTTCAAAATTCATAATTAAGATAATACAAACATTTTAAAAATATTTCCCCAAAACTTGAGGGGGAAAAAGGAACAAAGAGTTGAGCACTGAAAGAAAAAATAATTAAAAAAATAAAGAGAAAATCTTGAAGACTATTCAAGTCCCCCCAATATTATTGGCAAAATAAAGAGAATGTGATTAACATCAACACTAAATACCAAAATATTGTGGGGTACAGAGAGCTCCAAGAGAAAAGGATCATTACTGTAGAAATCTAAACATAACTAAATTATGGGACCTTTATAACAATTGTGAATTTTAAAAGCTTTGCCTTAGAAATTATAATACTATGTACAACTTCTGGGGAATAAAGAATTGAGGAGCAGAACTTCTAAATCTCTGGGGGAGGGGGAGATGAATAAAGAAAACTTGATCTATACAGCAAAATGGAAAAGAAGAAAAGCAAAGAAGAAAACTTTACCTCCCTCCTAAAAAAGCAATAGGGACCAAACATATCAAACACAAATACAATAAATGTATTAAATCTCTCTATAAAGAGACAGACTGGAACACAAGGAGATATTTACAGTTTTAAGCCTTTAAGTTTTGGGGCGATTTGTTATGCAGCAATACATAAAAAAAACAGTAGTTTCTATTTTTAAGAAAGGTATAATTATGGTCCCAGAAATACACAATTGGGACATCTATTCCACTCCAACTACTAGTGCAGATATTTAGATTGAGTATGAGAAAAAGAAATTTAATAAGTGTACTTCTTATTTATTGTCTCTGACTAGGACACATAAGTATACCCATTTTTCTTACCCTTTTCCACTTCCTGCTCCTCTCCCTACAAATAGAATGAACTCAGGAACCTCCTACATTGTAAAAGAACTTTATGTTTATTTTCATATTCACTTAAGAGTAGTAATTATAATGTTCGTTATTTTTATTGTTAAACTTATTGGGGTGACATTATAATGTTCTTTTAACCTGTCATGCATAAAATCTAATGTGCTCAGGTGTGTGATAAATTATTTCATTATACTAATAAAAGTGGTAAGCAAGTAAGCAATCCTCAACTTATGAACTAGAGATATTACTTGAAATGAAATTCTGCCATAGCAGCCAGTACCCAGATTACATATTTCTATAATTTGCAGGAGCTACTTCCTGCAATGGCCAAACTATGCCATGCCCCATCCCCATTACAGTAAAATGCCATAACTATGGGGCCTTCAAAATATACATAGCCTTAATCTTCCCTTTCCTTAACTCCACACATAACTAGCCAGTTCCTTTAATTATAGACTATTGCTTACTTTAATGATACACATTGTTAACCTCTTAGACATTATTTCTGCTAAATCATAACTAACAAATTCCCAATGTAAATGTCATTTCTACTTCATCTTCTTCCTTCCCTCCCCATCCCAAACATTTACAAAAATCTGAGGAAAAAGCATGGTCTAAAATCTGAAAATTCCCTTTAATGTTTTACAAAGTCCTCTTCACTGTAGTTGCTGCGAAACTTGTACCTAATTTCTTGAATGCTACAATACCCAAAGCAGATGCCAAATCGACCGCAGGTGATTTGCAAAGAAAGAAAACAAATCTTGCTCACTCACGGAAACATTTTATCGCTGCAATATAAAATGTTTAGTTCCTATGACCATTACGAAGAAAACATACAATTCTGAATTTCAACGTGCCTCAGCAGATTCGCAACGTCATTCTTTCGTCACGTCTGTGTGATGCAATAATTTTTAGAATGTCGATTAAGAAAAGGCAGCAAACCCTGGCGTCTACAGGAAAGGGGACATGTCACACTCATTGCAATCACGCCACCAAGGATTCTAGACGAGTAAGGGCTCTAGCGCCTGGTAACGATGGCAATGGGTAACTCTATTAAGACTCCCGGCACCCTGCCCTGGGCCAGGGAAAAACGCAAGCGGCGCGGAACCCAGGGGAGGGTTTGGCGCCTACGGAATCTAGAAGGCGCGACCAAGCCGGTGCAGGGATTCGCGCAGATTCCGGGGCCACTGGACAGTGACCGCCCACGAGTCAAGCACACCCCGCTTGCTCTCGGGTCCCGCGCGCCTGCCGCCACTGCACGCCCTCCCCACCTGGAATCTGGACCTTCCAGACTTCAGGCTCAGGTGGTCCCTGCCTCCGGCCTCCCACCTCAGGACGCAGTTTCACGGCATCCATTCCGTCCCCCTCCCGCCTAGTCTCTCGCTGCAGCTCTGCTCCACCCACCACCCGCTCGCCCAGCTGAAGTCCGCGGCGCAAAACGCAGCCCCGCCCGTTCCTTCGTACCATAGAGATGACGGCCGCTGGTCAGAGCGGATCCAGCTCGCAACGCCGCCGGAGAGGACGACGGGATACTGGCCCTACTCTGGATTTACAGGAACTGGGGTTTGTATGCTTTTTGGTCGAGAGGATGGAGATACTTGGAGTTCTTCCCCGTCTGGCACCAAAAAGGCCACCTATGGTACGACAGTGAGAAGTGAAAAGTTCCTTGTTGGTGTACTTCTGTTAAACCTGAGTATTTGTTCTGGGTTTAAAACGGCGCTGTGCGACAGACGAGGCCGCCGACAGAAGCCCAACACTCCCAAGTGGCGGCGGGAAAGCTGGAGACGCAGAATTAGCCTCACCGAATGTCGGATGCATAGGCCTTATGCTGGGAAGCTTTAGCTAACAGCCACAGGCCGTCATGGGTCCCAAAGGTTAGAAATATTTCTGACTTCCTTCAATGGATCCTTCAGGTTGGGCGTCAGTGTTCTGAGATGGGGAGACTGCGCTTACCTTGCTGACGTGAGCTCTTCCATAGCGCTTCACCGCCCCCTGGGGGATTGCTTGATAATTACTCTTCGCCACTACGCGGGCGTACTTTGGGGCAGTTATTTCTTGTGGACAGCATTGACAGGGCTAGAACAGGTTATCCTGACTACTTAATGCTCGCTAGTCGAAAAACCGACTGCGTAAAGTGTAGCTTGATTAACTGGGCTGACGATGATGCGGCTTCTTTACTGGGACTGGCCAGTTCCCATTCCTGTCTCCCTGCCCCTGAGTAGTGGGTGCTCTCTTATCACGAAGACACGTGGCTGGATACATCCCAGGCAGCGCTGGTATAGTTGAAAGAGACCCCAGAAAATTGGAATCTTCAATCTCTAGCAAACGCACAAGCCTCTCAAAGAACCTTAAAGTGTGGCTCAGTAGCTCAGGTACAGAACTTTAAATTGCTTGTCACACTCTTGGCTCTTAGACAATGGAAAAGACTTAGGGGGGAAATTTCACATTTTATCTACAAAGCATAAAAGCTAACTTAAAATATTACCTAATACATTAACCACAATATTGCGTGCTTTTAGTCATGTTAAGGACAAACTTTTTCTGTCTGAATGCAGTAACAATTTGGGATTACCTTTTTTTCCCTTTTTTTGGTATATGGGTAGCTCCCTGACTGGGAATCAAACCCAGGCCGCAGCGCCCACAGCGCCAACGCGGAAGCCGTAAGCCACTACACCATCAGGGAACTCCCTGGGATTACCTTTATAGTAGCATCACACGTGTTTAGGCTTTCTAGAGCTACTGAGGGACAACATAGATGACTTCCTGCTACCAAAACAGAACGTACAGTTCTTTCTCTATAGTCCATCTACTGCCCAAAGACACCAATTCATTTATATAACATATACTGAGTGCTCTCAATATGCCAGGCATTGTGCTTGATTATGGAATAACTTAATGGAGCTCAAGTTCTAGTGGACAATAGAGACCACAAAGTAGTTGTATGACTAGTATATGCTGTAAATTAGCGGTGTCCAACGTTTTGGTTTCCCTGGGCCACACTGCAAGTATCTTGGACCACATATAAAATACACTAACACTAATGATAGCTGATGAGCTAAAAAAAAAAAACCCACAAAAACAAAACCTCACATTTTAAGAATTTGTGTTGGGCCACATTCAAGGCCATCCTGGGCTGCTGCAGGCTGGACATGCCTGCAAAAGGAAATAAATAGGGTAGAGAGTAACTGGGAGAGACCAAGTTTAGATAAGAGTAGTCAGGAAGGCCCCTCTGAAGAAATTCGTGCTAAGACCTGAAGGTGACAAGAAGCTCAGCAGGAAAGGAGATAAAGAGCATTGTGCCCATTGAAATTGCTAACGTTATCACTTCTACTATGCTCTGCTTGCTTTGCTATTTTTCTCCTTGTTTCCTTTGTTGCTTCTTCCCTTTTATGTGAAGAGGCTGGTCTTTTCTAGAAATCAGAAGTTAATTAGAACATTTCTGGTTATATTTGGTATAATGTTAAAGTCTTTTTAGATACATGGTTTTTGTTCTTTCCCAATAGACAAAGTGTAATAAATAGCACTTTCGGGGAACTCATTTCTTTTTTCACATACTTGGCGGCATAAATCTTTTTAGATGTTCAAAAGAAATGAACATATCTGGTTCACGAGACAGTTCAGATAAAATTTAGTCACTGCTGAAGTACTTAATTCTTAGCCTGAAGCAATACTACAAACGTTTTTTTTTTAAGATCTAATTCTCTTCTCATAGTTCTATTAAAAAATACTTGGAAGGGTTCCCTGGTGGTATAGTGGCTAGGCTTCGGTGCTCTCAATGCCACGGCCTGGGTTTGATTCCCAGGCAGGGAAGTAACCCCCCCCCCCCAAAAGAAAAATACTTGGAGTAGACAGACTAAATAGCAAATGACCAAATGTACACAATACTGCATACTGAAAAAAAAAAAAAACCTTGAATAGTGAATGCTGTACAAGATAAAACAGTAACAATGCTACAATTTTATAAATTTTTTTTTCATATATCTGAAATTAACTGTCCAAAATAGTTCTTTATCAATAAAGTCTATTATAAATATATATTTTTAAATTTATAGGTTAGGTAAAATAACTCCAAAGTTAAATGTCATTTCTCATATAATCATTGTATAGAAGTTATAATACAATTCCATGGTTTAGTAATTTTATACCAGTCACTTGAAACAACATCTATAAGTTTTAATAATAATATTGTAGTAATTCCATTTTTTACTTTTTAGAGTTTGATAGAAGATAGTCAATATCCTGAAGAATTTCAGAGGTTTTCTTCAGTGCCACTGATACTTGTCTTTCATTAACTTCTTCTAGGAAGATTTCTGAATATTGTGGTTCATAATTATCAGAAGACTGTTCATTTTTCTTGCTGGAAATCTGGTTTAGGACACCACTATTCTCCAATAACACTAAGTTACTTAGTTAAGGAGCTTTTGCCCACATTTTTCATTATATAAGTATTTTTAATTTCAGAAAGCCTGGCCTTCTATATTAAAATATGATTTCTCCATTGGGAGGAAGACCTCATAGAATTGGGACCTAAGAATTTATCCAAAAACAAAACAAAACAAAACTTATCAAGTCTGTCCTTTATAGATGAAGAAACTAGAGTATAAGAGAGGGAGAAAGGAAGAAACTATGTATGTATGCTTGGATGGTGGTTTGGTGATAGGGAAAAAAAATAAAAAAAATAATAGTCTCAGTAAGTCTTTAGCTAGATTTACCAAGGAAAAAAGAGAGCGGGTTCAAATAAATAAAATTAGAAATGAAAGAGGAGAAATTACAACTGATACCACATACTACAAAGGATCATAAAAGACTATTATGAACAATTAATACACCAACAAATAGGACAACCTACAAGAACTGGATAAATTTCTAAAAATATACAATTTACCAAGACTGACTCATGAAGAAACAGAAAGCCAGAACAGACTGAATACTTGTATGGAGACTGAATCAGTCGGAAATCAAAACCTTCTGCAAATAAGAGCCCAGGACCAGATGGTTTCATTGGTGAATGCTACCAAACATTTAAAGAAAAATTAATACCAGTCCTTCTCAAATTCTTCTAAAAAACAGAAGAGGAAGGAAACTTTCAAACTCATCTTATGAGGCCAGCATTACCCTGATAATCACAAGTAGACAATGACACCACAAGAAAAGAAAATTATAGGCCATATCCCTGATGCACATAGATGCAAAAATCCTCAACCTGATGTACCTTCTACAGACAAGATATATCTTGAATATCTTAAATATTATTCAGTGAAACTCCACAATATATATCTGGATTAATATAAACTACAGTGTCATGAATTAAGCCTAGAATGGAAAGGAGTAATTATGCAGAACAATATATTGTATTTCAAGGATACAGTTAAACTTCTTTATCTTTTCAAGTTCAGAAGCCACACACCTGTGGGGAAAAGAAAAGTAAGTTCATGCTAGTTGTTTGATGGTTTTTTATCCACAGTATTTCAAATAAGCATACTTGATTTTTTTCATGAAGGTTAGAATTTTAGAAAGAACAACCTAAAAGTTAAGAATTCTTTTTGTATTGGCTTTATTTACCAACAAATCAACTTGACTCAACTGATATTTTTATTTATTTATTTATTTATTATTTTTTTTTTGCTTTTTGGTATGTGGGTAGCTCCCTGACTGGGAATCGAACCCAGGCCGCAGCGCTGACAGCGCCAATGCTGAAGCCTTAAGCCACTACACCATCAGGGAACTCCCTAAAACTTTCCTTTTTTTTTTTTTTTTTTTCGCTTTTCGGTATGTGGGTAGCTCCCTGACTGGGAATTGAACCCAGGCCGCAGCGCTGACAGTGCCATTGCTGAAGCCTTAAGCCACTACACCATCAGGGAACTCCCTCAACTGATATTTTTAATGAGTAAACTAAGTGAATAAAAGTCCCTACACCTCAAGGACTTTTAAATCAAGTATTGATGTTTGAAGGTAATGGCCTTCCTGCTATAATTTCTTAGTAGTATTAACCTGGCATACCCTCTATTTTCTTCCTTAACATTTATTTAAATTTTAAAAAACTACTAACATTCCATCACTTTTGTAACAGAAGTGATCTTCCTTGAAGTGATCTCTCCTTCCTTGAATTGCTATAGATTACGTATTGTAATTAATCATATACTTATTTGTAATGTCTTCTCTTGAACTATTTTATTTTCTGATCTTCATACCTAGATTGTCTTTTTCAGGAGAATGTTTTTTTTGTTGTTGTTGTTGTTTTTTTTTTGGGTAGATCCCTGGCTGGGAATTGAACCCTGGCCACGGCGTTGAGAGCGCTGAAGCCTAGCCCCTACACCACAAGGGAACCCCTGAGAATGGACCTTAACTGTCTATATATTGCACGTACAGTGCAAGACTTCAATGATATGGAACTCTCAAGCAATGGATGGTTTTAGAGGGCCAAGTTTTTATACAGTTGAACTAGGTTGCAAAATGTAAGTATTTTCTATTAAATTCCCTCTGAAATGAACAGACTACCTACTCATTTCATTGGTTTCTTAAGCATAGTATACTAAACATTCTCTTCGTCTTGACTTGAAGTGTTAACAGTATGAACATTAGCTCTTACCATGTTCTACAGAAACAGATTTTGGTGCAACTGGTATGAGGTAGAGGGCTGTATACAACTCCAGCAGAGCCTCTTATTTGTGATCTTTCTCTTTTACTCATCAAGCTAGAATGAAATATAAGCAGTGGCACACAACTAGAAAAATAGTATAACTCAACTAGCTCTCTGCAGAATTAATGAGGATATTAATGTCTAAAACATCTCTTTATTCTAGTCACTAGAAGTCTTCTTCACAGTTCATAATAAGGTATGTGATTTGTCTATTTTACTGGCTTTACTACAAGGGACCACATGTACTTTTCCTTTCAGCTTATACTTTCCTTGCACTTCAGACTGTGGGTGGAGAATGAAAGAGATCTTTTATCATTTTAAGCATCTGTGCTAAAGACTTGAATATGACTTACTCCAAAGCCTGCTGATTCTCCTTCAGTGTAAAACACCATTTTTTAAAACAATAGACACATTTTTCTGGCTATAAGCAACAATACAAACTACCCTTAATGCTGTTGCTTATATGTGAACCAACTTCTTATAAAATATCCTCTGTACTATTATTTGACTATCATCCCTATTAAAAATTTGAATTGAGGAGGGGGGTTCCCTGGTGGTGTAGTGGCTAGGCTTCGGTGCTCTCAATTCCACGGCCTGGGTTCGATTCCCAGTCAGGGAACTAACTCCCCCCCCCCCCTTGCAAAAAATTTTTGAATCAGAAGGCTAATAATAGAAGGTGAGTTGGAAAAAGGAAATACTGAAGTACAATTTAGGTAGCTGTTTATTGTGCAGTCTCTTCTCTTTCTCCAACCTACCCTTTGACAAGAAAACAATTTATAATTAGTGATGTCTTAGGCTTTGCAAAGGAAATGGATCTATTCTAAGTGGCTTTATCTCCCCTCCCTATGCCTCCTCAATTCCTTGCTTTCTCTGCTGCTTGCTCCTCATTGCTTCTACTCATAGTTGCTATCACCAATCTGCATTTCTCTACTCCCTCACTTTTTGTATACCTTGACGGTTATCCTCTTCTAAGCTTTTATATAAAAAGATTTTACAAACTGTACCAGCTTAGCAATGATGAAGTGACCAATTTTATAACTATGTACAAGTACAATTTCCCTTTGTTTGCAGCTTATGTCTTTTGCTAGCACTTGGACAGCTTTTCTGTTCCCAAAGTCTATAGCTGAAGAATGAGGGATCCAGAAAGCTGAATCCTTAAGATACTTGAGATACTCAAATAACATCTACTGATTTGATCTGTACCTCTTTCTGTAAGTAACTTTGGAAAAGGTGATAAGAATTAGGATTAATGTATACATTTTTTTTCACCATGCTATGCTCAATCACCTTACAGATTACTTCAAAGCTTCCTATATTATTCCTGGTATTCTTCCTTTCCAATACATTCAGAATTATATTCTTGTGATACTAATCTTCCTAATGACCTTTCTTCTGGTCATTTTTTTCCATTTAGGAACTTTTTAATTCCCTCAAATCTGAATTCCTTTATTGATTACCACATTCCTTCAAAACTCACACTATAGTAATGGAAAGTATCTGCTCCGTAAAACTATCTTCTAGTATCTCCACAGTCCAAAATATCCTTTTTACCTCTGTCCTTGCTTCCTCTTTAAAATGTCTCAATTTCCCCAACTATTCCTTTGAGGTGCATTTCTAGTCCCCTGCACACTGAAAGGCACACAGGAGGGACTAAAGAACTTGCTTTATTTGTTGATTTGCCAATTAATTTTGGGGAGTTCATTAATATAACAAATTCTTTTAAAAACCAACTTTTTCTAAAATCTTATTATGTTTATATTTCATTTCCTTTAATATTACTACAGTTTAAAAAAAAAGCTTTAAATTTTTCCATAGTTTTCAGGATGAATTTCTCACAGTGAAAGAGTCACCCATTTTGACATGAAGTTTTCAATGTAGTTTTCTGACCTTCAGATGAAATATAATATGATGAATTGTAATAAAGTATATATCTGATTAAAAATAAGTTAATTTTAATGTTAAGCTATCATAAACATTATAAAGTTAAATACATTTGACTAAGAAAAGGTTTTCTTAGGAAAAAAAGTCTTAGAGTTTACCATTTGACATTTCAATATTTGAATATTAGTTGGCTCTTCTATACAGAATAAATTTAAAAGAAATATAAATACCAGTTTTCTTCAGGAACAGAAGGTAAAGGATGTGTGGGCACCTTTCTCTGACTCATCTGGGTCACTCTTCTGCACCATGATACTACTGTTGTCACATATCTAGATTGAATATGTTAAAAGAAATATATGGAAAATAAATGGCTAATATTTATAAAGAATGCAAAAAACAAAACAAAACAAAACCAGAAGAATCATTAAGACAACTTGGGGGAAAAAGGATGAAGAAAATATTCTAAAGTGAGGCATTTATAGAGCAATTCTCTGAATCTTTTTCACTGGAAGTAGAAAAGACAAGTTTTTTCTTACTCATTAAGAACAAGATTTACTCAAATTAATGATTTAAAAAGATGAAATTTAAGAGTCAGAACAAAGGGGATACTTGGATTTCATTCAAAGTTCAAATTCAAGTCTAAATTCTACTTTTAGTTTTTCCAAGAAAAATGAGTTTTATTAAATTTCATCATGTAAATGTGACACATAAGACTCAGTGAGCATTTGCTTTTTAAAATTTTAACTAGAAAACACCCATTAATACACATTATATGCATACATGTATAATTATATATAACTCCTGAATATACAAAATAAGTATTCAAGTTTAATAAGATGAATATTCTGAAGTGACTGGCTGAAAAAAATAGTAATGTTTGCTAAAAACATTACTTTTTGAGGCCAATTATTAAAACTAGCAATGACTATTGAAGCATTTAGATCAAAATGCACTAAATCCCAACAGAAAAATAAATTCAGGAGGTAAAAAGCAATTCTTTTGTGAACATTCTCAAAGTAAAATCACTAAAATGTCAAAAACATCACAACTACAATAATTAACAAACTATATAAACTATTTTAAGAATAACCATCAGCTAATTTATTTTTTCCACTTTATAGAAATACATAAAAGTTTACTCATTTGTGATTACAAACCTAATTTCAAATTAGGGGATTAACACAACCTCCAGGCCAGTTATATCTATAACACATTTTGAAAAATCACTTGAATACAAATGGACATGATTAAAACTGACTTGGTCTATTTACCATTATTTTCTGCACATAAAGCGCACTGGATTATAGCGCAATCTCAATTACGGGGTCTATTTCTGTACTTAACCCATACATAAGGCGCACTGTATTATAAGGTGCATGCTAAAACATACGGTCTACAAAAAAGGTAATGGAAACAAAACAGTGAGTTTAGCTGAACTTTATTCTACTATTTAACAATACACTCACATTATTTTTTAATCAATCTTCTCCCACAAATCCATGTTTCTTCACTGGTGCCATTTTCGGGGGTCCTTAGACAAACAAATGTTGTTTTACAGCATACTGGTAGTATACCTACCGAAGGTGTGGCGGAGGTAAGCGTACATACTGTACATATTATGTAATGTTCTCTGATTGGTTTATCGCTGGCAGCGTAGTAGTGTACGTAGTACGTCCCTGTGTCAGCGCGAAATGGTCCGACAATCAATCAAGCGGAGCGCTTACCAAAGTTGCACAACATTTTTACAGATTTTGGAACTCAGTGCACACATAAGGCGCACTGGATTATCAGGTGCACAGCCGATTTTTGAGAAAATTTAAGGCTCTTAGGTGTGCCTTATAGTGTGGAAAATATGGTAGTTATGCTAAGATGCCAATATAATTGTAAACTCTGAAACCTGTCGAAATTACTTTATTCATTGTCCACATGTAAAAACTAAAATAATATATAACATGTAAACAATGTTTATATATGTTTCCTGTCTGTTAATTAAAAGTAAAAGTTATTCACTAACATGAAAATAATTTTTAAAATTGCCTTTCAGTACCTTTCATATAGTCCAGGGTGTTCAATCTGAAGTAACTGATCACGTCCATCAGGAAAAGTTAACTTACACCAACCTAAACTGAGACCTTGATTTACCTTAAGAAGCAAGAGGAAAGGTAAGTTTTATCATTCTGAAACAGAAAATAACCCAACAAAAAAAAAAACCTCTTCTAACTTAACTTTAAAAAGTATACAAGTCATTAAAATTTTATTTTGACTAATTTAAAAGTTGTATTTTACATGACGTATGGGTATTATTTAACCACCACGCTTATAATATTATCAAAAGAACAAAAATACTGGTCCTTCTCTCTATAATGAGTTACTTTTATTTGCCCCACCTATCTGATTTTTGCTAGGAATACAATGAGTCAGTAAAGCCTCTTGACAGATTTTATACTTCAAAATACAAACTAGAACAAAGACAGTATAAAGTACCACAGTAGTTCCACAGATAATAAATACATTTCAGTGTGAAGTTTACTCACCTGTCTCTTTTCAATAAAGGAACCAAAATTCCAATTTAGGGTTAGAGTAATACCATCTAAAAAGATAACATGTACTTTGTCATCAGAGTATGCAAGAAATCGTCCCACACTGGGTATGAGTGATTCTCTCAAAAGCACAGGCAGTATATTGATATTGTTCATCCCAGGTACCTAAAACCAAGTAAGTAAAAAAGACCAGGAGGGAGAGTTATCCATTAATAAGTTTTAAATGGTTAATGAATTTTGATGCAACTTTTAGATTCTTATGCAGAAGTTGAATATTGCAGAATCCTTATGTAAGTTTTAACTTTTCCAAAACTGGAAACCCAAATCAGTCTATTACAAGCAGATTAAGTTCTAATATCTTGGGAAAGTCACTGTTCTACTCTGAACTTTACATAGAACACAGACAAAAATTAGGAACTAGAGCAACATATAAACAGTAAAACAATTTAAAAATATCTTGCTTCTGAAATAACTTTAAGATACCATTTTCCAGCAGCATATACGATAGTTATGGCTTAAAGAAAGCCTCATCTTGGCACAATGCTGGAGAATCCTGTGAATATGAAAAACACTACTTAATCATTTGCAAATAATGGCACTTTCAAATTATAGCAAACCATTCTTAATGCCTTGCAACATTGTAGACAAGTAGTTCATTTCCACTGAAATATGTCCAGACTTCTTTTCTTCCTGAAATCCTTAATCCCTTCAGAGGAAACTACTACTGTTGTTTCCCTTTGTGTTACTCTTACCTAGTTAACATTATTCCTCTAAATTTTTAACAATGAGATGATGCCAAATAAAGTTTTCAGGTCATCCGTTTTAAGAGGTGATAGATTCACAGTGTCTAATAGGTTTAGCATAGTCTAAGAGTGGTAGGGATGTAAATCAACTGTCCCTAGGAAATCAAATTACAAATCTGCTCGTTCAAATCTACTTTGGAAGTTGCTTTGACATAATTTATAAGAATAAATAATTTAATCCAATAATCCACTTTCATTCTTTTGAGTGCCACAGATTTAGAATTTTAAAAAACATATTAACCAAAGAACCAAACTACATTTAATTTTCTGTACAATCTCAGAAATCTTTATTACTATGACAAGTATGAAAATTTTAAATGTATCATCAAATCCTCAGCTTGATTCCAAGGAACCATAATGATGCCAATCTTACCCACAGAAGTCACCTATTTCCTATAAGCTTACCATATATGGGTGTTTCCCCATATTTAACTTTACATTTTAAATACAGAAGTACTCCTTTAATGATATAGTGATTACCTTATTTTATTAATGGTGAGACCAGAAAAGTTGACAAATTTTACTAGACATATTTCTGTTGTATCTACCAATTCTTAATCTTAGTTAACCATTAGAAGAGGTATCAAGGTTCTCAGACACATAACACAGTTCAGTTGAATGTGAACAACTCACCTGGTTGCCTGTTTAATTAGAGAACACACTGAAAACAGACTTCCTGGTCTATCTGGAGGAAGGTTATTTACTGAATACGTTTTCTCTTCTCTCTGAAAATTAGTTTAAAGTGAAAACAATCTCATTAATAATACATACTGGCCATCATCACTTAGCTATTTTTTTCTTGAAATATGTTACTTATATAGTGACAAAGCAGTTTTTTTAACATAATCTAAAGACCCTAAAAAATATATTTCTAAAGGTATTTTATACTTTTCATATTCCCTATCTATTCAGAAGTTATTCTCATAGCTTAAAACTTACTGCCCAATTTAAATCTTGACTGTACTTAACATGGTTACAAACTAATTTTCCTATACATAAGCAGGAAACATATCACATAAGCTTCTTCCCTTTAGACTAAAGAAAAACAGCAAGAACAAAAAAAACAACTATACATCAAAAAAACTATTTCAATTGAATGAATTTATAATTTTGTTACATTTTATCAATGGAATAATTTGCTACAGTTTGTGGAAGACAGTATTTACATCCTTGTGTTCCCGAATTTAAAAAAAAAATTATTTTTTTTATTCTTCTGTATTTCCTCTTTCTCAGACTCTTTTTTTTTCTTTTTGGTGGGGTTGGGGTAGTTCCCTGGCTGGGAATCAAAACCAGGCCGCAGCGTTGAGAGCACCGAAGTCTAGCCACTACACCACCAGGGAACTTCCTCAGACTCTTTAATGCTAGTGTTTCCCAGAACTTTGTCTCCAGCCTTCTCTTCTGGCTTCCTGATTTCTTCTTGGGTTTTTTCCCACAAGGTTCGAAGCTACATTCATAATAATCATAATAGCAATGGCTAACATTTATTAAATAGATATGTGCTAGGTGCTATGCTATACAGTTTACATGGATGATCTCATTTACTTCACAAAATAATTTTGAAAGAACTATTAATGCCTATTATTAGATGAGGAAACTGAGACTTAGGGGCTAAGAAGTAACAGAGGCCTGCTTTGAACCACAAAAGAGTACAGCTCAAACTTGACCATCAGTGAGAGATGCTGGGCTTTGAAGTCAGACAGATCTGGATTCAACTCACAGGTCTGCCTCTTACTAACAATGATGGGCAGGTTCTACAACCTTTTGTCAGTCTCAATGACTAGAACTTGTGAAATGGGGACACCACCTAACATCCAGATTATCCTGGGGATTAATTGTATAACATATAAATAAAGCATGTGGGTCAAAATTTACTATATAGTAGCTACCCAAAAAACAGTCTTTGCCCCTTTATCCTGGACTGTAGACTTGAGTATCTACTTGTAAATCTCTAGTTTCTCCCCTGGGTATCTGAGACATTTCAACTTCAACAAGTCAAAAATGGTATTATCTTCATTTCAAAACTTGCATTTTCTCCTTCCCTACTTAGTATTTACCTCTGGTATGTCAAGTATCACCTGTCATTCCCTGTACTGTTTCCTCTTCCATCACCTCTCTGTCTCTGACCAACTCTTGCTTTTCCTTCAGTCTCAGGAAATTATGGAGGTCCTGTAGACAAGGTGAAATCCCCTACCTAGTTATGTCCACAAGCACAGTACCCTCTACTGCTTCTTGGTTTTCATTATAATTTCAATTTAATGGTGTTTTTACTTAATGTCTGTCTTCCCTACTAGAATGGAGCTTCAGGAAGGTAGGGGCCATTTTTTGTTTGTTTGTTTTGCTCACCTTTGTATCACAGCATTTATTAGCACAGTGCTTACACATAGTAGACACTCAAAATGTCACATTTTAATTATGTTTTTCTCTGTTGGCTACTGAGTTCCCTGAGCATTCTATCTTTTCTACTACCCTATTTCATGTTCTAAAATGCTTACTTTTCACAATTTAACCTCTCTGAAATCTGGAATCATTTTATAATTAAGTGTGTTTTACAATCACTATCAGGCAAATGGGGTTGAGATATAATAGAATTTAAATCTACTGACACATCCTGGTAGGATCAATAAGCAGCCATCATCAAAACAATTTTGATTTAATGAAATTTTGGTTTAATACAGTGCCTGGTACCACTACTCATTGATTTATTCAATAATTTGGCATCATTTCCAACTCCTTCCTTATCCTCAATATCTAGTCAGTCATCAGTTCTCTCTCTTTAATATATTTTTGTGTCCAGTTCTTTCTTTTCATCCTCATCACCACTGCCCTCATACTTTCTTCCCTAAAGTACTATAAATGTCTTCTAACTGGTTCTACACTTCTTCCCCACCCCAGTTCATCTTCTGAAATGATCTAACAAATAATCTGATTTCACTTCCCTGCTTCACTTCCTTTCAGTGGCTCCCCAAATGCAATAGGCTTTCTCATACCTATTTTATGAGCTACCCCAACTTAGTGGTCTGGCCACTTCCCTGGATACCCCCAATATTCTATCTCTATTGTAGCCTACTGCACAACAGCATTTTCATTTCCACACTTCACACTCACCCCAGGCTCTAGCCTCCAGTTATGTGACATTTATCCACTCTACACATTAGCAATAACAGTATGTTAAACAAGCCAGGGCTTACCTCTAATGTTAATAAACAAACTAATCAGTGAGAAAAAGTCATATAGTATAAAGTGCTATGAAGAAAAAAAGATGAGGTTACCATGACTGGGAGTGACATTGGTAGTTTCTTTCATCTGGATACTCAGGAAAAGCCTCCTTGAGGAGGTGACATTTAAATAGAAATTTTAATGACAAGAAGCCAGCCATGCAAAAAGTTGAGCAAGTGAAGTGTTTCCTTAGCTATACGCTCCTCCGACCCCCACCCTCTTTTGTATAACTCTTCCTTTAGAATTACATATCCTAGCTTAAGCCATGTCTTCCTCCAGGTTCTTCTGGAGTTGCCAAAACTGGGTCAGGTACCCTCACTTATGTAGTCCCAAAACACCAAGTTCTTATCTCTAAAGAAGCACTTAACCTTGCAAGTACTTGTCAATCTTTCCTATTTAAACTTTTAATTATAAAAGTAACAATACATTACTATGTTTTTCTTGGGAAAAAAGTTCCAAAAATAGAAGATTTAAGTCCCTCCTGATCCTCTTCCCTCACAAAATTGCAGACTCCTCCCCAAAGTACCACTTCAGCGTCTATCTGCTTAGATCTTTCCGTATATATTATATATAGTAATATATAGGTTTGGGTTTTTTGTTGTTGTTGTTCTTTATGCAAAAGACATGATTGCATATTTTCTTATGAAACTTTTTTCAATCAACAGTGTCTTGGAGGTCTTTCAGTATTTATCTGTTATGCACCATTTTCCTCATTCTTTTGAACTGCTGCATAGCATTCCCATAACCTAATCACTAAGGCCTATTGCAGTGTTTCCCTACTGATGAATATTTAGATTCCTTCCCATTTTTTAATACTACAGTGACACAATCTAGATATTTACCCATGCTTCTTTGTGTGTGTGTGTGCTAATATTTTTCTGGATAGCTAGCTAGAAGTAGAATTTCCAGCCAGTTTTACTTGAGATTATCAAATTTGCCTCCATGAACTAATGAATACCATGAAAGCACCTTTTCCTACACCCTTGCTGGCAATAGATAATATCAACCTTCTATGTTTTTGACAAGTTCATGAGTGAAAAATCTTATGTCATTATTTAATTTTCCATTTCCCTGATGTAAGTGGTAAAGCTGAACATGTTTTCAAATATTATGGGTTATATATAATACATTGATTGCCTTTTCTGTTCTTAGCATAACCATTCTTGTCCTTTACTCATTTTTCTATTAGAATTGGGGAGGGCATCTTTTTATTATTGATATATGTGTAAATTATTTTCTTCCATACGTTTACTTGCGTTTTTTACTTGATCTCATTTAATATAAGTTAAATATTTAAAACTTAACCTAAGTTTGAAAATTTCAAGCTTATCAAACTTTTCTTTTTTTGCCTTGTTTTTTTTGTATTGTATTTAAGGGTTCCTGTACCCCAATACAAATATTGTTCTTCTATTTTACTTTAACAGTTATAAAGTTTGGTTCCTTACATTTAGCCCTTTAATCCATCTGGAATTTATTTAGGAATTATTTAGGAGTGAAAGTAAGGATCAATTTTATCCCAAAAAGAGAGCCACTTGTTTCTAAATCTCTTCACTCAAATAGAGCAGAGTGAAAGTAGTGCACACAGAGGTCTGAGAGTGAGATCTAAAGCAGTCTACCACAAAGACACAACTTGTTTGGAAGTTTTATATTTTATCCCCAAAACTCATTCTTCTACTCCATGATAGGTCTGCTTCAGTATAATAATGATCACCCCTCCTCTTTCTTATATCTTTAAGTAAAACTGAAGCTCCAGGAAGATGTACTATATTCATCTTGCAGTTTTGTAAACTGATACACAGCAGTTAACAGTGTAGATATGCATACCCACTGTATTTGTCTTTTACTTGATTGTCCCATGGACTACATACACATACACACACACACATATCACACTTTCATTTCAGTTGCGTGTTTTTCTTTTTCTTTTTTTTCCGTGTTCACCTTTCTGACAAACTACTGGACTGTGAACCCTTGAGGGAAGGAATTCTTCATCCTCACCTACTGCTTAATGGAGCACCTTCTTGGGAGTGTTCAATTAATATTTATTGAACAAATGAATACTTTCCTACAAATAGAACCCAACAGAGAACTTGTTCTAAAATAAAATACTAAAATATTTATGAATGAAATAATATTTGGGATTTACTGAAAGATAAATAGGGAGGTGGGGGGGCAGTGGGAAGTATAGATTAAACAAGCTGGGTCATGGGTATGTGAAGGTATGTTACACTTGTCTTTCTACTCTTGTATACATTTGAAACTGTCGACAGTTAGCCGTAAGATCCTATTAATTGTCCAGACTAAGTTGTAGCAGGCAATGTTATAAAAAGATCAAACTTCCCATATATATATATACACACACACACACACACACACACACACGTGTGTGTGTGTGTATACATACATACATATATATATTCAGAATTATTTGGAAATAGTTATACACCAAAAATCTTCTTTAGCACGGATCACACTGTCAGCTTACCTCTCCTGATCCTTCTTGAATAGAATAGTATGTAAAATAGTTCCCGAAATAAACTCCTTCTGATCTGAAAACAGATCCATCTCCAGGATAAATTTCTACTGAGTTCATATTTTTATGGGTAAGTCTAAGAAAAAGAAATAATTATTTAAAAATTTTTTTCTAATTAAGTTTAAAACATACAGGAAGACAATTTAAAAAATTATTTTAAAAAAGCAAAGAAGTATGAGTTTTTACCTGTCTAGCTAATGGGGGAATTTCATATTCTGCAACCTCAACCAACTAAATTAATTTGTTTGCAAAAAAATGAAAGCACACAGAATTAGTTAAAGTATCTATTTCAACAACTAAGCTCAGCTTCTGAACGTTAGGCATCTTGTCTTATTACCCTGGTATCCCCACTACCAATCAAGTGGTGGGCACATAATAGTCACCAAAGCAAGGCCTACTGCATAGGAGTTAAATATAGCAACTCTAGAACCTGAAAATAAGATTATTCTTTAATATTGAAACTAGATGAATCAGTACCTGATGGATGAGATTAGTCATGTGCAGTGGTACCTAGAATAGTCAGGTACAATCAAGGTATTGGGTATATAACATATAAAAACTAAAGCCAACATATAAAAACTAAAGCCAAGTCAATTTTATTGAAACATATATGAAATGTACGTTGTCAGAAGTAAATGGGTCCTCGTGCTGGAAAGAGTCCAAAGAACAAACATTTCATAGTACTCTCCTAGTATTATTTACCGAAGTGAACCTCTGGATCTGGCCAGCACTAGTGTTCCAGTCACTAGAGAGGTATACTTAGTGGTGGGGTAGGGCTAACTCAATGGACTAGTGCAGGTACACAGCAGCCACTCAGTGAATGTTTGTTGAGTGAATGAAGGCCGAAATCTCCCTTAGTCTATCTAATGTTTCTCTTCCGTGCTCAGTGGGCAACCTTCTGATATGACTAATTCAGACAACCAGATCCCCTGATGCTTAGAAGCAGTATACTAAACAGCTGGCATTAGTATTTCATTCAACTAGCAAAACCAATCCCTCAGTGGTTTTGGAGATATCATAAAAACCTAGTGAATATGGTTAATATGAATTAGCAACAAGACCCCTGTGTGCCCTAATATATTTACATCTTGAGACCTGTAAACCTCAAGACCAAATACAGGAGCATGGTGGCCCCCCCAAAACTGTGTCCTCTTACAGGAGTCTATCTGCAAGGTTAGTCCCATCCCCTATGTAACATCATTAAATAGCTGTATCTCCAACACAGGTACCTTACCTATATGTAATACCCTTGTACCAGACCACTTTCACTAGTTCAGGATAGGAATATTCTTCATCAGACTGCCTCTGTGAAAGTGAATCACAAAAATTCCACCTGTGAAGGATAAAATACAAGATATTGATTCTGGTAGCTCAACACAATTACCTTGAGAAGTCAACAAAATAGTACTTCTGTAACAAGATTTATTTCTTACTTAAGGTATTAGATTAAAAAAAGAAAGTATATTAATGAAATTTAAAAATGAGTCTTAATTTTCCATGAATTTTCAATAATCTCATTATTGAGTCTTAGTACAGTTACCTAAACTAACAATTTTAGTAACCTTTAAAATTTAAGATTGAAACAACAAATATTTACTGAAGTATCTATGATGGGCCAGGCACTGTATATACACTGGGGGTATAACACCCAAAAAGCAAACATGGTTGCTTTCCTCAATGGAGATTTCTGTCTAGATGATTTAAATACTGCACATAAAGAAAGTAGAATTACTAGATGCTATTGGATTGCATAATATAAAAACCTCATTGTCTCTGGGGACTCTGGGGTAACAACCTCAGTAAGGCTTATGGGGATACCTGGAAATAAGCCTAAGTGAGTGAGTTGGAAGCGATAAAGGGAGTGTTCCTGGCAGAAGCAAGAACAAGCAATGGTGAAAGAAAGCTTGAGCAAGCATTCTAGGGATTGCAAGAAGTCCAGTTTAGCAAGAGTAGGGAAAGCAAGAGCAAGGTGGTGAGAGTGGAGGATTACAGATATCACAAGGGACTAGATAATGCAAGGCCAAAAATCTCAAGGTTTTTGGTATGAAAGAAATAACCAATGATCATAAACTTGTCAGATCTCTACTCCACCAAGGTCACAGGCTCCACTGAGTGGCAGATGCTCCCCTGTGCTTGCTCCCATAGCCTGTGCAGATCCCTGGGCCACCCCTTACCACATTTTAATCTTTATAGCAAGAATGACCCTCACCAGACTCTTAAGCTCCTAGAAAGCACGGACTTGTGTCTTTGTCATCTCTGTAGTGTTTGTGCTTAACAAATTATCTAGTGTACAGTCAGCCTTCCATAAATATTCAATCCATGGACATAGATAAGAAACTTAAGCAATACATTTACTAGGGAAATTTACTACCAGTTCAAAGCAAAGTTTTGGATTAACTTCCTTATGACTAGTATCAGGTGGTTTAGAAAAAAAAAAATTATCCTTAAGAGGACTGGTTCTTAAGAGGACAAAAGCTTTATGACAAGTAAGGCATTCTTCCATTACCTGTGCAGGTGTGGGACAGAACAGCTGAGTAACAAGGCCCTGGGAAGAACAGAAACCTCTTTTCCTCTTTCCTCTGAAACATCAGAAATTAAAATTCTATTTTTGGTGACATTTATATCAATTCCAGACATACTGCTGATTTTATTAAGACAACGAAGTGCTAAAGACAAAGGGTATTTCCATTCCTCTGGACAGGAGGCCACAGAGCAGCACTGCTTTACCCATGTATATACACATGTGTGCTCTGCACCAAGCGAAGGCAGCGCCTCCCTCCCTTCTGTCCCGTTTACACAACTCTTCTTCAAAGGTTCTGTAGATTTCATGATCTGACAGTGAAGTTCATTTTCTTTATTCTTCGGTCTCTGTCCTGATAAACTTCTGTATGTACAGATTTTGCCTGCTTTTTCAACTAGTTTGTCCTTTTTGACTTGATTATTTTTTTCTGACAATACTATAGATGAGTCTGGCTTCTGGCTTGCTTTACACAAAAAATGTACTGTAAATTCATGCTGAGATTTGGGCAGGCAAAGGTATGCGTGACCATCTAAAGATGTTATCTTCACAGTGCCACTCTGCATGCATATCATGCCATCATCAGAATCAAGGCTGGGCCATCTCACTTCTGAGATGTCAATGAATATACGCTGAATTGAGGGCAGAAAAAGAGATGTTGAGTTGTTTTTTTCTGTTAACAGACCAATATTTCCACATTTGATACCTGACACATTGTGTAAGAAAGCTTTTAAGTTTTGTGTTTTACTGCCTAAAGAGAATGAAAAAGGAGAGGCAGGTGCCAGCCTATACATGGTTTTCCACAGAATATTTAATACTGTTATCCCTTTAGAAAGAGAGATAAACACAACACACACACACTGATAAAAATTGAGAAAAAAGAATCATCCTGGTTATATTTAGTGTTAGACATTTTGTTTAAAATGTACAATGAATAGAGTTAAATAGATTTTCAGCCTCTCCTAAAAGTCTACTCTGAAAAAGAATATAAATGGGGGAAGACCAGCACTATGATACACTATATTAACAGCAGCCACAACTTAAATGGTATGGAACTAACATAAAAATCCTTGACAAAGGGAGTTCCCTGGTGGTGTAGTGGCTAGGCTTCTGTACTCTCAACGCCATGGCCTGGGTTCGATTCCCAGCCAGGGAGTTACCTGCCCCACCCCCCCACCCAAATCCTTGACAAAACAACTCAGAGAATACAGAAGCAGGCTTAATCATATCTTAAAATGTTACATGTGATAACATAAGCTTTTCAAGACCAGTGAGGAAAAGGGAACATACTGGAATTAATAAATGGTACTGGAATTATTGAACAGCATTTCTATGTTAAAGTGTTATCACCTGGACTAAATAAGATAACATATATAAAGTACAAGTCCTAGATAAGCACCTGGCACACCATTCACTAAAATAAATTCTAGGCGTCTTAAAGAATAACATTTTTAAAAGTTTAATTATTCAAAGGTAAAGTGATCTGACCAATGGCAAAAATACACTGTAACTGGTAACAGTGCCTGATGTATCTTTTCATATAAGATAAAAATAGTGTATAGTAACAGTTTTTAATCAACCTTGTGAACAATTAAACATTTCAACTTCTATTTATGTAAAACCTTAAATTTAGGGAGTTCCCTGGTGGTGTAGTGGCTTAAGGCTTTGGTGCTGTCAATGCTGCGGCCTGGGTTCGATTCTCAGCCAGGGAACTATCCACATACTAAAAAAAACCCCAAAAAACAAAACAAAAAACCCCTTAAATTTACTATTGTCAAGAAATCCTCTTAGGAGGTTTCCTGGAGGTACAGTGGCTAGGCTTCGGTGCTTTCACCACCGCGGCCTGGGTTCAATTCCCGCTCAGGGAACCAACAACAACAAAAAAGCCTTTTAAATTTACAGTGCTATATATGTATACAGATGTTAGTATACTAAAATTAAGGGCAGTATTCATTGGTGGCAAAGCTGGTCTGTAAGGATGGTCAGTTAAATTCTTTTTCCAGAATTAGACTATCTAGTAATTCTCTGTAGCATCAGCAGCAAACTATGGAGTTTCAATGAATAAAGTTATTTAAAAGTTACAGTGGAAAAATAGCCTTATAGACTAGGTTATAGCTTAAACTTTTTCATGGTTCCTTTGCCATGAGATGATATAATAGAAAATTATTCAATAGGCAAGCAAGCATCATGATAGTAACAGAAAGTAGTTAAAAGACACAGTCTTCAGAGTCAGACAAATTGAATTCAAATACTGACTTTGCCACTTAGAAAATTTCCATGGATAAGTTAGGTAAAGTCTCTGAAATTCAGTTCCCTCACCTGTAAAAAGGAGCTAATATCCAGTCAATATACCTTTGCTGACAGGTTGGACACCCATTTTGATCAGCAGGTACCCAAGGCATACTGGTGTTATTAAATATTTTTAATATTCCTAGTTCTTAGCACATAATAAACTCTCAATAAATGGTAGTGTAATTATTCTTAAAAGTTCAAAGTAGAATATAAACAGAAGAATTAAAATTGTATACCCAGAAGTAATTATACATCTTTACTACACATTAAATAAATAACTGAAAATGGCCACATAATTTCAAAAACATTGACAGTCTGAAAAGTTCTGAGTATAATTCTTGCGGGGCAGGAGGGAGGCAAAGAGATAAACTATGTAATTTCTGTTTCTCAATCAATACTCAAAATACCAAACCTCCCTAGTCTGGTGAAATATGACAGCCTGTGCATTCTATAGTAGCATGTCTATTTCCAAGTGTCATAAAAAAAAGAAAAAAGACTAAATATTAAACTACCAGTTTCTGATTACTTGTTCTCAAATACTACTCATAAAAATGAGGTTTAAAAAATTACCTGTTTTCTTTCAGAAGGTATAATGCTTTCAGATAGAAAAGGGCAACTGGCAAAAGAGTTTCGAAAATCTAGGGCTCGTTCTAGTTGCTCCTACAAAAAGATACAAACATAACCTTAAAAAGTGATTTGAAAATCAATTTAGAATGACAGTAATCCAAAATACAAATCACCTTCCATATTTTGGCCACCTCAACAATATTTTGGTATTAAAAAGAGTAGTTGTTGTTTCATCTTTACTTACTCGGTAAGTGCTAATAACAAAGTGTGTCCTTTGACGAATTCTTTCTGGTTGTTCTAAAGGATGTGCTGAAACAAGGGGTGCCTTTTCAAATAAAAATTCAGAGCCACAGGGAGAAAGCTGCAGTCTGGAACCATCAACATACTGTACTTGCAATGAATCATCTTCATAAAGTACCATTCGCACTTCAGCCGTCATTACTGTAACGGATAAAACGTCCTTCCAAGGGCAAGACTGAAGGAAAGAGGAAACAGTGGCACAAATAGTTCTCTTAGCGTACCAAAATTCTATCAAAATAAACTAATGCATTACCTAAGAACATACATAAAAATACTGTCATTGCACTTTTGTTGGAGGAAAAGTGATGATCTTACTACGTACAGTTAAATAATCTGACATTAACATCCCTTACTGCAGTGTGAGAACACAAACTAGAGAAAAAAGATAGTCCACCAAGTTATAACTGCCTTTATAATTTTAGGAGCTTTACTTCTGAAGTTTAATTTCTGAAAATTGTATGTTCATTATCTCTTTTAAAGTAACAAGCAAATTCCACTTTTGCAATAAGAATACAGCAAATCATTTATAATACATACAAAAGGCAGGCCAAAAGCAACTATTAGACCTAAAAAAAAAACAACCCCACCTGGATTCTTGTCCTTAGCCTGGCATTAAAGAAGTAGCTTCATATCATTACTGAGCAAGGTAATTAATCTCCTAGATCAGCGGTTCTCAACCTGTGGGTTGCGACCCCTTTGGGGGTCGAACGACCCTTTCACAGGGGTCGCCTAAGACCATCGGAAAACACATATCAGATATTTACATTACGATTCATAACAGTAGCAACATTACAGTTATGAAGTAGCAACAAAAATAATTTTATGGGGGTCACCACAACATGAGGAACTGTATTAAAGGGTCGCAGCATTAGGAAGGTTGAGAACCCCTGATCTAGTGCCTTAGATTCATCCTCATCTCACTGATTGCAGTTTCTTCTTCTCCACCCCTAAAATGACTCTGCATATTCACCTATATGTTCCATATACGTGTGATAAGAGTGGAATTAGAGGGTTGGGTTCCATTTATATCTACCATTTACTAGCTATAAGCCTCAAGTCATTTGTTTCCTTAATTGTTAAATGGGGATAGTAAAAGGATTGTGAGGATTAAATAAAACACATATGACAGTACCTAATATTGTGAATGTGACCTTGTAGGAGCTCAATAAATATGATTCCTTCCTAACACTAAGTGCATTTCCTTGTAGGTCATTATCCTTTGTAATCCTTTTTTTAAGACATATTGCCCTTTCTAATCCCATCCCTCTAGGACATTGACTCCTTATGCTACTCAGGTGATCAGGATTCATCCAAAAAAAATATTATAACTTTCCATAGATACCTCTTTCCCCAGTTTACCTCTATTTCCTACCAATAAATCGTTCAAGTGTAGCATCCAGTCACTGTCCACTTTCTCTTCCATTGAAATCCCACTTTCTCCTCCACATCTCTACTGAAATTGTTTCACAATGGTCACCAATGTCTTCCTACACCCAATGACTTCAGTCTCCGTCCTACTAAACTCTAAGCCTTTGACAGCGTTGTCCATCATCCCCTGCAGCAAACACTCTCTTCCTCTGCCTTTTATTTTATTTTATTTTATTTTTTAGCTTTTTGGTATGTGGGCAGCTCCCCGGTTGGGAATCGAACCCAGGCCGCAGCGCTGACAGTGCCAGCGCTGAAGCCTTAAGCCACTACGCCATCAGGGAACTCCCATGCCTTTTATTTTAAATAAACAAAAACTACCATAGCTTTCCTCCCTATGTGTACCTTTGTTTTTAGTCACTCTTTACCATTCTTTTAAATCAAGGATTTTTTAAAACTTACCTTAAGTCCCCATTTCATCTCTTTTTACTACATATGCTCATGTTGGTTTTATGCCCACCCTTGCTTTTTTTGTTGTTGTTAAATCTTACCCCCTTTCAATGTATGTAATCAGGTATATATGAATGGCCTATAATCATCTGTGTAATATGTCAGGATATAAGTAAATATTAAACCATATGGTCTGTCCTGAGGAGACTCACACAACTTTATTTTCTTTCTCTAAAGAATTTCCAAATTGACCTGACCTTTATCCAGAGCTTTCACTTGCTTGTTAGACCTCTCTCCATATACCTATCCCACGGATAAATCAAATGCAGCATGACTAAAACAGAACTTAATCACTTCTACCAAAAACTGACATTGTAAATCTCCTAATTTCACTTTCACTCTTACCTCCCTCAAGTTCAGTCTACATACAATACCAGAGTATTTTATAATTATCTGTTAAAGTAAAAAAGATTTATCACCCCCTGGCTCACAACCTACCATTTGTACTTAGAATAAAATCCAAATTCCTAACCATGGCCTATAAAAGCCACACAATGTGGCCCTGTCTACCTCTTGAAATGTTATCTCCTAACTCTCACTTCCATGTTCAGGGCACTTTAGCTCCATTGGCCTTTTAAATGTTTTTTAAACAAGCTCTTTCCCATCGCAGACCTTTACACTAGTTCTTTCTTCCCAGCACGTCCTTTTCCTGGCTTATCACATGGCTGGCTCTCTGTCACCATTAAGATCTCAGCACAAGTATCACACTTTCTCAAAGGCCTGACTTCCTCCCAACCATCTCCCAATCACTTTTTTATCCACGTCATCTTTTTTCTTTTTTTTCTTTTTCTTTTTTTTTTCCTTTTTGGTATGTGGGTAGCTCCCTGACTGGGAATCGAACCCAGGCCGCAGCACTGACAGCGCCAGCGCCGAAGCCTTAAGCCACTACACCATCAGGGAACTCCCCATGTCATCTTTTTTCTTCATGGCAACTATCACAAACAAAACTGATTCTAAGAAAAACAAAATACTGACTCTATTTATTAACTAGCTTTTTGTCTTTTCCCATTAGCATATAAACTCAATCGGAGCGGAGACTTCATCTGTCTTATTCACAGTTTTATCCCTGGCATCTAAAACAATATTAGGCAAATAATAAGGGTGCAATAAATATCCAATGATGAAAGAATAAATAAGTAAATGTAAAATTTCTTGCTTTTCTTGAATTTGCACTTTGAGTTAATGGCATCTCAATGCTAGCAATATTTGACTTCTCACTGTTTCCCTCCACTCCTGTAATAAGGCCTGTTGATGTATGTCTCTCCCATGAACCTGGCTCCTCCTTTTCTATTTCAGGCCATCAACTCTCCCCTCAATTCCTGCTACTATCTGGGATCTTTATCCAGCTTCTTCCCTCTCCAGTCCATTTCCAGTATTGTTGTCATAGGTAACTTTCCACAACCCAGACCATACTAACCACTTTACACCACTTCTTTAGATACTTGTTAAATGGCAATAAATATTCATAGCCATATGTCTACTTGCTATTTCAAAATAAAAACACGAACAGGTGCATATATACTGGGGGTGCCAAAAGTATGTATACACATTTTAAGAGATGTTATGTATGCATTACATAAATACTGATGGTAAAGATTTTGAGCACCTCTTGTAACTGCATAAGTCAAACGTGACTTGTATCATTTTTTGTTATTGGCATATATTGAATATTACAATTTTAATAGTTTTTCCTTTCTTAAAATGTGTATACATATTTTTGGCACCATCTGTAATGTATTTACTGATACCAAACTGGAAAAAGGTTTCTATCTTTGGCCAAGTTTTTAGTTTTTCTATAAACAGAGTATCAAGGTATATATCCTGTTTAAGTAAGAAGAATACACAAGAAACAAAATATCCAGAAAACCTGGCTGGCATATCATAATCTGATCCCAATTCACATCTCCAGCCACAATTCTACTGTTTTACTCCTATTTGTGTTTTCATCATGGAGCACATTATGTCTGAATATATTTAACGATCAAAAAGCTACAAGTTTGTTCTCGATATCAATGGGAACCTAACTTTTTAAAAATGCGATACCTAGTTACAGAAACGCCTCATCAGAACAATCCTCTTGAATTCACCCAGCAGTTCTGAGCTGAAAAGTCGTGGAAATGAAACCAATTAACAGCCCCTGTGTTTTCATTTGCCAAAACCTGGAATCCCCAACGTCTGCGGCTGCCCACGACTGCTTCTCAAGAAATATTTCTTGAATTTACAAGTTACCAAGAAGAGATGTTTCTGGATGAAAGAAAACAATCACAACCGCAGATCGCAAATCACAGGAAGAGTGTTTTGCCCGACACGTCTGTCAAGTTTGAGTAGCTGGAGCAATGGCAGCGGCAGCGATGACCCAGGAGAGAAAACTCGGGCAAATAACAGAAATTCAAACCTTCCGCATCCTGGAGAGGCGCGTTTACTCTCCGGAAAAAGGCAGGCCGGAAGTTCCGCCCTAACTGCGCCGTCAGCTCCGAGGTCGACGCCTCGTCCCGCTCCCAGCGATGGGCGGGGCCGGAAGTTTGTAAGGTATCGGGGGAATCCCAGTACGGAATCCGGTCCACAACTCCCTGGGTTCACTTCCGGTACTCCACATGCATCCAGTCCCACCTTGTGATAAAGCTGTGAGGACCAGCAGGCTGACGGTCCTGCCAAGCTAATCATATGGGTGGATTTTGGTGGAGTGATGCTTATTAACCTAAAGGACAGTTATAGCTCAATAAAGCTATTAAAGAACTTGACCAAATATAGACAACTTTTTTCCTAATTCAACTATATATCTGTACCTTTTTTTTTCTGAATAGCAAGTAGACGTGTCTGCTATATTGCCATTAAACAAGTAGTTACGGAGTGCCTGCTGTGTGTTAGGTACTCTGAGGATTAAAGCAGGGATTGAGACCCAGGTTCCAGGATAGGAACTAGAGATTAACTGAAAAGAAACGACTGGACAATAATTTGATCACAGTTGTGGTTGGTCTTCTAAAATAAAAGACAGGTTTGTGAGAACATACAGTGGACAAACTTAACCTAGGCTGAGGAAATATTTCCACTGGAATCCAAGGGTAATTACATGTTAGCCAGGTAGAGAAGTGTTTCAAGCAGAGGTAACAGGCTGCATTAAGGCCCTGAGACCCAAAGGAAAGATCTTGCCCCTTAGAAGGGCTGAAAGAAAGCCAGTTTGGTTTGGGAATGATAAAAAGAGAGGACTTTAGGGCAGAGAAGCCTGAAATGGGGCTATAAGGTAGGCACAACGAGATCATGAATTTATGGATTATGGACTTGATCTTAAAAGCAATGATAAACTATTACAAGGGCTTTGAGCAAAGGTGGCAGCATGGGGGGATGGGGAGAAATCTTAACTCCTTAAATTCATCTTTATTTTTAAAAGTTTGATATGTAAATTGACTTCAACCTTATGTAAAGTACAATAAAAGGTCATCCTTAGACAACCATGTTTTCATTGATTTGTAACATCAGCTTGTATTACATATACTAACTTAAGTCCTATCCCACTCCCACCTCTTCCCTTTCAATGTCTAAAAACCTCCTATGTATAAATTGTTTACTACTGAGGGTTTTTGTGATGCTCTTTATACTTTCAAAAGATTCCTGGAACTGCTGAATAGAAAATAGATTGTAGGGTGCAAGAGCCTATGTGGGAATGCAGTAGGTTTTGAAAAAGCAGCAAGAGATATATGGCAGTTCAGACTCAGATTGGGCAGTGAGGATGGAGAGCACAACTCCAAGAAATATTTAGATCAACTATATAGTCTTGGTAGTGACTGAATGTGAGGGTTTGAGGGGGAGGTAGGAGTTAAAAAATAGTTCCAGGTTTTCTGGTCAATACAAGTGGAGGGGTGACAGTGCCATCAATGACAGAAAGAAATGTAAGATGAAAAAATTTAGAGAATAGCATGACTTAAAAATTTTAAGTCCTCCTGGTGGAAATGACAAGCTAGTAAAGGTCTAGTATCAGGAGATTAGAAACAAATCTGGAGGGCAATGCCTGATAGCTGCTAATTGAAGCTGCAGGAGAGGATCAAATAGTACACTTGATCTCAGCCAAAAGACTAAGTGATGAGGATCAAATAGTAAAAGGATATTGTGACATGAGAAAAGAATGCTTAGAACTGAGCAGTGAAGAACACCAATACATACACATTAGTTAAAGGAAGAGAATCACAAAAACATTCAGAACAGCATAAAGCTAGAAAGCAAGCTGTGTTATAGATGCTTAGAGGTTTTCAATTTTGATGTCACTTGACAGCGTCAGATATTGCCTAGAAAACACTAGGACAGAACTTGAGAAATCTGGTGAGGAAGGAGATACAGGACTATAGTTGGAGAGAAATGTGAAGCATGTTTAACAGCTCTGCAAAGAGCCAATGGAGAGACATAAAAAATACAGACCAATAATAGAGCTCATGAGAGAGGCGGGAAGGATTCAAGCACGTGTTGAATAATTGACCTTCAATAAGAGGAGTGATAATTCATGTATAGGAAGAGGAAATATGAAGTGAATGCAGATGCATTTGTGTACATTTTTTGGTTAGCTTTCTTTTTTTTTTTTTTCCTGTGAGACAAGTCATCAGGGGATGAAGGAGCAGAATGAGTGAAGGATGTGAAATAGTTGTAAAGAGGAATGAAGAAACACAGTAGTATTATTGGCAGTGCTGACAGCCTAATTGAAGGTGGTTGCTATGTATTTACAGTGGTAAAAACCTATCAGAAATATGACCTCCAGCTGTCTGGATGCAGCAGCAGTGTGGGGTTCATTCAGAGCTGGTGACTTGCCAGACTGATACAATATGGCAGTAGCATACATGACCTTAAATTATTTACATCTAAAGTCTAGTCAGCCAAGACTACTAAACTCAAGCCTGTAGTCTGACAATATCATATTAATTGACTTGCAAGCGACGAACCATGAATGGCACTCTATTCAGGGAAGAGGGTGCCATCTTTGGTGATGTTTGGGTTCCTGCTGAAGGATTCTGAGGAAATTCTAAGGGGAGACCAATTCTAGGATGCAGAAACAGCATCCAACAGATGGGCAGGGAGAGGCAGGGATTAACTAGGGGTTGGCTGCTTTCATGAGCAAAGGCAGTTTAGCAATTGGGTATCCCCAGTAATAGGTGGGTTGGGATAGCAAAGAAGTCTGGAGGTGTCACATAGAGTGTTCACGATGACATTTTATAGCTGCTGCATGACCTTGGAATGTTTCTTGTTAACTTTACAGCTAGCTTTATCTTTCTGTCCTCCCAGCCTAATGGCAGAAATGCTCCCTGCCATCCCTTCCTCCTTGCTTTGAACCAATTTTCAGTTCCTGAGTAATGGACATGTTTTGACTTTTTTTTTTTTTTTTTTTTAATGTGGGTACTTCCCTGGCTGGGAATCGAACCCAGGCTGCAGCGTTGACAGTGCCGAAGCCTTAGCCACTACACCACCAGGGAACTCCCCAGCGTTTTGACTTTTTTATACTAAGCATCCTCTCACTAATTATAACTTAATCCATACCTATCTGTCCTCCGCTAAGATTTAGTTAAGTACCTAATCATAGAATTGCCCCTGCTTTCTGATAACATCCAAATCTAGAGTAAACTGTCACTTTTCTAGACCCTCTCCCAAATTATGCAACCGAAGTCCAAATCCTATGAATAGGTTGTTTCTAACACCTTACTGCCACAACTCACAGTTCTACATGGTGTATATTCTGCTTAATCCGAGTACTAAACCCAGCATGTTCAGGGACAAGCGTTCCTGGTAGTCTTTGGCTGAAGGGGATTGACAACAGAGGATCTGAGTTGATGACATGACTACCAGGTTCAGACCAATATTTCCACTTTATTACCAGAAGACTGATATTCACTGGTATCTTTGTGTCCTTGCTCACTGGAGACTTGTACTAATAATCTTTACAAAAGACTTACTGACATACATTTCTGTTGAAGATATGGCAATCATAAAGGCCAACAGCTGTAGCACACAGCCAAATTTTCTTTTAATTATGTACTATTACAGTTTTAAAACATGTCCATACATTCCTTGATGGCCCCCTAATCTGATATGGTGTTAGCAACTCACTTAGACTGTAGTGAAAGGTATGCTGCCTGCAGCTTCTGAATGTAGGCTCTTCCTAGGTCTTTTGGAATGCCCCACCCACAAATCCAGCCATGTTGTAAAGTCCAAGCCATGTGGACAGGCTATGTATAGGTGGTTCTGGCTGAGTGGTGCTTTCAAGGTACCTCCAGTCATCAGCCATGCGAGTGAAGAAGACTCCAGGTGATTATAGCACCCAGATGTTCAAGTCACCCCCAGCCCTTAGTTTTCCCAGCTGAGGCCTCAAACACTGCAGAACAGAGGAAAGCCATCCCTATTGTGCTATCCAAATTCCTGAGCCACAGAATCCATGAACATAAAATGCTTATTGTATGAAGACACTAAGTTTGGGTGGTTTTTAAAGCAGCACTAGTAACTGGAAATGATCCTATTGGTTGGAGGCTGTTCTGAGTAGAGCAGTGGTAGGTGACAATGAGCTAGTGAACAAAACTGGATGGTTATTCACAGAGCAAACGCTAGAAGTTTATTCAGTGAGCATATACGAGGGCTGTCCGGAAAAAAATCCAGCCATAAATGCCTCTATTTTTCATATTACATGGCTGGATACTTTCCGGACAACCCTCATACCTAGCCCGTGGTCTAATGTCCTGCCTCTTCTCCACACCCTCTTTCCCCTGCCCCTGAGACTGCTAGTGAGCACAAACTTTAGAGAACTGGAGAGTAAGGTAATAGTCACGATGTTACAGGAGCCATTTTGGGGGGGGGGGAAGGTTCTATTACAATTCCCAAAAACCATTGCAATATATACTTCCCTTTTACCATAAGAAATCTGCAAGTTTTGTTTTGTATTTGCTAGTTTTTCCAACTAGAGTTGTCATGGAACTGAATTCTTATTCAACAGACATTGAATGAAGTATCTTCTACCCTAATATATTACCCTAATATATTAATAGTTTCTCTGATTTTAAACCATAATTTTGTCATGAAAAAGTTCAAAAGAAATTCTTTAAAATACGAGGCTACTACTCCAAAGACTTACAGAAAACAAAACTATTTCAATTTTATTTTCAAAGTCTAATTTTAATCCAGACTGAACAAACAAGCAGAAAAGTGAGAAAGCTAACTGTATTAGCAGACACAGATGTACCAAATGTAAAACAGTGGGTTATTAACAGAACTATTTACATGCATATTTACAAGCAACCCTTTTGTACATAAGTTTTACTTTCAGTTAGTTGGAAAAGATTGACATTAGGTAAAAATAGGGCTGAGGTGGTACTGCACTTACAGTAAAAGTATTAGAAAAGTGATCCTCATGGTGTATCAATTATGAAGCAGATGAAAACTTGAGTGACAAAGACCTAGCAAATTTCTCTAGTAAAAAAGTCAATGCAAAACATGCTACAAAATAAAAATGAGAAAGCCATATAAATAAAGCAGAAAAATGTCCTAGGCGTCTGGGTAAAGAAATTAAGTGGGGAAAAAAAAAAATGAACAATTCTAGAACTGCAATAAATTCTCAGTGAAGAATCTTGGTTAGTTGGGAGTTCTAAGTCTTTTTTTTTTTTTTTTTTTTTTTTAAATGACATTTTAAAAGCCCTTGGTATCAAATAGCATCTGGGTATGGAAATCAGTTAATAAAATATTCTAAGATTTTAGTGTTAAAGATTTTTATGACTGTGAATCAATTTGAAACCCAGTTTATTGAGACACTAAATGTAAACGTAAATGAAGCTATATACTCATCTCTAAAAAAAGAATGCTACATTTTTGCAGTTAGTATGTATTTTCAGGCTAAGACTTTTTCCCTTAAGAAAAGCTGAATTTAAAGGATAAGCTTCTAACCAGCTAGCAAAATTTACTTTCAACATTTCATTTATTTCAAAATCGATTTTATTGCAGCCAAAACAGTGGAATTAACTGTACATAATAAACTATTATATATATATACACATTTTAAGTTATAGGGAATAAAGTTTATTTTGGCAGACAGTGTTAAACAAAATTAAAGTTGTATACATTAGTAACATAAGTCAACCTCCTTAATTTGGTATAAGTGTGACACAATTTCTTCCTTTGCTGTGTTCTGCTAAATCACCATAACCTAAACTGCTTTATAAAACTGATTATGTTGAAATTTAGCTTTACTGTTTTCGCTTACGCTCTGATTCCAAACAAAACTTTTCATAAGCTTCTTCTATCTCTGGGTCCATCTCGTCATCAATATCATCCAAGTATCTGTGAAAGAACCAAAGATGACTTATAAGTTTAATGTTTTCCTTTTTTTTTTTAAATTGTTAAATTTATTGCAGTGACAATGCTTAGTAAAAATTACATAGGCTCCAGGTGTACAATTCTACAGTGCATGATCTATGTGTTGCATTGGGTGTTCACCACCCAGAGTCAGTTCTCTTTCCATCACCATATATTTGTGTCCTTGTCCCTTCTCCTCCACCCCACTCCCCCCTACCCTCAGTTTAACTACTAAATTATTGACTGTGTCCATGAGTTTTGTTTCTTTGTTGCTTTCAATTTTATGTTCCACATGTGAGTGGAATCATATAGTTCTTGGGTTTTTTCTGTCTGGCTTATCTCACTTAGCATTATGATCTCAAAATCCATCCATGTTATCATAAATGGCCCAATTTCATCTTTTCTTATAGTTGAGTAGTATTCTATTGTGTAAATGTAACACACTTCTTTATCCAGTCATCTACCAGAGGACACTTGGTTGTTTCCATGACTTGTCTATCATGCATAGTGCCGTGATGAACACTGGGGTGCATGTATCTTTGCAGACAGGTTTTCAAGTTACTTGGGTAGATACCCAGAAAAGGGATTGTGGGTCATATGGTCACCCTATTCTTTTTTGTTTTGTTTTGGGTAGCTCCCTGGCTGGGAATTGAACCCGGCTATGGCTTTGAGGGTGCCAAAGCCTAGCCACTACACCAACAGGGAACTCCCTATTCTTAGTTTTTTGAGGAACTCTATACTGTCCTCCATAGTGGTTGTACCAGTTTGCATTCCCACCAGCAGTGTGTGAGAGTTCCTTTTTCTCCACACCATCTCCAACACTTGTTATTCCTTGTCTTATTGATTACAGCCATTCTAACAGATGTGAGGTGGTAGCTCATTGTGGTTTTGATTTGCTTTTCCCTAATAGCTAATGAGGTTGAGCATTTTTCCTTGTATCTGTTGACCATTTGTATATCTTCCTGGGAGAAGTGTCTATTCAGGTCGTCTGCCCACTTTTAATTGGGTTGTTTGTTTTTTTGTTGTTGAGTTGTACAAATTCTTTATATATTTTACATATTAGCCCCTTATCATAGGCACTGTTTGCAAACGTTTTTTCCCATTCAGTTGGTTGTCTCTTTGCTTTATTTGATGGTTTCTTTTGCTAGGTTAATGTTTTGCAATTCAGTAAATGTCTAAAATCTTATGATTTTAAACCATGAGAGAAAGCATCTGATATAACTTTCCTAGACTGAGTTATAATAGAATACAAGAAATAACTGTTCAGAATTACATTAAAAGTCAGTCCTCAGACAACAACCACTTAATATGAGTTAATTTTTCTTTTTTTGGTGGGGGTGGAGGTAGCTCCCTGGCTGGGAATCAAACCCAGGCTGCAGCGTTGAGCACTGAAGCCTAGCCACTACACCATCAGGGAACCTCCATATGAGTTAAATTTTACACTGGATTCTGAATCCCTTGTGTATGAAGTTAAGGTTCTGCTGTATGTTTAGACATATGAGTATGTTTAATTCTTTAACCTGTTCTTAAAATTAAATCAAAGGCTTTATGTATAAACTCAGAAGCTCAAATTGATGTAATTTCAAAAACTTACTTTATAATTACACTATAATTAGAACATAATTTCAGATATGCCATTCACCTCTAATGATGCATTAATATTTTATATCTACTTAACATCAGAAATGGTATTCCTGCAATAACAATTTAGTTATACTCCATTTGGAATCAGCCTTTCATAGCAAAAATGCTACTCTCAAAATCATCTATTTCAGACTTTTTCAACTATGCAGTAGTTTAAAGTGATGGAAAACAAGGCTTCCCATAGTTAAGTACAAAAGTTTAACATGCCCATGAAGGGCTTAATATGCACATTCTTACTGAATTCCCGTAGCTACCTTAAAAGGATAGTACTACTATGATCTTCGTTTTAGAGATTAAAAAAATGAAACAAAACAACAACAAAACTCCAGGAGGTTAATGACATAAGATGTGCTAATACATGGCAGAGGCCAAATCTGACTCCAAATCTCTCCCCTTTTGTTCTACGCTTTTCTTCCACAATAAGACGCTGTCTATGTCTCCCCATAACCCTTTCCGAACTACATGTGTGACAAAATTATAGTTTCCAACATGATCACCTGAAAATTTTTTTTAAGTAAGTACTATATATATAGCACTATAACATCATCAAACCAAAATGCACATTACCTCATTATCTACTTTTTTCTAGTCTAAACTATCTACAAACTGGCCACAGAAATTTTACAAATAAAGTTAGTAGCTAAAGAGAACTTACGGATCACCAGCCCCTGATAAATCTGTTCCATTTTCTTCATAATCTGGGAAAAAGTCTTCTCTTTCAAGTAACTCTTGATATTTCTCTTGGTAATCTACCAAAAAAAAAAAAAAAAAAAAAAAAAAAAAAAAAAAAAAAAAAAAAAAAAAAAAAAAAAAAAAAAAAAAAAAAAAAAAAAAAAAAAAAAAAAAAAAAAAAAAAAGAAAAAAATTTAAAGGTTGAAAAAAATCCACATGAAATTGCCAGTTAGGGGGTTCCCTGGTGGAGTAGTGGCTAGGCTTCGGCACTCTCACTGCTGCAGCCTGGGTTCGATCCCCACTCAGGGAACCAACCAACAACAACAAAAAAGAAATTGCCAGTTATCCCCAAGGAATTTTAATATGATGCCTTTTCATTTATGTAGATCCAATGTTCAAATAAGAAGAGTTTTACAAAACTTATTTTCTAGTGGTTTGTTTTGTACCACCCTGCCTGCTCATAAATCTTAATTATATATAAAATAGTCCTCTAAATATGATATTGGTTGGAAATCAAAGCCACTGTGAATATACAAGAGTACATTTCACAGCTTATGTGTATGTGGTTTTCATTCTCTACTGCTTCTTTGCATCAGACAAAATATCAGCTATATAATTTGTTAGGAAAGAATATGTTTCTTCCATATTCGTTTCTCCTTTCACAAGGAGAGACTTAAATCAAACATCCTGGCTTCCAGCTCCCCGGTTAGTCCTCTCCCAGGTGGTAAAGTGAGCTATCTGGCTAGCATGTAACAGCCACTGGTCCATGTTTCTCATTCACAAGAAGGTAACCAAGGGAAGGTCTGAGCATAGGGGATTTTCTTTTCTTCTCTCTCCTTAGAGACAGCTGGAAGATAGCTACCTGATAAATATTTCAGCTATACCAACGTTCCAAGGCAATACAGATGATATTATAGGTCTGCATCTGCCAACCATCTTAGAGTTACTGAGTATCTTATAAGATTAACATTATCTATTTGGAGTCCTTACCATTGAATAATAAAACAAATCCATGTATATTAAAACTAGTTACTTTAAAATTAGTTTCTTATGAACAACAGCTATCTCGCATTTCAAGAAGATATTATAATTACATTAGATTGGGTAAAGACCATGTTTTCTCAAGATTGTCAGTCTCTACAACTCTAATTCCAGCTTAAAGGATTAGTGATGTTTTGACATTCCATTTTGGCAAGTTGGAGACCATTTTAAGTATAGAAGCATTCCTGCAACAAATACGGCAGTAACGGGAATAAAACATTCTTTTAAATGTGTGAATGAGTTCACAAAAAACATCAAGTCATCCGATGACAGAAATGAGAAGGGAACTAAAAAGTCATACATGATTACTGCAATTGAGAGGCTGGTAGACCAAGTGGTAACAAACAAGCCTGGATTTTAAAACCCACAGAAGTAAAAAAGAAAGGTCTTGAGCCCCTGTGAAACGGAGATGGAATTCATGCTCCACTTTGGATAGATGTTCCTACAATCCAAACCACAAGGAGTTTTCATGAAGATTAAAAAAAGGCAGTGGAAACACAGGAGCAGTCTTAAAGGGCTATATGTAACTTAACTGCAAATAATTTACAAAAAAAGAGAGTGAGTGTGGAAAAAACAGAGTAAACTATTAACAAAGTAAATCTGAGTAAAGGGTAAATGGATGTTCTTTGTACAATTTTTACTTTTGTGACTTTTCTGTAAGTTTGAAATCATTTTGAAAAAAGTTTAAGATAGTTAAATATGAGATTGTAATAAAAAAGATAACAAAAATATGAAACAAAATAGGCATGTTTAGAATAAGAAAAAGGACTCAAAACTTTAAAAAAATCAAGATACTTTGAACTAAATGCAGAAACAAAATTTGAAAAACCAAACTGAGTTTCTATAAAAAATAGTCACTAGAAATAAACAATTAAATAGGATCGACAAATTAGACAAGGATGAAGAACAAGAACCAAAAGGAATCAAAGTAACATTGAATAGGGAAGAAGGAAAATTTGTATTACCAGACAGCAAGATTTACAATAAGGTAAAGTAGGAATGTGATATGGGTGTCAAGACAGAGAAATTGAAAAAAGATCCACATGAAAAGACAGAGGAATAAGACACAAGCTTATAGAGGAGTTACATAACACACAACACAGGCACATTTTATCTACAAGGAAGGATGAGTCCACACCTATTGTTAAGATGAGGATTATGGAAAAAATATTTAATTCCTATTATATTCCACACATAAATATTAGTTAGACAGATTAAATACCTAACTATAAAAAACGAAAAAGACTTCTAGAAGGAAACAGAATTTGATAGTAGTAAGGAGATGGCATAGAGAAGACAAAACAGATACATTTAGTTTATATGAAAACTCAAAGCTTCTACATGCTCAGACATTAAAAAAAAAAACAACAACCCACAAAGACAACAATACTGGGAAAGGCTAAGGATCACTTTCTAGGGTCTGCAAGGAATTACAAGTCCCTAAGAAAGATAAATAATCTAATAGAAATATGGGCAAAGAACACAAAATAGGTAATTCTCAAAGAAGAAATCAAAAGATCAAGAGAAACATGAAAAGAAAGTATCATTAATAGGAAAATAAAAAAATTACAATTTCATACAACCATAAAATCATAATTTCATAAAAAATTAGGTCTGGTAACAATGAAGTGTTGCCAAGGATGAGAAATAGGAATAGTAAACCAAGTTCTTGTCTTTCTAGAAACCTTTTGACAAGGTGGTTATAATGAAATAAACCCTCTGAATAGAGCATTATTTGGCATTTAAAATGAAGGAACCAAATCTATATGTATCAACATGGATAAATACCAAAAATAATACTGAATAAAAAATAAACTGCAAAAGGATGTGTGCTGTAAGATACCATTTAGGTTAATAATATTGTGTGATAATAACTATTATTTACAGATACATATGAAGTAAAAAGACATCACAATCACACAAACGTAAAGGACAGTAATTACCTCTGGATAATAAGTGCTAAAAGATTGAACTTGGGGGTGAGGGCCCAATTACAGAAGAGAGAATAGTAGTATCTATAGGGTTTTATTTCTTTAAAAAGATCCAAAATATATATTAATATGACAAAATGACATTGCCATAATCAGTAAACTTGGTTTAATGTTGACTGAATGGTTTTATCTTTACTGAATCAACAAGTCACTTTGTGGTTTTTGTATTTTTGAATGTTTCATAATTTAAAGTTGAAAATTAAGCAGTCCTTTTTACCTCCTTTGTGCGAGAGCACAGGATAGTCAGAGGAAACAAATGGGAAAATTCCAACAATAAGCTGGTTGTAGTTGTACCAAATGGGAAAAACTTGTCTCTTGCGCACATTATAGTCCCATTTATCACAATTAAAGTAATCTTTTTATAAATGTCCTTTTCTAGAAGAAGTGTGTGAAGAGAGAGATTTTTACTAACTTTGACCCAGCAAGTATTAATGAAATATGTAATTCTTGGTATCTCTAAGTATTAATCCATATTAATGAAAGTTGATGATTATGTAGTGAACTAGAACCATCTTTTCTTTCTTTCTTTTTTTTTTTTTCCTGTAACCATCTTTTCTTTCCATTCAACCACCTGCAAAGTTTAGAGGACAAAAATATCAGAGAAAACATAAAATAAAAATGGCTGATTTAATTGAGGGATTCTTCCAATTCTTTATTGTCAAGGTGACAAGACACTATATACTGAGTCAGATGTTCCATCTGAAACAGTTCCAAGTGGTCACTGTAAAGAACATTCTCAGAGAGACAAGCCTTCACCTTGTATTTTAGAATGATATGAACTCTTCAAAAAGCTACAACTTGGTGCTGGCTGGTAAGAATATGGTTTTCTGTAATTTCTATCTTACCAAAAAATAGGGGTGGGGGATGGGTTGAAATGACTGAGACAACATACCTGGATCAGCTGCAGTGAAAGGAACACCATCAGATGTATAAAATGTTGGTTCATTCTAGGATGAATCAAAGTGATAAAAATATGTAATCATTTCAGAATTGATTTTTTAAAAGCATATTATTAATGAAATATGGCTGATGTCACTTATCTGCAGTTGATAATGCAAGAACAAGCAAAAAGCTAACCTCCTCGCAGCCATTTCAATGTTAATTGGTACAATCTATGGTTTTCAGATTTCTACTCTGTTATCTCAAGTTCTTGTGGTTCTAACACTGCTGTCTACTGTCTGTCACATTCATGGTGAATTGTTCTGCTGTACGCCGTGATTTAGTGTCAGCTCATTTTTAGTTGTGGGCCCCTCCTCCCTACCATTTTTTTCTTTTAAGAATTTCCACACAAAGCAACCTATGCAGATGACTGCTTATTACACAGAAAGTAACTCAGCACAAGTGTTACACTGTGGCCACAGTTGACAGGGACCTTAATAAACAAAGAATCAGGAAGATCCCTGGAGTTCCCATCATGTACATTTCTAACCATAGGATTGCTAAGGATCCAAGATTTGAATAATTACCATGCACACATAAAAGGACCTGTGCAGATGACTGCTTAGTACAGAGAGTAACTCAGCATATGTGTTACATTGTGGCCACAGGTGACTGGGACCTTTAACAAAGAATTTCCAGACTGGGGCTGTAGGGAGCAGTCCTCTATAGGATGACTTTAATGGTTGGTTATGTCGGGAGCCTCTGGGCATCACTGGCCTGGAAACCATTTTTACTTTCTTGATTTACTTTACTATAACATACATATTAAAGGTCTGAGATGCAGGCCTTTGGTTATGAATTCCCTGGAATAAATGCTTTCTGGAATCCCTACACTCACCCAAGTCCAAGTCTTACTAATTTTCATTGCCACTGGATGGATCTTTCTCTAGATAACCCTTTCAACTGGAAGATTCTGTTTCTTGTATTTACCTGGTCTGCTTACTGCCATATGACACTAAGCCCAGTGAAAAGAGTTATTAGGCATTAAATTCTGAAAATAGCTTTATGTAACTCCTCTAGAAATTTCTAAAATTGAATGGGAAAATTCTAGCAATAAGCAAAATTTAAAATGTAAACACCGGTATACCATAAAATAGTTAGGATCATTTTCAGGTGTTGCTTCTCTGTATGTTGAGGTTACATGGACTCTACCCCAATTACTTGACCGTAGTTCTACAAGCTTCAAGAGCATCTGTTTTACGTCTCTGCAGACAAAAGTTGAAAAAGAGTTAAAGTATGTCCACCATAAGTGTTGTCAGGCTCTAAAATACCACAGACTTCTAAAGCTGCTCCATAAATTTAACATGTACATTCAATGCTTTGATTTTTTAAAACATTTCCTATAATGACATAAGCTTACTTTTTAAAAAGAAAAGGCCTGGAATTTGTTCCATGTTACTAACTATATTGTTCTTAAAGGCAGTGGCTATCCTACAAACATTTTTATGTATCCTACTGGACTTAGTATTTTACCCAAGTATTTAGTGAATAATGGCTAAAAAATGGCTAGGTAAGCAGAAGCCATAGGTAAAATATTATGCCTTTACGGAAATTGTTTCCCTAGATCAGTCTATAAGATTTCAATTGTATTGATAAAGTACAGCAATTAAAAAAGAACCCCCAAATAAAAAGCAAGAAATTGAGATCTATTGGCTGTCTACATTTACTTCTTTTCTTACCTACTGCAATTTGCATCTAGGACAACATTTTCAATTCTCTGAATAATCTCTTCCATATCAAGCTTTCCTTTTTCCTTCCAGGCATCTTCTAAAACTGACCCTGTCAACTAAAAAAAAAGCAGGTATCAATAAAATAAAAAATTTAATGAAGTATAGAAATTCTAAAAATATATTAGCACTTTAAGCATTCTTTGAATAAGATAAATTTACCAAGTTAAATATTCCCAATTATTCTCTACCATCTAATACTCAGGGATCTCTATATCTTCTATGTTTTCCTTGATTAAGAGAAACTAAAGGAATGAACTATAGCAGAACTTTAATCATAGGTTTTATGTGTCAATGATTATATGGTATATTACCACATGACAATATAAGCTATAAAATTTAATCAATACATTACTTTTTGAAATACTCAACATGTCATACATACTGAAGCTTAAATACAAATTTTATCAGGAAAAAATAATTAAAGATTTAAATAAGTAATTCACAGAAACTAAAAAAATATCTAATCAACATGAAGAAATGCTTAAATTCACTAGAGATCAGGAAAACGCAAATTAAAGTGAGGTTTTTGTTTTTACTTATCACCCAGGATTGATTGTATCCACCACTGATAAGTATATGGGGAAAGAGGTATACTCATTCACTGTTGGTGGGAATACATTCACTCTGGCTGAGCATTTGGAATGGGAATCTGGCATTACAGAAAGTTCCCAACTATTCTAACTTCAGAATGGTTCGAATGCAATAAGCATTCAATAGAAACTGTACTGCGAATTTTCAATTTTGGTCTTTTCCAACAGCGACACGTGGTACAATACTCTCTCTCGTGATGCTGAGCAGTGGTAGTGAGCAGCAGCTCCCAATCAGGCATGTGATCACAAGGGTAAACAACAAATACTCTACAGAAGGGGTGTCCAACCTCTTGGCTTCCTTGAGCCACACTGGAAGAATTGTCTTGGGCCACACATAAAATAACACTAACAGTAATGATAGCTAGTGATTAAAAAAAAAGGTTTGTGCATAATTTTCATAATGCTTTAAAAGTGTATGAATTTGTGTTGGGCCACATTTAAAGCTATTCTGGGCTGCATGTGGCTCGCAGGCCCTAAGTTGAATAAGCTTACTCTATGGTGCAGTCTTTGTGTTAGATGACTTAGCCCAACTGTAGCCTAACGTAAGTGTTCTGCGCATGTTTAAGGTAGGCTAGGCTAAGCTATGATGTTTGGTAGGTTAGGTGTATTAAATACATTTTTGACTTATAATATTTTCAGCTTACTATTGGGCTGCAACCCTATCGTAGGTCAAGGAGCATCTGTACTTACCAAATTTAAGTACACATGCTCTATGATCCACCAAATCTATGTGTAGGAATTTAATCTATATAAACAACTGTACGTATAAAGACATGGTGAAAAATAAATAAAGACACAGTGAAAGATTACTGACAGTACTGCAGAAAACAACTCGACTGTTTGAAAGCATAATGAATAAACAATTGGCACATATACAATGGAATGCTAGGAAGCTACTGAACAAAGAAGTAAATTTGGGTGCGTGCAACGACCTAACATCTTTCTTAGGTGGTAAAAAAGCAAGTTACAACAGAATAAGATCTTATTTATGAGAGGACACATATAGTCACGGGAAAGGAAGAAAAGACAGGGTAGAGTGAAGGACTTCCATTTTTCACTTCTAAAGTTTAAGTATACTTATTTACTGCCTTTCCAATATTTAAATGTGAGAGCAAAGTAAAATGTCAGTATTTAACTTAAAGTAGTAATTTAATCTTGAAATTCATTTGTGTACTATATGTACTTTTTTCCAAATTATACACTAACAGGGTAGAATTGTTACATTTTAAGGCAAGAAAATAAGTAAAGCCTACCTTCAGTAATTTTACTGCACAAATTAAGTTGTCATCCATAGGATTAGAAAAGAGGGCATTCAGCAACTCCCGAAGACCAACCTGAAGAATATCTGCTCTTGTCACCTGTCCATTTGTTCCTTTGATCTTTTGGGACAAAAGAAAATGAAAAGCAACCACGCCAAAATATAATACACATATTATAAATGGTGTAACAAAGTGTTGGCAGAATAAGTGTTTTACATTAAAACAAGACCAAAATCATAGGAACACATTCTGGTATCATCACAAAATTGGACTTACTTTACATGTAACTAAGACCATTAATAAAACTTGTAAACTATAGGTAAAAGTTTTCATTTATCACACATATAATTTAAGCCTCCTTGAATGTTACTGCTTCATAAAACAGTTTCTAGTCTATTAAGCTACCATCTTTTTTTGAAAAACATATCATTTTATTCTCCTTTTTATACCATTTAAAAATACTCTATTTTGCATTAGACTTGTTTCCTTATCTTAGCTCTCTGGCTATAAGAGTATTAGTTTCAGAAGCCATGCCACAGACACAGCATCAGGACTTCCACATATGAAACTCAATAGTAACCTTAAAATGGCTCTTCATTTAAGGCACATTTTAGATTCGTGCTCTCATTCTGGTTTACATAAAATTTAAACTGAAAAAGATTAAGATATGAGCTTTTAAGAAATAAAGTTCACTCATGGTAAAAAGGGAAAGTAAATTAGGCACTAGACTGGACATAGACCTTTTAGAGATGCACTGACTGAGATACACATTGGATAGTGAATTCATGGGTCTTTTCAGTGGTGTTTACGATACTAAGTCCTCAATTTAGGGTTTAAAAAGACATACCTATATCTAGAACTAACTAGTCAAAAAAAAATAAATAAAGCTATTCCAAGACAAATATTTAGCACTTATGTTGCCTATTAACAAGTATATACTCAAGTATACCACCAATTTACAAACAAGTTTATCTGGACACTTTCTATAAATGCACTTTATGTGGAAGATTTATAAAACAGGACCATGAAGAACTAATTTGGATGAATAAAGTGAAAAAACCAGAAACTCTAGTCTCTGCTCTTTATTCAAAGTCTTACATTCTGTAGGGCAAGTTGCTTTTCGGCCACCATCTGAAAGTCAATATAGTAAATGTACTAATGTGTCTGATACAAGATTTCAAAAAGGTAGAAATGTCTATATTTCAAAAGCTTAAACTTGTAGGCTTTCCAAAAATACAAGAGAACTTCAAAATCTTCAGTAACTACTACCAACACCTTGCCCATGAACAGGAAAACAAATGTTACACATGTTCCATTGTAGACACCAGCATGAGTGGGTACTAAGACATAATTTTGTTTTCTTTCTCTCCCATTTTCTCCCTCTCATTTCGTTATTAATGTTGTAGAAGTATAATGTAACAAAATCTTTATTGAGATCAGTTTGTGTCTCAGGCTTTGTCAGTATATAACAAAAGAAAATTTTCTCCTCACCTCCAGGTTAAGATAAAGTTCTCCCAGAAAGAGTACAAATGCATGGAATCGTTTTCGAGTCACTTCATCCCCCTTTGCAGCTTGATCTTTAACTTCATATTCAGTCCGACATCTAATAAAAATATACCTTTTAAAACCTCACATTACTTTGTTTTTTAAACAGTCAAAGAAGATGACCATTTGTCGGTTTGGTTGTCCAGAAGCAATACAGAGGCAAGTACAATGTACTAATTTTTGACTTTCTATAACAAGTGTTCCTGTCCATTGTAAAGACCTGAATGTGCATCATCTTTTCATACTAGGATTCCTAGTTTTAAGAAACTAGTAATAGTTTAAAATAGACTTATCAGATGAAGTTGTATTAAGTTTAAGCAATACAGGTTTCATGAGGTTTGTTGTATACTGGCACCAGAAAGAAAGAAAAAAAATGCTGTACCTTATTTCTCTTATAGGTTTTTTGTTAAAAAAAAAAAAAAAGGCACTGTTTTAATCCAAATTGTCTCTATAAAATGTTCTACTCTTTCTGAATATATGAACTTTGACATAGATCTTTAAAAAAATATGTATCACTAGCCTGTCAACTAAGCTGAAAATAAATGACTTCATCTTAAGTCTATTATCCTTAAAATTTCCATTATATAAATCAGAGAAGAGAAATGAGGGGAAAAGTCCCCAACTGCATAGACACATAGGAAGCAATTAATTTGGTTTCTATTTCCAAAAGAGACTGAAGGAGTCAAGTCACTTATTTTCCCCCAACTTGACCCACTTGCCTTATACAATGAAATCCTCTTCTTGGAGCTCAGACATAGTTCCTGCAAGGTTTCTAAATGATGACAATAAGCCTGCCATTGCCTGCATAGGTGAATATGGTGTTCAGCTATTGTTACTAAAATGGATTTCTTTTCATGGACTTTGTGTGTTTACCATTCTGGTGTTAAATATTTTTTTCTTATCTTTAATTGAAAAGGTGGTGAGAAAACTCTAGGAAAGTCATGTGTTTTATAAAACTGATTTTGACAGTGCTTTTAAAAGCCAGGGGAGGAAGTTATGGAGACTTAGTAGCTTTTATACATGAGGGACCAGTTTAGGTTATTTTGTAAAAACTTTTTTTACAAAGAAAAAAGAAGTCACTTCTTGACCACGATATTACCTTGGGTCAATTTGTGAATCAACCAAAACTCAGGAAAGCTTGTTATGCCTATGTGATCGATTCCAATGTTTACAAGCTTTATTAAATGAGCAACACCTTCTCATAAGTCAGATAAGAAGACATTTGTTATCTCCTCATACATATTAATTCCTCATCAGATAAAAAGTTGGGATATCTATAAAGAGAACACTCTGGTTAATAATGGAAAGGATCAGTTAACTAATGCCAGGTCAGTTATCCAAGTACCTTGCTGGCTGCTCTTTCTCCGTCCTTTCTAGTACAATTTTGTAGGTAAGAGCTTTGATGAAATTATCTCCTTTTTGTTTTATAAATGAGTATTAATACATGAAGATATGTAAATGTATGTGCAGAAAAGCAAAATTTCTACCCCTGTAAATGGTTGATTATCTAGGTGAGAGGAAATACCCTAAACTTTTTTAAGCCAGAGCTTCAATTGTAAAAGCAATACATGTTTATTGCAGAAAGTTTAAAGCAGAGAAAAATAAAGAACAAAATCACTGCAACCCAGAGATAACTGCTGTGAAGGTCTTCTTCAAGTATGCATGTATTTTTAAGTTAGGTAATAGAATTATGCCCTGATCTTCACTTGTTATAGGATTAGTTAACACTTCTCCATGTTAATACCTTTGACAGTATCATAGCACTACAGAACATACATGGAGTCAAGAGTCAGAAGAGTGGTGCTCAATCATGGCCACAAAGTAGAAACACTTGGCAAGTTTTAAAAAACCATGCCCAGGCTCCACCTCAGTCCATTACATTAGAATGTCCAAGAGTGAGGGCAGTTCTCAGCCCCACTGTAAGGCACAGCCAGGGTGAGCAGCACTGGGGCAGATTAAGCAAGCCTTCTTGCATCCTTCCTACTGGAAGTGCCTGCTTTCACATCTTTCCAGAAGCTATAATTTGTATTTTCTCAATTACGGGTTAAGGTTAGATATATTTTTATGATTTTGTCATTTATATTTTCCAAATTATACCTATTCAGAGCCATTCCAAATATTTCCATTAAAATATTGGTCTTTTTCTTACTCATTTCTAAGAGCTCCTCTTTTCATATTAAAGAAATGAGATCATAACCATGTTATATATTCCCCTATTTTTACTTTTCAGTTCATATAAATTTATGAATCCCCCAAATATTATAGCTTATATGTAATTAATTTTAAATAATCTCATTTTAGGGCCTGTATCATTTCTTGCTTAATAGGGCTTTACCAACTTAAGATTTTTGTTTGTCAATTTTCCCCTAAATATTTACTGTTTCTCTTTTAAGTCTATGATATATCTGAAATATATTTCGGTGTGGAGAGACAGGAACCCACTTTTGTTTTGTTGTCCTCCCCAATGATTAGCCAGTTGTGCCAGCAGCACAATTTATCACGTATATATGTATGTGAAGTTATCAAATTAAGTTTTATCAAAAGCTTAATTTTCAGATGTCTCTGAAGTATACTTTTGGAATCTTTATTCTGTTCCAGTGTAGTGTAACCACATGATGGAATATTTTGCAACCATTAAAAGTATCTTTAAAGAACTAATGTGCAAAGTATAAACTCTAAGACAACCTTGTTATTGAATAAAACTACTCAAATTCTAAGAAAGTTAGTTTTCCTAAAACAGTTTAAAAATTCAGTATCATCCTAAAAATATCTAATACATACCAACAAGATTTGTATAATTTCACATGCTAATTCTAAAGTTCATTGGAGAAAACAAGCATGCAAGAATACCAAAGAAAATTCCACAAAAAAGAGTGGTGTAACTAACTAGACTAGCTATTTAAAAATTAGAGCTTTTTAATAGTATGATAAAAAACAAGAATATAACAAGTGATGAATGAAATATAATGAAAGTCCAGAATCAAAATCCAAATACAAGGATACAGTGTGATAAAGGTAATATTTCAAATCAATAAAGAATGGATCATTCAAAAAAGTGATGTGGGAAATACTGGTTAAACATGTGGCAATAAATAAATTAGAAACAAAGCTCCAACCCAAAGTACAAAAGTACTAAAAATATACGTAAGTGATCATTTTTAAGATCTTGGGAAAGGAAATGCTTTTCTAAGCACAAAACCAAAGGCAGAGACCATTGCAGAAAAAGACTGCTATATACATGCCTATTAACTTAATACTATGCAAGTAAGAATGGCCCACCCTATTCTCTCCTGCAACTTTCTATAATGTAGTCTTAGGAAAAAAGGGTCAAATTCTACTACCTTTAGAAATAGTTTTCCTTTAATTTTTTATATTCACACTGACCTTTGAAGTAGCAATTGGCGGAAGTTGCCACTCTGTGGGCTAATTGTCAGATGATGGGACAGGTAATTACACAGGCGAGCTCCCATATAAGAGAAATTTGGAATAGATGTGGCCTTTCAAAAAGAAAAAAGTTTTGTAGGACACAGATACATCATTATTAATGCAAACACTTAATAGCAAGTAACATTCTAGAAAAGGAAAAAAGCATTTCTACTCCCCAAAACAACCATTTTCTACAGAAAAATGTAGAAGTCTTTTGTAATTGCTAGGCATAAGGAAATTAAGTTAACTCTCCCTCCCAACCTGATGCCAATAATCAGAATAAGTACGAAGAAAAATGTTTACGTTTTCCCCATCATTTACCTGAAGTTACCAGAAAGCAAATAGACACTATCTCTTTATACTAACCCACTTTTGCATAAAATATGTACATGCACTCAGCTGCACAGTGCCAATTATGAATAAGAATATTTGCCAGACTACTGATTTGCAGTGTTTCTGAGAAATAAGACACACTGATTTGGCATCTAGCAGTCCAGAACAAGTTTCCCAGGCCTTCTAACTTGTGACTTTGGACATCACTAAACCTCCCTGAGCTTCAGTTTCTTGATTCCTAAAGAGGTGATTAATGGTACCTGGGACGAGAGATTAACACTTAAAGAACACTCCAAAAACTCTTGGGGTGAAGACAGAATCAAAACCGGTAAGCCATTTAAAAAAATAAGAGTGATAAAATACTACATATCAAAGACTGTGTGATACAGCTAAAGCAGTACTCAGGAAGTTTAACTTTCATTGCAGGTTCTAAATAACTGTAGAGAACACAGTTCACCACCTAGTGTTAAGTAAGAGAAAAACACATTAAGAGATTAGGGGACTTGGCCAAGGTTATAAAAGTAGTAAGAGTAGTTAACCAGAGTCTAGACCTAACAAATGTCCTGATGCCCTTCCAACACCATGTTGGATCTATTTATTAGCTGTGGTAACCTTAGACAAATTATTTCACTTTTGTTATGTGTAAAACAGGGATAAGAGTAATATCACAACCACTGAGGATTAAATGACTTAACTACATGTCAACTGTTCAGCATTGCCTGGCATGTAGTAAGTGCTTTATAATCATTAGATCTTTTTTATTTCTATTTCCTTGCTCACTCAGAGATCGGTACATTTCTCATTAAGAAAGGATGGTTTTTCCTGACATCATGTGTATGTATCTGGTACCACAAAAGATTTGAAATTCAAAAACTGTACTTTTCCCCTTACTGGTATTGGCTGTTTTCTTTTAGTTTACTAAAAAAAAAAAAAAAAACAAAACACACAAACAAACACACACACACACACACACACTTTAAAGAACTTCTCTACAAGGCTGTTTATTAATGTTTCCTGCTTTCCTACTACATCTCAATTTTATTCCTACCAGACAACCACTTTCAATTCTTTCAGCTAAAAAGGTTTTAACCTCTGTATCTGCATGATCTGTTGATTTTTCATTTTACACATTATTTCTTACTAGGTTTTCCACCATGGAAGATGGGCATTTAGTTTTCACCCTGCTTCACCCCATTCCATTATTTCTCAATCCTTCAACCTACGAATGTGGTTATATCATGATTTTATTCATTAGTTTTGTTTTGATTTACAGCTAAATCATGTCTTATATCCGGATTTCTTTCTTGTACAACTTCCTTTTCCCTAGATTACTCAATTTTTTTCTAGTACTTTGTTTTTAATATACTTCTATTTTTAAACTCACTAGTTTGTAAATTTCTTAGTATCTTCTAACACAGCACCTGTCTTAACAGATCTTAACCTGGGAAATCTTTCCTAGACCCTTCTAGGACTGTGGTGTTCATGGTTATTGTCTTGGGACCTCCTTTCATCATCTTAATGATACACTTAGCTTCTCCTATAAAATGCCTCATTTCCTAGTTCCCATGTCTTCAACCTTGGCTCCTTTTGCTGAAGCAACTACCTTCTTCAATAACTTCTCAAAGAAGGGTTACAATAAAATTTCAAACTAGCTATTCTAGCTATATCTAAAGGTCTAATTTTTTTAAGATTTTACAAGCAATCTTTTTATCCCCATTCCATCCTTATCCTAGAGCCTTTGGGAGATTCTGCATCATAAATTAGGGAGAGTCTCAGCTTTCCTCACTGGCTTGGAATTCAACTGATTTTTTATCTCCTTTCCCCATCTTAGTACTTACAGGCTTTAAAAAAATCCCCACACTGTCATTTTATTGGTATTTGAAGAAGAATCAAAGTTGAATATGTATGTTTCAACTGTCTTTTTTTTTTTTGTACAACAGGTCTTTTGTTAGTTGCTATGAGTAAATTTCCTCAATGAAACTAAAGAACTGTTGGTAAATGTGTGTTTCACTGACCACAAAATGTTAAAACTTAAAACACTGACTGCATATTTGAGAAGTGGCCTTAAGACAAGCACAAAAATTGTAGTTTGTTAGGTTACAGCCCCTCAGTCCAGCCCTAAAGAACTATAGCTAGGAAGACTATTGAAGAGCTCAAACTAAAGAGAAGAGAAACCAGAAAAGCATTAAGAACTAAGTATAATTCTTCCATTTTCTTATTTCACATTCCTTTTCAATCTGTTTAGAGGCCAAAAGCAGGTATCGGGACAGAGTAGTTCCATCTTCCTAAAATTTCAGGCATTTGTGGAAACCTGAGAGTTGGCTAGGAATATTAGGATCCAGTAACAATCCAGAACAAATTGGAAATGTAGTCAAATGAAACACTAGATGGGATTAAAAAAAAAAAAAATCAACCTGCTATCATAATCACCACTCTGTACATTCCAAGTTTGAGTTACTCATTCAATAATTACTTAAAGAACATTAAAAGTTATATTTCTGTTCATCTACTACTGTTTTTGACCGGTCTTACGCAATGATCTTAAATTTGTCTTCAAAATCCAGAGTTATCTGTTTTTCCTTTCTTCAAACAGCATTAATATGTCAAGACCATTACGCTAGGATCAAAACTAAATTTGGTGTGAACAGTCTAGACTGACTTTAGACTTTCAATGAATTAAGGAATTAAGAAAAGTAAAATCAAGCAGAAGTGTTAAAACTCAAGACAGGGTGTTCTGTGGCCCGGTTTTTTAAAGACTCATTTATGAGGCAACAAAGTTTTCCCATTATTTTTTTTTCTTCCCTACTCTAATAATGATATATAATTCAACATCTCAGAGAAAATCCTTAAGTCTTTTTAATTTATCATTAATTTCAGATCTCATAAAACAGAGGGAGAGGGGCATGGAAAAAAGGTATGATTCTTATGTAGCCTTCTTCATAAATGCCCAAATCACCGTCCAATTGCCTGTAAAGAGCCTTAGCTACACAGGTGAATTTGCACTCTGGCTTTAGCCCTAGATGCCTAACTATAGAGTTTTATACAACAGATACTTAAAAGCTCCCACAAACTATAAAGTTAATGAGTGTGGAGACAGGTGAACAGGAACCTGGTCTCCTTCAAGGAGCAGCCCCAATCCTTGGTCTCCAAGGAAAACTATCCAATGGTCACCCCTTGCTATCAGCCAACATACCTGTTGATAGATGAGTTCCACCAGCTCTTGCAAAGCATCATCTGTTATAACCCAGCCATTCAGGGTCTCTGCAAACTGTTCAATTTCAGTTTCAAAACTGCCAGGCTGCTCTGTAAGATGATTCAAAAAATCCTGAACATATTCTGATAGAGTGGGGTAATCCTCACAACCATCCTCATAGGATTCCTATAGATAAAAAGTTCAAGAAAAATTAGTCCATACAACTGGATAAAATAGACATGAGGCGCAGCTTTAGGTTGAAATGTCTCCAGCAAAAATGATTTTTTACAGACCCCTTGCATGATAAAATTCAGTATTTTCTTCAACAAATTGAAGTCCACTGAGCAATTCTTCTTCTGTGCCCAATGGCCAAAATGTTATAACAGAAGGGCTCCTTCTAGCTGGGTAGGGAATTTGTCTTCTCATCCTTGGCAGATTTATAAGATGGTTGAGAAATAAAGTTTAAACCAATATTTCACTATAATACCAATAAATTAAGATTTTTTTAAACCTACTTATGGATACAGTAAGATCTAGAATTTTCTTCAAAATGAGAGGTGAGGAGGGTCCAGAAGTATAGAACTGAGAATGGCCACATGCAGCTAAATGACAAGGCCATGAAGAGTCATTATACCATTTTCTAATTCTTATAGGTATTTGTCAATTTCTATATTGAAAGACACTAGGAAGATTCGTCATCTGTTAATCTGCAAGGAGAGAAAAATATATAGGTAAGTGACTATAAAATTTCATCATAGGGTACAGTGGTAGGAGACTTTTGGCAACTATATCCAGGTTTCCAGCCAACCTTGACAGTAGTAGTTTCTAACTAAGGTCTCCACCACTATCACCTTTGGAAGTTCCCAATCTTTTAATTAGTGGCAAGAGGATGTGCAAGGTGAGTATTGCACAGCATCAACTTTACACTTTCAATGTCTGGAGTATGACTCAAAGCATGAAGTTTTACTTAATAGTTATGATCTCATGATAACCATATTGCTTGAAGAAATTTACCCATTCCAAAAGGAGTAAGATGAGAAACCAATATGAAAGAATTAGAATTATGACTGCAGTACGGAAGCACTTTACTTAAAGGGTTAGGTTCTAAAGTCAGTGAGTGCGCATAAAGGGAAAAAAAAAATCATACCTAGTCAAAATTCCCCTTAGGGAAGCTCCATGTTGGAAATGGACATACAATTTTAGAAGAAAGACTAACACAGCCGATTGTTCCTCCATTGTTGGCATTGACTATTACTTCTTTAGTTGACCACTATTTAGAAGCGATGTTGCATAATTTTTATTTGTCTCTAGACACCAAAGTGATACTTAACATGAAAAGTTGCAGGTACTGTGAGAGGCACTCAGAAGTACCAGCTGCAGATTCATGTGCATGTATCATGTGTATGTTCACTGAGAAGAGCAGGTAACTTCTCAGACAAGTATATTAAATGTTTGATCTCACAGCTGAATCCAAATTAAATGACTCTCATTAACTTTGATGAAATTCAAATTGTGAATCAAACATTACAGGTGTGTGATTAAGGATTAAATGAGTTAATGAGTTAAGTAAGTTAATGACTAAATATGCCCCTGGACCAGTAACTAGCACACTGTAAGGTACTAAGTATTCAACAAATAAGTTTTTTAAATATCTAGGAAAAGACCAAAACATATTCAGTCATGGTCTCATACCTGAAAGGACTAAAGCATAAAAAAACACCCAAGAAGTAGAATATACTTGATACCTAAGATGATATTCTAACTGATTAACTCATTAATAAGCTAACAGCCACCAGTTGCATGTATAATATGTTATTCATTCAAAACTATTTAAGTGTGCAGTGCCTACTAAGTGCCAAAGATGGTTCTAGGTGCTGGGAGTACTGTCATGCTCTGAATAAAAGAAATAAAGTTCTCCTCCCATGGAGCTTATCTTCTATGATGGAAGACATTATTCAGATATTGAGATACACTATGAAAAAAATGGTCAGCGAAGGATCTTGCAGAGTTAACATCTAAACAGGAAAATATAAATCCAGCCATACAATTATCTTAAGGAAAGATATTCTATGCAGTAGGTACAAGAAGCATATAGGCTTAAGGAGATAGGTGCTTGACTATCACCTTTAAGAAAGGCCAGAACACAGAAACTGAGGATGGGGTGGTAGCTAATGAAATCAATGAGGCAGGTAAGGAGATCATGCAGGGTGATGGGAACACTCTAAGGAGATTGCCTCGAAAGGGACTGGGAAAACCAGGGCGGGCGGGTGGGTCAGAAGTGAGTTTGATCAAGAAGGACTATACACATAGTCATATAGCTAGTTAGAAGAATGTAGCACCGAATAAAGCCTATCCTTTCAAGCTCTATGATATATTCCAAAGAAGCTTTCCATGCCAACTTCAATATATGTATACACAAGATTATTCATTGTCAAAAACCCATCCTTGGAGTTCCCTGGTGGTGTAGTGGCTTAAGGCTTCAGCGCTGTCAACGCTGTGGCCTGGGTTCGATTCCCAGCCAGGGAACTACCCACATACCAAAAACAAAACAAAACAAAACAAACCCCAACAATCCATCAACAAGGAATTGGTTAAATACATTACCTTATATCCATATAATGGGAATATCACATAGCCACTTAAGATAACAAGATACGTATATCTTTATATATATCAATACAGAAATATCACCAATATAGTGTTAAATGAAAAGAGAATACAGAAATAATTCAGTGCAATTTAATTTTAAGAGACTTACAGGCAACGAAATTTTTGGAACAATCAACAAGGGATAATAGTAGTTACCTATGGAGAAATATTCATATTATAAATATTGAACCTTTATTATAAAATGATGAAAGTAATTTAGTAGTATAAATCACACATTAATTAATATACTTAATGTTCAACACATACATGTGTAAATTTTACAATTAAAAACTAAGTTAAAGTTTTTGACATGTAAAACTACCTACCACTAATGATAATAAAAAGCAGGCAGTCTACAGGTCCCAACTCAAGGTAATAACTTCCTAACAGTTTCTATCAAATGCCATTCATTATGGCAAAATGTAGTTTAGAACACTGATTTCAGTCTTTTTCAATAAGCAAAACTCTCTTTTAAGAAAATGTGAATTCTTGAGAGTTCCCTGGTGGTGTAGTGGCTGGCTTTGGCGTTCTCAATGCTGTGGCCTGGGTTCGATTCCCAGCCAGGGAGCTACCTCCCCCGGCCCCCCGCAAAAAAAGAAAATGTGAATTCTGAAGGTAAAAGCAGAAAGAGCTGCTCAGAATATAGCAGAACAGGGAACTCAGAGTCTATTGTTTTAAGCAAAATAGGAAGCAGTGTATTCTGAACAAATAAGCACTCCAACATGTCTTGGAAGCAAAAGGGACTACGCACAGACAGGGAAAAATACAAATTACCTTAAAAATTCGGTTCTTAAAAATACGAGAACTTTTGAAAGACTGAAAAGGTACCCTTGGTACCTGGCACACTGTGACTTGCTAAACCTTACAGATCATCCTGTGGTCAACAAAGTCTAAGATGAGGGTTAAGAGGACATTAGAGTTTAAACCTGGAACATCAGTAAATGTGGTAAGAATAGTTTCAATGCAATTACAGGGGTTTGGACAATCAGGGAGATTAGTACCAACAGTAGGTAATTTTACATTTTGGAGACTAAATGCAGTCACTACTAAATGCAGAAAAAAAACTGAGCAATAACTTGAAAAGGGATGTTCTCAGAAAAAAAGCTGGGATTTTGTGTGTGTTGGGGGAATTTCATCTCTTAATAAATGCTTTGGTTCTCATAAATGAACTATTATTAGATATTCAAGATATAATGGTCTATCTGAGAAGCAGCAATGCCAGTAATAGATGAATATAGCAACTCACTGGTGAGAAGGCATGGAAAGCAGGAAATTCTAGCAGTAGGATTGATTAAAAGAAGAACTAAAGAGCTTAGAGTTTTGGAAGGCTAAGCAAGCAAAGCAAAAGACAGTTACTATAAAGGCTTATAGAAAAGGCATGCATTCTTGAGAACAGATCCAGCTCAAGGATATATCCTAAGTAATAAGTAGATTTTCTGTGTCTAACAGAAGCAGACTCAAGGAGTTTCTGGAGACCAAGCCAGACCACTAGAAGTTCTACAAAAGTAGGAATTTTTGTCCACTTTGTTCACTGCTATATCCCCAGTGCTTGACTAATGATAAGTGTTCAACTACTTGTTGAATGAGTGAGGGAATAATTCAAAACTAATTTTGGATTATGGTTACTGTAAGGAAAAGTTTCCCTCACAACAAGATCTTATTCTAAGAGCCAGGGGCAAAATAAAGATACTGCTATTCTGTGACTAAGTGGATTGCAAAAAACTCAGCCTTGACAGAGCATTAAAGGGTAAACAAGCAAAGCTAGAGAATGTACCAGAGCAGTGGTAGCAAATCTGAATGCTTACAGAATCCAGGTGGACTACAAACAAATGAAGCAAATGAGTCAGTGAACAACTTAGAACTCATGCACTCCATCTAAAGGGGCTGCCTCTATTCAGCCAATTTTTATCAAAGTAACAGTCTGGTAGGACCAGATATTATGATTTCAAGAGAAACCAGAAAATTCAGATAGATTTGCAGTATCTAAATTAAATTCTGGTAACTCATTAAAAAGCTTTAAAAAAAAAAAAAAAGAACAGGGCCACAGGCTTCCAGTATGCAATTCATTCTGGAGAACTGAGCACAAAAGAAACTTATCTGCTAGAGATAAGGAGGAATGCCTAAAAGATGACAGTGGCTCAAAGTAAGTGGACTAACACAGCTCAATACACTGCTTTATAGCCCAGGAGTCACCTGAACTATGTAAAACTAGTTGGTACAGAACTGGAAAAAAAATTGCATCCCCTCTATCATAAAATAGTCCAAGTCAATAGGGAGACAGACAAACACATGGGGATCTCTGTAGCTGTTACAAGGTAAGCAGCCTTAAGAGTTTTTCATTCCCAACCAGCGAACACCCCCACGCCCACCACCAAAAAAAAAGTTTTTCAACTACTCACAGCTCTCCAATGGTTGCTTTCCTCTATTCAATTTTCTGGCAAGAACCCAAGCCACACTCACTTCTACTTTACATAATTGATGACCCCTTTCAACCCAAATTAACTGCTCTTCTTGTTATGCCTAAAGTCCCTCTTTCCAGCCCCAAAACTTTTCCTAAGGCAGTCTAAGAGGTATAGTTTCTAAAATATGGAGTACAGTTTTTCCATACTTTCTACCAAATATGGAAGGAAAGAAAAAGTACAAAAAGTTGTTCCATCATTAGTTATTAGGTAATTACAAATTAAAACCACAACAAGATATCACACAGCCACCAGAATGGCTACACTTAAAAAACAGAAAATACTACGTGTAGATAAGGAAGTAGGGCAATTGGAAAACACACATTACTCCAAGTATACAATGGAACAGTTTAGGGAAACTATTAGGCAGTCCCTACTAAAACTGGCTATTCTAGGTCCCAGCAACTCCATTCTTAAGTATGCAAAGGCTGTCCAGAAAATATACAGCTAAAAATGCCTTTATTTTTCATATTATATGGCTGGATACTTTCCAGACAGCCCTCGTATACCAAATAGAAACAAGGCTCATATCCTTCAAGACGTAGCCAAGAATATTGCCCCATTCATAACAGCCCCAAAGTGGAAGCTACCCAAATGTTCAATATTCAGTAGACAAATGGGACTGTGGTCTAGTCACACAATGGAATGCTATGAGAATAAATCACTTCCAATTACATGCTACAACATCAATTAATTTTGAATGAAATTCAAAATTATGATGTTGAATGAAAGTGAAGAAAATAACATTCTGTATGATTCCTTTTATATAAACTTTGAGAAGAGGCAAAACTTATTAAGCAAGAGTAGTAACTCTTGGAGAGCAGTAATGATTAGGAGACAGGAGGCTTTTGGGCGCTGATAACGTTCCTTTTCTTGATTTGGATGCTGAGGTTCACTTTGTGCAACCTGGAACTAACCCTTATGTACACTGTTCTATGTCAGTAAACCTAATACAGGAAAGATAGAACCTATGCTAAGGTATTACCGATCATTTCTTTAATCCAGAATGGTTCCTGCCTCATTCACGTACAATTAATTGCTATGCGTTTACTTAGCACAACAAATTCCTTTCTATCCATTCCAATTGTGCTGTGTTTTGTCCGGCTATTTTAGAAAAGCATAAACAATTTTTTAAATTCTTACTTACTGACAAAAATGAATCTAAGTTTAAGTTCTTTATACCTATGTAAATACTTTACCAAAACCCCCTACATTTCTGTGTAATAATTAAGTAGAGCCAGAAATACTCCTATTTTAACCTAATAGAGCCCCAGATGTGTACTTCTCAACATTCAAACACCTACATGAATTAGTCTGCATCAAAACCACTTTTTGATTTACCCTAAAGCAACCAATGAATATTCAGCTATCTTGCTAAAATCAAATTAAAAATCAATTTTACCAGACCACTACAGGTTGTCCAGAAAGTATGGACAAAGATTTTAGTTTTATATATTAAAGAGGTCCTTGCCTACATCAAGTTTACAGGCCTACAGTTGCTGGGAATACAGCAGTGAACAAAGCAGACAATGTCTACTCTCAAACTTACATTGTGATACCTGGAATATAATGAGTACAAAATACATTCCTGAATCAGTTGTTTCCTCTTGATTTCAATAAATTCATGTTTTTACGTGTAGTACAGAAAGAACCAGAATATTAATTAATAACCATATTATTCCAGTAATATTTACCTAGAGTTGTGGTAAAAGGGTACACTTACTGTATAATTAGAAGAATAACCTGATGGGTAAAATTCTGGGGCGTTTGCAGACAGCTTCGACATTAATACAGGAGCTACAACCACCTGGGGTTTAGCCATCACTGACTCAGAGTTCTGCTGTGGGATATTATCCTGTGAACTAGGTGGAGCTCTCTGGGGTCTCGTTTGTTCTGAAAAAGGAAAAAAATGGGTGTTAGATGAGTTCATTCCTTTGTACAGTAACTTACTATACAATGAAAAGTTATCTGAGAAAGGGTGGTTTTATTTAAGAGTTAAACAAGAACCATCGCGAAATTTAAGATTATCGCCAGGATATATGCAGAGAGCTTGCAAAAAGGAACAATAGAATTGCTTTAGCTCCTTTAGGAACATACTTGCCTCCCATATGAATGCTTGAGGGCTTTATCCTTTTAAAAGGAGTCGGTTAAAATAAGGTGGTTGCTCACCTAAGATCTCCCCTTGCAGAGATGGGGATGGGGAGGCAATTTTTACTTCCTCCCCGGACAGCAGAACTCGGAGACCGCGCACTGGGCCCCTCCTCCACACCCCCTCTCGCCCCGGCCGGGGCGCACAAAGGATTCCAGCAGCCACCTTCCAAACCCTGTTCAGGGCCCGCCCCCACCCCGTAACAACCCGGTTCCGCAGGGACTGCTTTCGGGGAACGGGGGAAAGAAGGACACAGCGCGCCGGCTCTCGACACAAGCGGAGGGCCGTGGGGAAGCGCTGGCCCCGGAGGACCGGGTCCTCTACAGCGGCTCCGTACCTGGGGGCGCCCCGGGCCGGGGAGGCCGCTGGGGGCCGGCCGAGAACTCGCACTGGGCCCCTGGCGGCGGGGCCGTCCTGGGCTGGCGCAGCGGCGGCGGCTGCAGGAAGCCTGGGGCTTTGGGCTGCGGCGGCGGCTGGTGCCGCGGTCGCTCAGCAGGCCCCGCTCCGTTCGGGAAACCGCCGCCCTCAGGCCCGCCCCCTCCGCGGCCCAGGCCCCAGCTCCGGCCCCGACCAGCACCTGGGGCCCGATCGAAACCGTCCGACATGCTCCTCCTCCTCCTCCGGGGGCCGCTGCCGCCGCGCTCGGGAGAGGACGCGGGGGGAGGCGCTCCGGGCCGGCAGTCGCCGCTGCGCTCACTCGTGCCTCATGAAGGAGGCGGGCGGCCGGCCCCGGCTCGGCTCCTCTGTGCTTCGGGTGGAGCGGACGGCAGTAGGAGCACCCGCCCCTCACCGCTACCCTCAGCTTTCCGATTCTCCCCTAAAGCCCCGCTACCCCGCCTTCGGCGCGCTGGGGGCGAAGGCGGGTCACAGCGGCCCCCCGCGGCCCGGAGGCCCCGGGCGCGTCCGCCGTGGCTCCTCCGGTACGCAGCAAGCGGGCAACCGCGGCCCAACAGGCCGTCCGGCGAGCGGTGTGTCGGCCGCTTGACCATCTTGGTAGAGGCGGGGGCCCGACGGGGGCATCTTGGCTCCCGGGGCCGGGCTGGGTGGAAAGAGGGTCGCTTACCCTAGGCGGGCCCGACCTATGCGGTGGTTCTCCGACGAGAATTGCAAGACTGACGGTTGATGCCAGGAAAATAAAAATACTGGGGGGAGGGGGGCGTGGAGCCAACGCCAGGATTCGCGGACGCGCACCTCCGTGGGCGCGCAGGTGTGTTCAATGACCGCGGCCCGCAGAGCCTCGAAGCCTGGTCCGGAACCCGCCTCTGGAAGAAGCTCCGCCACCTGCTTCGTTAGGAGGGCGGCGGGGAGTAGAAATAATAAAAATACTCCCCTGTACCCCACTCCCCTCCGCTTTCAATTCAAAGTACCTGTTTCTCACAATATATCATCCTCCCCCCTTTTCTCTTCCCCTCCTGAACTTTTAAGGAAATACACTACCTTACAACGAGATTCCCCTCTTTTTTCATCTTCTACCAATGCAGTCGAATAAATGTAAAGTGCGAGCCACTTATGTAATTATACATTTTCTAGAAGCCACATTAAATGAGTAAAAAGAAACAGGTGAGGTTAATTTTAATAATGTATTTTAATTAACCCGATAATCCAAAATGGTATCATTTCAACATGTAATTAATATAAAATATTGAGATATTTTCTTTTTTTATACTAATCAAAGTCCAATGTATTTTACACTATCTGCATATCCCATTTGGGATTAGGCACATTTGAAGTGCTCAGTATCCGCAGGTGCCTAGTGGCTATCGCATTGCACAGCAAAGTGACATTATGTCTAGAATTTAGACATTATGTGTAAATTATTTTTTGTGTCAGGCCTGACAATGTTGAAACCAAATGATGGATGATTATAAATAATGAAAAGAATAAAAACATCTATTTCTTTACTGTTTGAAATATATCTACAAATTGTAGCCCTGTAGTTTAATCAGGGCTTAATGTTTCTCAATCTTGTCATCTTGGGAATCATCAGAAACAAAAAAATTCATGTTAACCATTTTCTCTTGTTAACACAGAACACATTGTCTTCACCTAAGTGAATGAGAAAAATGGCTTTAATGAGGACAATCATGAATAAATGATTTATACTGTTGATTGTTGGCAAAAATAACGAAGTCAGGAAAGGAAGCCAGCAAAAAGTGTGACTCTTTGGTGATGAGAAAGAATGTAGAAATGAAAGTAGGCCAGAACTTAGTTTGGGTTCTTGCCTTGACCATTAATAGGATTTAACTTCTTTGAGCCTCAGTTTTCTCATCTATAGTATGTTGTAGTCTTAAGCATATATTACAAAGACAAGATTACAATTTAAAAATTGCATGAGGTAATGCTCATAATATCAAAATCCTTTTTTTAATGTCAGGCTTGTCCAACCTGCGGCCCTGGACGGTTTTGAATGTGACCCAACACAAATTCGTAAACTTTCTTAAAACATTATGAAAATTATGCATGAAACTTTTGTTTAGCACATCAGCTATTATTAGTGTTAGTGTATTTTATGTGTGGTCCAAGACAATTCTTCCAATATAGCCCAGGGAAGTCAAAAGATTGGACGTCCCTGTTTTATGTAGTTGTCAGTCATTTCTTAGCCTGGACTTTTCTATTATATAGGGAAGATCCACAAACTGTATGCTCACACAGGGATGGAAAATTTTTCCTATCTGCCTTTCTAGATTCTGTTGCTAGTCTAATAACTAAATTGACTAAGACAGATCAGCAAGAGATAAATTTAATTTTGTATATACAGAAGCCCATAAAAATATACAACTCCCCCAAGTGACCAAAGTGGGCAGGTTTTTATACCTTTTAGATAAAGAAATAATACATTTATGAAGAATTAACAAAACAAAGATGTTTGAGCTTAGGGTAGCAAATTAGTGAAGTAGCAATAAGGTTTATTTATACAATCTTCTCAGCCTTGAATTCTCTGTCTTTGGCAATAAGGATGCCTTCTACCCATATGGTACAGGGTGGGTACCTTCACATGGGTGATTTATTTCCTGTTTCTGGGGGTCAAAAGAGAGTCAGAGTGTCCTTTTTGCCCTGGATATTTCTTAATAAGTTTAAATAAAAAGAATCAATATGCAAAAGTGGCATATTTTGGGGTGGCATATTCTGCTCTCTTCCTCTTGAAAACAGTGAGAGTGCATTATCCTGTATGTTCTACAGAAGTACATGCCTCAGTCCTGTCCTAGGCTTTTGTTTGCAATCATTACCTTTTATTCCCCTTAGAAATTTTATGATGCATTGCATATTTTCTACACCTGAGATTTTCTCATCTGCATCCATGGTGCCATCAGGGCATCTTTACAGCCTGCTTTTGTTAGATAAGTGAAATGTTATCCTTTGCCCTCTCCCTAGTTACTATAATGTAACTTTAGTTCTGTTCTTATGATATATGAAAGATGAACTTGGGGATAACGTGAATGGAATTAGCTTAATAATAATAACAATAGCCAACATTTATTGACTGTTTATTATATGCCAGTCACTGTTCCAGGAGCTTTACTTTTATTATTTTATTTAATCTTCACATCCCATGAACTAAATATTTCAAACATTCCCATTTTATAGGAAAGGTGACAAGATATTATGGGGACTCAAATTCATCTGGGGATGGTTTTAGAACTAACTGGCTGGTGCTAGGTATTGCAAAATGCCAAGAAGCCCCCCCCCCCCCCCCCACGGCACTACATATATGGGACTCTGAGAAGAGAATCATAAAAAATGCTTCTCCTTCACATTTATGCCTTTCTTATGGATTTATGGTGAAAGGAAAGTAGGAGGACTAAATTCTAAGAAGTTGCAAAATACGTTGTAGTACGTGGAGAGGCCTACAGTGAACTATGGGAAAAGATTTGTTTCCTTGAGCTCGTTTGAAAGACATTTTCCAGGAAGACCTCGCCAAGTGGCTAATGTTAGATTCCCTCCTCGGTGATAGTTGCACCCTGGAAGACCTCTGTTTTGGTACTTGGCATGCCGGATTGTTAATATTTGGTTTATTTAACTGTCTGTTCCACTAAACTAGCCTTCTGAAGGCAGAGAACACCTTTTAATCTCCGTGCCTTTAGATTCTAGCTCAGTACTACTCATTATATAATAGGCTTTTAACAGTAATAGGACTCATCTGCAACAGTCCTGCTTTTCTTTGAGTCACCAGTATAGTGGTGATAAAGAACACTGGTTTTCAGAAAACTAGGACTTACTGATTTGAAGATCATCATTGGACCATATGGGTATAGATAATGGAGCCTTTCAAGTCCAGTTAACAGGAGAAAGTTATCATAACTGTGAGGGAGAAAAATTATCTGCAGACCACATATCTGACAAAAGACTTGTATCTAGAATATATCATTATACATATAACTACTATACAACCCAACAATTGCACTTCTGGGCATTTATCATAGTCAACTTTATGTGTCAACTTGATTGGGCCATGGGATGCCCGTTAAACATTATTTCTGGGTGTGTCTCTGAGTGTATTCCTGGAAGAGATTGGTGTTTGAATCTGTAAATTGAGGCAAGTAGATGGTTCTCCCAAGTGTGGGTGGGCATCATGCTGTTCACTGAGGACCTGAAGAGAACAAAAAGGAGGAGGAAGGGAGAATTCCATTTCCCTTATTGATTGTTTGAGTTGCGACATAAGTCTTCTGGTCTTGGTCTAGGAATTATCATTGTTGCTCTGGTTCTCAGGCCTTCAAACTTGGACTGCAACTATACCTCTAGCTTTCCTGAGTCTCTAGCTTGCAGACAGTAAGTAAATCATGGGACTTTTCAACCTCCAAAATCCTGTGAGCCAGTTACTTATAATAAATCATGTATATCCTATTAGTTCTGTTTCTCTGGAGAAACCTGACTACGAGAGAGAGTGGCACTGAGAAATGGGGTGCTACTGTATGTAAGAAATACCCAAGAAATTTGGAAATGGCTTTGGAACCGGTTAATAGGTAGAAGCTGGTAATGTTTTTTGATAAATGCTAGAAAGAGCCAACAATGCAATGGAGGGATTGTTAAGGGTAATTCTGGTGAGGGCTCAGAAAAGAAAGAGGAAAACTGTAGAGAAAGCTTCTATCTTAGAAAATACAAATAGTTATGTACAGAATGTTGGTAGGAATATGGATCATAAAGGCATTTCTGATGAGGTTTCAGGCAGAAATGAGGCACACATTGTTAGACAATGCAGAAAAGACAGTACTTGTTATAAAATGGTAAAGATCTTATTCACTATGTTCACGTTCTAGTGATTTGTGGAAGGTAGCTCTTGTAAGCAATGAAATTGGGTGTTTAGCTGAGGAAAAATTTAAGCAATGTATTGAAAAAGCAGCTTAATTTCTCCTGACTGCTTATAGTACGATGTGAGAAAAATTAATTGACAAGGAATTGTAAAGCAAAATCTAACTAGAATGTAGAGATTTAGAAAATTATCAGCCTGTAGCTATTGCAAAAATTAAAAAAGCATGTTTAGAAGAAAATACCAAAGGTGGGGCTGACTAACCATTTGATAAGGAGATTAATATGGGTATAAATCATGGACCTAATCAGCCACCTCAGCAGAAACAATGCCAGGTGAACTAAAGAGGACAGAGATAGGACAGAATGAAGGAAGGCTGTCAACTTCTTAGACTCTATAGAAAAGAATGATAAAACTATTTGTGAATTTTCACTATTCCTCAAGAAAAGGGAAGAATGAGTCCCAAAAGCAATTCAGAGATCATCAGGGGCACCATCTCAGTTTCAACGGGCCAGATAACCTCCAACCAAAGCTGGGGGCAATGCTACCCAGAGTTCTAGGGGTAATCTCCTGAGCAGCAGAGCCCTGGGGGCACAACCCCCACAAAGAGCCTCAACTAGATGTGGAATGGCATCCTTTGCCATTGCAGTGGGCCTGGGGGTCAGATCATAGAGCCAAGGATGATTTCTTACGTCTTAAAATATCATGGAATTTACCCTGCTAGATTTTTGTTTGCTTGGGACCTGCCACCCCTTCCTTCTTTCCCATTTCTCCCTGTTGGAATAGGAATGTCTATACTTGCCCTGTTTCACTATTGTGTTTTGGAAGCACATAACTTACCATATTTTTCCATGTATAAGATGCCCCCATGTATAAGACAATCCCTACTTTTTAAACCCAACATTAAGAAATCAATACCAACCAGTTACTTTCATGTATAAGACAATCCCCAGTTTTTGGTCTAACAATTTAAACAGAAGTATCATCTTATACCCAGAAAAAATATGGTAACTCGTTTCAGAGGTTCAAAGCTGGAGGGGAATTTTGGTTCAGTATGAATTGTACCTTGACTCTCATCCATATCTGATTTAGATGATGTTTAGATGAGATTTTAGAATATAGAGTTGATTCTGAAATGAGTTAAGACTTTTAGAGCTATTGGGATGGAATAAATGTATTTTACATGTCAGAAGGACATAATTTGCAGGGGAGGACAGGAGCAGAATGTTATATAAACTGAATGTGTGTGTCCCCTTCAAATTCATATATGGAAGCTCTAATCCCCAATGTGATGGTATTTGGAGGTGGTGTTTTTGGGAGGTAACTAGGTTTAGATGAGGCCATGACGATGGAGCCCACTCTCTGTGTGCCATGTGAGGACACAGCAAGAAGACAGCCATCTGCAAACCAGGAAGAGAATCCTCACCAGAACCTGACCATGCTAGTGTCCTGATCTTGGACTTCCCAGTCTTCAGATTTGTGAGAAGTAAATTTATAGTTTAAGCCACCCAGCCTATGATATTCTGTTAAAGCTGCCCAAACTAAGATTTATCCCAGAGGAATAAAAATTTACATTCACACCAAAACCTATACCCACATTTTTATAGCAGCTTCATTTATCATAGCCCCAAACTGAAAACAACCTGGCTGTGTGTTAATGATTCGATTGTAGTACATTCATACCAGAGATACTATGCAGCAAGAGAAGGGAACAACTACTGAAAGACACAACTACTTCGATGGCTTTCAAGGGAATTATGCTCAGTGGGAAAAAAAAGTCCATCTCAAAAGGTAATTGTGTGATTCTACTTATACAACCTTGAAAAGACAAAATGAGTGGCTGCCTGTGATCAAGAATGGGGTGGAGTTTGAAGGGAAGTAGACGTGGTAGGGTAGGTACTATCAGGAATCTCTGTGATGGAACTATTCTGTTCTTGCCTGTGGTGGTGGTCACAGGAATCATATACATGGGATAAAATTGCATAGAACTAAAAACATGTAAGTGGGCACACACACACACACACACACACACACACATGTTAAACTAAGGTAGGTGGATTGTGTATTGCCAGTATTCTGAATGTGATATTATATTATAGTTATGCAAGATGTTGGGGAAAACTGAGTGAAGGATAAACATGATCTTTTTGTATTACTTCTTGCAGCTGTATGTGGAACTACAATTATCTCTAAATTAAAAGTTTAAAAGACTAAACACATATAAATAAACCTTGTTCCATCTTATTTCATCACTCCCAACTCTTTTCTAGATCATTCAGTTCACTCCTCTCTGCCCAAATCATCAAGGCAACTTACATATCAATATAAATAGCAGGAGCATCACTAAGAGAAGAGAATTAGTGGCTGTGTTTGTTCTCTTGGGTCTCATTTGTGTAAACCTTTCTCTCCTAATCTCTTGGTGCACTATGAAATGTATGTTCAGCCAGTCAGCAGTTGACTCCCATCTGGATTAGGGCTCCAATATGTCTTTGAGTCTGAGATAGCCAGGAATGCTGCTTGGGATCTCCCCAACATTTACTACACTTACTTGTTTAATGACCTCTTAGCTGGACTGTAAACTCCATGAGAATAGGAATTCATCCATTTACTCTTTCGTTAAGTATTTACTATGTGCCTGCTCTGTGCCAGACAGTGCTCTAAGTGCTGAGGATATGCAGGGGTGTGCGATTAGTGGGTGTGAATTGTATGAGACTAGAAGCAGGAAAACCTATTTGGTGTGTCAATGGAACAATAATGTCAACTAGGTAGTCCAACACCAAAAGAATTTATTTGGGAAAAGAAAAAAGAGAAAAGGTGCTGACAGCCTCAGAACATGCAGACCCAGTGGACCACATGCATGTTCTGGCTGTATGCCAAGATGGTGGATATATGGGGGGTGTGTGTGTGTGTGTGTGTGTGTGTGTGTGTATGCTGTCCAGAAAAAACCCAGCCATAGATGCCTCTATTTTTCATATTACATGGCTGGATATTTTCTGGACAGTCCTTGTATATGGCAGGGAGACAGGAAGTTAGAACCATAGAGTTTTATAAAGAAACTTAGGACCATAGATTCAAGGAACCCAGCTGTACCCACAGACCTCCCAGCCTAATCATTTTCCTTATAGTCTCAGTTCGTCTTTATCATTACTCCCCTTTTAATTAAGATCCTTCTCTAAAACCATCGTTGATCAATGGTTAGGTCTTCTGCCTTTTTGTCCTTCACTCTCAGGAAGAACATCTGGGTGTCATCTCTCACATTAGAGGGAAAGTGCAAAGATGGGGAACAGCTTGTGTTCAGGATTAACAGGCAACAGGTGCAGAGCTTAATAACGAAAATAATTTAAAACAGAGTAAGAACAACATAACCAAGTTTATATGATGGATTTAAACCAGGAGCTTAAGCCTGTAGATAATGAAGCAAAGACCATAATTATCGTAGATAGATCAACGTTCTTTTTTTTTTTTTTAATTCGTTTTTATTGTTAGACTTATTGGGGTGACATCTGTTAGCAAGGATTGCATAGGTTTCAGGCATACAATTCTACAGTGCATTGTCAACTTGATGTATAATAAGTTCACCACCTAATGTGACTTCTCTTTCCATCACCTTATATTTAGCTTCCCCCCCTCCTCTCCCACCCCCTCCCCTTTCTCCCCTCCCTCACCCACTCGCCCCCAAATAAACATTAAACTATTGATTGTGTCCATGGGTTATTTGTTTGTTCATTTCTTTTTTTCTTTGCTTTCAGTTTTATATTCCGCATATGAGTGAAATCATGCAGTTCTTTGTTTTTTCTGTCTGGCTTATCTCACTAAGCATGATGATCTCCAGGTCCATCCATTTTCTCGCAAATGGCAATATTTCATCTTTTCTTACAGCTGAGTAATATTCCATTGTGTAAATGTACCACAGCTTCTTTATCAGATCAACGTTCTTGATGACAGATTCCACAACCAGAAAGATTCCCCCCTTTCACAATAGCTTAAGACATGAGAACAACACCATGTTCCTGGAAAAGAGAAAGAAAAATGAAATAAGAACAATAGTAATAGGGAGTTATACAGGCCCGATTTTGTCATTTTGGCAAGTTGTTTCCTTTGAAGGTCACAATTTTTGACAGCTTTATTTTCAGGTTATCAGACTGTGTGCAGTTCCAGTAGGGTTGGGTGCCTTCTTTAGGTGTGACGAGTGTATCCAAGAGTCTACTCGCTGCAGTTTAGCAGCACAGGGAGTAGTCCACTGTACCTGGCAAGGGCCCTTCGTGGGGGCTGGAGGGAATTCTTTTTGAGGTGTCTTTTCCAGTAAACGAAATCTCCAGGTTGTAGAGTATGGATTTTTAGTTTTTCATTTCCATGGAGTGCACTATGAAAAGGTTGTTCTACCAAAGCCTGGTTATTGTCAATAGAAGCAATTAAGCCTTTTACCAACTTTGCTCAAAAGAAGCAGGAGCCAAATGCATAGGGCGTCCTGTAATTATCTCGAAAGGTGAAAGCTTATGTGTCCGAAAAGGGATAGATCTGAGCTTTAAAAGGGCTAGTGGCAATGCTTTCGGCCAAGCTAGTTGAAGAATTACTACAAATTTTTCCAATTGAGTCTTAAGAATGCCATTGGTATGTTCAACTAAGTCTGAAGATTAACGATGGTAAGCATAGTGAAAATGTAGAACTGGGCTCGAGCCATTTTCCTGCTCAAGCCTGCTCTTACCTCTTTGGCGTGTACTTTCTTTTCAATAAACTATCTCTTTGTTTCACCTCTGGAAAAAAAAAAGAAAGAAAGAAAGAAAGAAAAGAAAAGAAAATGTGGAACTGGTCAAATAGCACAGACTTGTTTTGGCACCTGACCAGTGAAATGGGTTCCTCAATCACTGTGGAATCCGAGGGGAGTCTCCCTTACACCTAAAGTAGGGACAGTTTTCTCTAACAGCACTTTAGCCACTTAGAGACATTATTTTGTTTACAAGGGAAGGCTTCGGCCCAATGAGAAAACATATGCTTATATATCACAACCAAAACATATTTGTGTCTATGAAAGAAACTGTATGAAATCTATTTGCAAGACCTCAAATGGTCCATTTGGCAACTTAAAATGTCCAGGGGCATTGTGAATAGATTTTCCTGGGTTGCACTGTGGACAGGTGGGACACATAAAGTAGGCGTTTTTTGTAGGCTTGTTAATACCTCCCCATCGATGGTGGTTCAAGAACGCTATCATTTTGTCAGTGGATCAATGGTTTAACATGTACAGTAGTCAAGAGTGGGAATTTTAGAGTTTCTGGTGGGACTGTAGCAATTGTTGGATTACTAATCTTGTTTTCCTTCTTTTAAAGCCAATTTTTGGGCTTCTCTGGCCAGTTAGAATTCTAAGTCATTCACCGGGGAAGCATCTCTTTGGGCCATGACAGAGGTTTGACTGCTGCTGATACATTTAAGGGCAGCATTCTTTAGAATAAATGTCAGCAAGGTGGTTTCCTTTGGCTTCCAGGGAGTCAAATTTAGAATGTCCTGGAATCTTAAAAATAGCTAAAACATCAGATAAAAGTATAGCATCCAATAATTCCAAGATATGTGGACCATTTTTAATTTTATCTCCATTGGAGGTTAAAAAAAAAACCAAACCAAAAAAAACCAAACAAACAAAAAAAATCACCTTGCTTCCATAACATTCCACAGTCACGAACTACTCCAAAGGCACATCTACCGTCAATAGAAATGTTGACAGCTTTACCCTTTGCTAACATGTAAGTGCGCATGAGGGCATATAATTCAGCCTGCGGTGGTAAAGTGGCCAGAGGCAAAGATGCTACTTCAAAAGGAGCTACAAAGTCATAACCTGCACACCCACACAATACTTACTGTTTTGTTTTTTTTTAAGCATGAACCATCTGTAAACCATGAGAAATCTGCTTTACCTAGAGGAGTAAATCGTCATGTGGAGTTAGGAGATGATCTGTCAGTGTCAAGCAGTCGTGAGGCACTTCTTCAGTCTCAGAAGGGAGAAAAGTAGTTGGATTAAGGTTATTACAACATGACAGGGTCATATGGGTAGCGGTTAACAAAAAGCTTTCATAGGAAGCAAGATGACTAGTTGTAAGACACTGAGTGTGAATAGAATTCAAAAGAGCTTCTACTGCGTGTGGTACAAAGATGGTTAGAGGGGATCCCACAGCAATTATCTTTGTGGCCTCAACAAAGAGGTTGGTAGCAGCAATGGCCCTAAGGCAAGGAGCCTGAGCCACAGGGTCAGCTGTTGACCATAGTATCCTAGGGGTCTATTTTGATCCCTGTGTTTTTGAGTGAGCACTCCAGGGACATTCCCTTCCTTTTCAAGCACAAAAAGGAAAGAGGAAATCTGATTGTCCAAGGGAAGGGCTTATGAAACTCTCCTTTAAGGCTTTAAAGGCTCTGTCATACTGATCTTCCCTGAGATTGGGTCAGGACTATTTTTCTTTACTAAGACAACTGGAGGTTTTGCCATGAGAGAGAGAGATCTGGGATCTAATTTTGGCAATAGCGGACTAGCCCAAGGGAAAAAGAAAAAAGAAATTGGTGCTTAATTTTGGGCCTGGGAAAACTTAGGATGCTATGAGCCTATCTGAATCCAGGTGTAGTCCTTGTTCTGATATCAGAAGTCTCAAATACCAAACCTGAGTTTGGAAAAATTGTCATTTTTCTTTAGAGACCTGATGTTCCTTTAAGGCCAAAAGGTCCAACAGGTGGATGCTATCTTCCACAAGGAAACCTGAGCAGAGCAAAGAAGTAAATCATTCACATGTTGCAACATGGTGGAAACTTTAGGGGAAAATTACATTGTTCAACTCAGTCTTCAGAATCTGTGGGACAAAAAATGGCTTTCAATAAAACTCAGGGATTACTATTGAGGTAAATTGCTTTCCTTCCCAAGTAAAGGCAAAAAGGCATCGGCTAGCTTTAGCAACTGGAATGCTAAGGGATTCACTGCATGTAATTAGTGTAAAGAATTTACTTCCAGGGGTTCCCTGATGGCGTAGTGGCTAGGCTTTGGCATTCTCAACACTGAGGCCTGGATTCGACTCCCAGCCAGGGAACCACCACCACCAAAAAAAAAAAAAAAAAAAAAAAAAAAAAAAAATTTTACTTCCAGTTGGAATGGATGCTAGAAATGTATGAGGGTTAGAAATGATGGGGCGTCAAGGGATAATGATGTAGTTTATTGCTCAGAAGTCCTGGACAAACCTCCACCCTCAGTTACCTTAGGAAATTCCTTTACAATGGCTCATAACTCAGCTTTAGTCCAGAGGGTATAGGAGATTTGGGGTCTATTAGGATCTCTAAGGGGTTTAATCTTTTTATTTATTTATTTATTTTTATTGTTAGACTTATTGGGGTGACATTGGTTAACAAGAATTACATAGGTTCCAGGTGTCCAATTCTATAATGCATCGTCCATGTATTACATTATGTGTTTACAACCGACTGTGGGGTTTAATCTTAAGTGGAAAACTACTGGTAAGTTCAGATGAAGAAAAGGCTGAAGAGGGCTCACAGAAAGATGGCACCAGTTCAGAACCAAAGTCAAGGGAGGTGGCAGTAGGAGGCAAGATGGCCTCAGAGGCAGAGCGTGAGACGAAGAATTTCAGGAAGTGTTTGAGATAAGAGTTTCACGAGATAGTGGAGCAGTGACAAGGGCAAGACAGCTGCAGAGGGAGAACATGTGACTTCGAATGCCATTCTCTCTCTTTTTGAAGTTTTACACTTTTGTTAACTTTAACAGGATACTTTCATCTGGCAGTTCTCATCCAATGTTTGACCCTGGCCTTCACCAACTAACATATTGATTAGCTGATACCAATTGGAAAACCTAGGCTGATAGGCCTGAATAGTAATATAAAAACTTTATATAAAATAAAATTCATATACATATACAACATATATATATATGGAAAAAATCTAGCTATTAATGCCTCTATTTTTCACATACGTGGCTGGATACTTTCCAGACAGCCCTCAGACAAATAAGTTAGTCAACTCATCCTAGAAAAAGTGCTACATATCTCATTGCTGAGTATCACTAGAGTCACCTTTGAAGTATTTCTCTTGGGAAGCTATGCATTGATGCCAGTGCCTAGTCTACCCTTCAAAGCAATTTTGGACCTCTTTTTTTTGGAATAGCCATTAGAGCAGTTGTCATATGACCCTTGATGTCCTGAATGTCATCCAGTTGTCTTCCTTTCAATATTTCCTTTATCTTCAGGTAAAGAAAAAAGTAATTGGGGCCAGATCAGGAGAGTAGGAAGAGTGTTCCAAAACAGTTATTTATGTACTAGCTAAAAACTCCCTCACAGACAGTGCTGTGTGAGCTGGTACATTGTCATGATGCAAGAGCCGTGAGTTGTTGGCAAAAACTTCAGGTTGTTTTATCTAACTTTTTCACACAGCCTTTACAACACTTTCAAATAGTAAACTTGGTTAACTGTTTGTTCAGTTGGTACAAATTCATAATGAAAACCCCTCTGATGTCAAAAAAAGGTTAGTAACATACTTTTGACTCTCGATTTGGACTGACAAAACTTTTTTGGTTGTGGAGAATTGGTTGACTTCCATTGTGCACTTTGACTCTGTTTCAGGGTGGTGTTGGCACACCCATGTTTCATCACCAGTGATAACACAGCCCAAAACTTTGTCTTGCCTCTCCAAAAGGTCTTGGCAAACTTCAACTCTCCTTTGCTTTTTGTTCATGGATAAGAGGTTTTGGGACCATTTGGGCACACACCTTTCTCATGCCAAGATTTTCAGTGAAGATTTTCCTGTTTCTCTATTGATGTTTTTTTGGTCTGCTTCTTACAGTCCAGCTGATGATTTTGTTGCACAATCCAACAAATTTTTGCAATGTTTTTGTCAGTTCTGCTCGTTATTGGCTGCCCTGACCTCTCTTCATCAGTGAAGTTTTTTCTCCCTTCAGAAAAACATTTGATCCATTTGTATACTGCCATTTTCTTCATGACATTATCCCCATAAACTTGGACTAATATATCCCTGATTTTACTTCCACTTTTGCCAAGTTGAACATGAAATTTAATATTTGTTCTTTGCTCTAATTCAAGCTCTGACATTCTTTCGATGACACACAAAATCACCCAAAAACAGTAATGAACACCACCCAGCAAGACACTGCCTCATGTCAACATGAACATAGCTGTGAGACACAGATATACCAAGGTTATGAAAGCTTACTGAGTTGTTTGTACAGTGCTCCCAATGTAAGCGTGTGGTGGCATGTTCATGAACTTAATTGTTAAACCATATATATATGGTCTATGTATATGTTATATATGTATGAGTGTGTGTATATATATATATGTATGTACACACACACACACACACACACACACACCAAAGCAAAGGAACACATCAGGGAAAAGGAGAAAATTGAGGAATAAAGGAGCAGAGAAGGTGGCAGGTCACAAATTCAGAGTACAGGTGGCAGAAAGAACTTTGGAAGGAGAAAATCTCTTTCACTAAGAAATGGAAACAGATGCAGATAAACTGTAGGAGAAGGGAAGGTACAGAAAACATAAGATGTTCTCTGCGTCCTCAGCATAAAAAGAGGAAATGTCTCTGCTATGAGGATGGGAAAGAAAACAAGGGAGCTTGAGGAAATTGGCAATGGCTGCAAAAGCTGCTCTGGGAGAGGAAGCTGATTAAGAAGGGGCTTGTTGTTAGGAGAACTGCTGGGCGGCACAGAAGGTCTAGATGAGGTTGGAGACCAGAGTGTGCAGAGGCAACATTGAACAATTTTGTGATTTTTCTCTAGCAAATCTTAACAGCCTGATGTAGGAACTGAGAAGCTTGTTAGTGAGAGTGAAATTTCATTATGCAGTTAAGGCAGAAGGGTAACTACAGAAGAGGCTGAGAGTCTGTTCATGGCTTAAGCTAGATAAAGAGTTGAAGATGAAAGATTAAGTAGTAGATTGGAAGAAAAAGGGGATCAGGAGACAGAAATAAGGGAGTTGGGAAGAAAGAGAATGGTGGTCAGAGCATCAGATACAAGAGTTGAACATTTCAGAGGAAGTTCTGGGTGAATGATTACAACAGACAATATTCTACTAATTGTACAATTCAACTAATTGAACTGAAGTACTTGCTAGCTAGCAGTAAGGTAATGTAATAGCTGGAAATGCTATTTTCAGAGTCCAAATTTGGCATTCAAAAGACAATTAGGAACATCAATATTTAATGTTTAAATGTCAAGGAAGAGGTCTTTTGCTACTGGCATGTTCTGTTTCCCCATCTTCCTGGCACAGTCTATTATTATTCATTGCCCTTTTTGTTGGCATCAGGTCAAAGCCAGTATCTTTTTTCTGTTTCAACTCCCACAATATACTTACAATGTTTTTCTTCCTTTTAACAAATATTTGTTGCCTACCTAATAAAACCAGACAGTCTATTAAGTGTTACAATACATCAATGGATAAGATGAACTATCTATCCTTAGGAAGCTTAAGTGCAGCAATCAGACAGGCAATGATAATACAGAATAGTAAACACTGTAATTATGTTAAAACTCAGGCCTCAATGGGAAGGCACCTTACTCAATCCTGGGTAATCAGGAAAGGCTTCTATGAGAGTATCTCATCTCAAATGAAATACAGTAGTAGGTATAATCCAGGCAAATAAATGAGAGGGGGAAATAGGCACTGTTGATGGTCACAAAGGCATCTTTCTCTGTGAAGTGATCTCTGTTTTCCTTGATTCTCTTAGTACCTTCATTCCCCTAGGCCGGCCATGCCCTACAGCAGTTCTCAACTTGTGGGTCACGACCCCTTTGGGGGTCGAACGACCCTTTCACAGGGGTCGTCTAAGACCATCGGAAAACACATATCAGATATTTACGTTACGATTCATAACAGTAGCAAAATTACAGTTATGAAGTAGCAACGAAAATAATTTTATGGGGGTCACCACAACATGAGGAACTGTATTAAAGGGTCACGGCATTAGGAAGGTTGAGAACCACTGCTCTACCTAGAGGACATTCTTCCCCACCAGGAATCACTGAGCCAGCAGAGCTACATTTAAATCTCAGCAATATCTCTTACTGATATGTCTTTAAATGTTTCAGTTTAACTAAAGGAAGTTTTTTTAAATTTTAAAACAGAAATAACAATACCTACTTCAGTTACTGAAATGATCAAATGAGGTAATACATGTGAAAATGTTGTGTAAACTGTAAAACATTACACACATTTTAACTATGCTTTTGTACTCTTGAGCTCCTTAAGGAGATGAAGAAACAAAGAATCCATAATCATCAGGTACAGATTTATAGGTACTTTTCAGGCCCGTTGAATTGGAGATCTGAAGTGAATTATTCCCTGAAATGAAAGTTTGAGCTAATGCCATACATTATTGTAACTGGTCCTCTTGTGAAAAGCCACCAGAGAGATGTGGCCACTAAAGCATCGCCTAGAGGTAGAGTAAGCAATGCAATCCTTACAGTATCTTGTCCATTCTATGGATAACAAGATCAGTAGAGAGGGGAATTTGATAACAATTAGCAGGCCTAATAAATGCTGGGAATGCTGAATAGAGGTGAGGTGGGCTGGGAGGAGAATGAAAAACATCTTTAACCCCCAGTTTAGGGTGGCCTCCTGAACCATTAACATTTGCTTCCTCTACTGCAGAAAAGTCCCAGTAATGGAAAAACATTCCATGGAATTGGTTTCTTGTTCAATGGGCAAACTGATTTGACAAACTTAATGCCACAGGGTAAACGGCATGTAGCAATACCTCTAGTGAGTCGAATCTATGTTACTTTTATCCTTTAGATTATGGGAGTGGGCAGACTTTGTCTCAATATAATTACAATAGTTAACATTTTTCTAATTTTACTAAGAAAATTTAAAAGTTACAGGTAATTCAAAAGAATTTTACATACTCATCTGTATACCTACTATCTAGATTATATCATTACTAGTTTACTACATCTGTCGGGTATAGTACATTTAATTTAATTTGATTAATTTTTAAATTAAACATTTTTCCAGATAATTGTCAATTCACATAGAGTTTGTAAGAAATAACACAGAGAGAAGATTTGTTCTAGTTACCTCATTTCTGGCACCATGTTACAAAACCATACCACACTGTCAAAATCAGGATACTGGTGTTGGTAAAGCCAAGATGTGGCGTATTTCCACCATCACAAGGAACTCTCATGTTTCCCTTTTATTGTAATGTCTACCCTCACCTCCTTTTTAAACTCTAGAAACTACTAATCTGTTTTCTAGTTCCATAATTTTGTTCCTTCGGGAATGTTATATAGATGGAATCATACAGTATGTAAACTTTTGAGACTAGCTTTTATTTTTTTATTCTCTGGAGAGCCATCCAAGTTGTTGCATGTATCAGTGATGCATTCCTTCTCATTGCTGAGAAGTATTCCTCGGTAAGGATGGACCATTTTGTTCAACCATTCACCATTCAGCAGTTGAGGGACATCTGGCTTACTTCCAGTTTTTGGCTTTTATGAATAAAGCAACTGTGAACATTCAGGTACAGGTCTACAGGTTTTTATATGAACGTAAATTTTCATTTCTCTAGGGTAAATGCTCAGGATAATCATTGTTCAGTCATGTGGTAGTTGCATGCTTAGTATTTTTTTAAGAAATCACCAAATTTTTCCAGAGTAACTAATACCATTTTACATTCCCATCAGTAATATGTGAGCAATCCAGCTTCTCCCCATTATTGCCACCATTTGGTATTGTCACTATTTTTTATTTTAGACATTCTTATAGATGTGTAGTCATGTCTTATTGTAGTTTTAATTTTCATTTCTTTAATGACTAATAATATTGATCATCTTTTCATATGCTTATATCCCTCTTTGGTAAAATATGTTTTTTGCCCATTTTCTACTTGCAGTTTTTTAAACTTTGAATTTTGAGAGTTCTTTATCTCATATATTCTAAACACAAGTCCTTTGTAGCTATGTGTTTTGCAAATATTTTCTCTCAGTCAGTAACTTGTCTTTTTATCCTCTTAAGTGGGTCTTTTATAGAGACAAAGGTTTTAATTTCAAGGAGGTTCAATTTATCAATTTTTCTGTTTATAAACCATGCTATTGGTATCAAGCCTAGCCCTATTTTTCTCTTTTTTTAAAAGGGGGTGGGGGATAGTTCTCTGGCTGGGAATCGAACCCAGGCCATGGCGTTGAGAGCGCCAAAGCCTAGCCACTATGCCACCAGAGAACTCCCCCTATTTTTCTTTTACTATTTTTCTGAAAGTTTTATGGTTTTACACTAAAGTCTGTATTTTTTCCTGACTTAATTGTTGTATAAATTGTAAGACTTAAATTGAGATCCATTCTTTCTTTACCTATGGCTGTCCAATTACTTTAGCATCATTTGTTGAAAAGGCTATCTTTACTCCATTGAATTGCTTTTGCCCCTTTGCCAAAATTAAACTGGGCACACTTTTGAAAAATCTATTATGTGTTGGACCCTTTTTTACACAAGTTTTGTTCTCTTCTTTACAACAACCTGCAAAATAGTTATTTAGCATCTCTTCTGTGCCAAGCACTGTTATTTAGCATCTGTTCTATTATGTATAACCTCTGGTTTAAAAAAAGATCTATGAAGAAATGATGTTTCACAAAACTGTTTCAAAAGTATTTGTGCTAAGCTTAAGGAAATGAAAGACAAAGAAGCCTTCTTCGAATGCTTCACAGAGAAAGAGACGAAAGCTAGACCTCAAGAATGAGCATAAATCTGAAAAGAATGGGAAAGGTAGAGAGAACATTCCGGACTGAAGGAAACACATGTAAAAGGGGTAGACAGGTAGAACAGCTTCATACATTTAGGAAACAATAAGTATTTTGTTCTGGTTAAAAGCAGGAGAACAGGTGGGAATTTTCTCATATAGAGTTTGTGAGGGTCACAAGAGCAAGTGTCCCCAGAATGTGCCAAGCTGGCATACAGGTTATTTTGAGCTGAAAACAAAGCCCAACAAACTCAACAAGAGTTTTGTTGTTGTTGTTGTTGTTTTACTTTCCCCTTTCCTGCCTAAAAGATTTAGATAGAAAAACCTGCATCAGCTTCCCCTCAGCATTTAGGAATTAAGTGTGAAAGACAGAAAGGATCCAAGTAAAAATCTGTTTGCTAGATTTCCCTTTGTGTCTCATTGTTTCTGGGTGCAAGATTTTTCTTTTTAACCAAATGTTTGCTTTTTCTCATCTACCTGTGAATTACCTATCTCCCTTTCCTTGGTCCAAAATGACTTATATACCTATGTGAATTTCCTGTGCACATGTATTAAACTTTAATTTCTCCTGTTAATCTGCGTTTGAATCATTTGCGGGGAATGGGGGTAGTTGCTTGGTTGGGAATTGAACCCAGGTCGATGGAGTGAGAGCGCCAAAGCCTAGTCACTACACCACCAGGGAACACCCTGCATTTGAATTATTTGACCAGTCAGAAGAACTCAAGGGGTAAGAGGAAAGTTTCCTGGCCCGCCCTGCCCCCGCCCTCAGGTTTACGATATTGCGGATATCGCAGTGGAAATGACCCTCAGGCAGTTGGCTGCATGAATCTGGAGCTCAGGAGAAAGATTTGGGCTGGATTTAAGCTTTGGGAGTCGTCATAGCACAGTCGACATTGGACTGTCAGGAATAAAGTATTAGAACTAAAAGGAAAGAGGGCCATGGTAACATTTGAATCATTTGCATATTTAGGTGGTAAAAGACTGAGAATAAATGGTTAAAAAAATAACATAGGAGGGAGTTCCCTGGTGGTGTAGTGGCTTAAGACTTCTGCGCTGGCGCTGTCAGTGCTGTGGCCTGGGTTCGATTCCCAGCCAGGGAGCTACCCACATACCAAAAACAAACAAACAAAAAAAACAAAAAACAAGATAGGAGAGTGGAATGACAAAAACCAATGGAGGTGAGGAGTTCTGGGTTTTACTTTTTTGTTATGGGTAACTTCTAGTTTAAAAATCCCTGAAAAGATGATGTTTCATAAAACTATTTGAAAAGCATTTGAATTAGAGTTTTCATCAAATGATATATATAAATATAAATATAAATATATATATATATATATATATATATATATATTTTTTTTTTTTTTTTTTTTTTTTTTTTTTTTTTTTTTTTTTTTTTTTTTTTTTTTTTTTGGTGGTTCCCTGGCTGGGAGTCGAACCCAGGCCACGGCAAATGCAATATTTAAAAAGTTAAATATAATCAACTAGTTTGGCAATGGTAATAACTATCTATCTAATTATATATATTTAAAAAAATTGATGGAAAAAATTCAGTTAGGTTGAGTGGTAAGAAAGCAAAACCAATACATAAGGAAATTCTAATTATTAATACAAAAGGACTTTTACCTGAATTTCCCCCAAATAATTTGAATTTTCACTTTAAACTCAAGAACTGGTAAATCTACCCATGTTTTTTTTAAAAAAAACCCTTTACTTGTAGAATCCTTAAAAACACAGATTGCCCTTGTGGTGGGTTGAATAATGCCCCTACAAAATTTATGACAACCCTTATTTGGAAATTCAGTCTTTACGGATATAATTAGTTAAAATCTCAGGATGAAATAATCTTGGATTTAGAGAGAATCTTAAATCCACTGACTGGTGTCTTTAAAAGAGGAAGAAGGGAGTTCCCTGGTGGTGTAGTGGCTTAAGGCTTCGGCGTTGGTGCTGTCAGCACTGCATCCTGGGTTCAATTCCCAGCCAGGGAGCTACCCACGTACCGAAAAGCAAAAAAAATAAAATAAAGTAATTATTAAAAAAAAAAAAGAGAAAGAAGAGGGAGATTTGAGCACAGAGAGAGACACACAGACAACATGGTGATGTGAAGAGGAGGCAGAGATTGATGTGTCTACAAGCCAAGGAACACCAAGCATTGCTGAAAGTCAGAAGCTAGGGGAGAGGCATGGGGCAGCTTCTCTCTCAGAGCCTCGGGAGGAATCAACCCTGCTGACACCTTGATTTTGGACTTTGGGCCTCCAGAACTGTGTAGGAATACATTTCTGTTATTTTAAGCTGCCCAGTTGTGGTAATTTGTTAACAGCCCTAAGAGTTGAATACAGCTCCTATCCCTCACCATCTTCTCAGTCCCCCAAAGGTATGATTAAATAAATAATTCATATTCATAAAAGAGTATAGGTTATTATTATTGGCACGTACTATATATGGAGGGAAAAATACCCACAAGGTTATGCTAAAGAGCTAGTTTTTTAGATGGTCACAAAAATTCTAAGTACAAACTAATTTTACTTCGATAAATTATCAATTATTTAATTTTGTATTGGCTTTTTAATGTCAGTTCTCCTCGAATCTCTAAATAATTAATCAACTAATGAATGTTGATAAGTATAAGTTAATTTAATTCGTTAATATTTGTTTCCTAAGATCAAACACACTCTTGATTTATCTGTCTGGGAGAAGAGAGTGGAGATTGAGGTTAGTGGTGGTTGTCTTAAAGCCTGTCTTATTTGCATTAGCAAAAATCCCTGGTGTCTAAGAAGGCTAGCTCATTGGAATTGTTCACTTAGTTAATATTAATTATATATAATTATATATAATTAATTACAAAATACATAATTATGATAATAATTACAACAGGGAAGCTTGAAACAATTAACTGCCAAAACTGTTTAACATAATTAACACAATGAAAACACATTAAATTCTCCTATTCTCTGGCATGGTCTTAATAGATGCAGGGTTTTGAAATCACGTTCTCTTTAGAGTTCAATTTTTGATCACACATCTTCTCAGGCTCAGTCTAACATTTTGATTTTTGGCTGTTGGGCACCTCTCTGGTTTGAGGCTTCAAAGCAGACTACAATGGTGTGTTACATATTTCTAAAGATTGAATCTCTTTTGCTTTTGATAGATTAGGACTCTAAATAGTATATATTGACTATACTATTTTTAAGCAATTGTGTGTATACGAAGTCTCTTAAATATTAGAGGGTTTAATTTTTTATGTGTATCCTAGTTTTAAAATATATTTAAGTATCCAGTCATAAAACAATCTGTAATGAAAACTTGCACATATGTGAGTTACTGTTTAAAATGGGGTTTGGAGGCCTAGAGCCAAGGAGGAAGGAGCAGAAATCAAAACGGACAAAGCCCTCGCAACCTATAACTTCAGTGTCAAAGATTCATAAGCAACTAATTTACAAACTTTTGGAACTTAATCCAGTTTTCTTTGGAGACTCCTATGAATACATTGTAATTACTATATAGAATTTTAAGACCTAAAACAGAAGCTTCCAAATGTTAAGTATTTTCATCTGGAGCAGTAGTACCCAAATTATGTTAGACAAATGAGCAGAATAAATTTTTTTTTTTTTTCAAACTTTTTTTTTTTTTTTTTTTTTTTTTGCTTTTTGATATGTGGGTAGTTCCCTGACTGGGGATCGAACCCAGGCCGTAGCGCTGACAGCGCCAGCGCCGAAGCCTTAAGCCACTACACCATCAGGGAACTCCCAAGAATAAATTTTAAAAATTACCATATGCTACTATTTAACAGAAAAAGTTAAACAGTTGTGTGTCCTCTTTGGATTTGTTCTCATGTGGTATAATCATAAGTAAGTCAAATGAAATAACCCAGTGTTTTCTCAATCTTAGAACTATTGACTTTTGGGGTTGGATAAATCTTTGTTGTAAAGGGATGTCCTGTGTAATGTAGTTGCTCTGCAGCATCCCTGGCCTCTATTAATGCTTCCCCTTTCTAACTGTGACAACCAAAATGTCTCTAGACACCTGGGGACAAAATTGTCCTCAGCTAAGAACCACTAATTTTTAAGCCTTGAAAGAGAAAAGCAGCAAATCCCTGACACACACACACATACACCCACTCGCCATACACATTCTACAAGTATTTTAAAACAAAATCTTAGTCCCCCCATTTATTGAGATATAATTGACATAAAGCACTCTATATGTTTCAGTTATGTAGCATATATATTTGACTTACATATACTGTGAAAGGAGCATAGTTTTAATCCTTATCAATTACTCCTGACTCATTCGTTGTACTTGCAGTATCTTGAACCTGTCCCTATGGTTGCACTTATCATGGTTCATTATAATTTTAAAACATGATCCTTTCCTGTTTGTGAATTCTTCCAGGACGGGGCAGTGCTTCACTTAACCAAGAAATGTGGTTAAACATATTTTTTTGTGTTTAACCAGCACAAAAGGTCATCCAACTAGTTGAATGACCTTTTGTGCTGGTTAAACACAAAAAAAGTTCCCAAAATAAGGGTTTCTCTGCAGTTTCTTTTGAAGAATATGAACTATCTGTTTTGCCTTATGTCTTTTAGATTCATAATATTTTTGCTCATCTTAAATATTTCAATTAAAGTAAAAAGTAGCAGGTATCTGACACCACGCTGATTCAATTTTGGGTAAATGAGTCATTTTATACTCTATATTTTATTCCTCCCATTTTAAATCAGAAGATACCTACAGACTAAATAACAGGACTATGTGCAAAGAACAATTGGGTCGTTATGCTTGGAGTCCTTTAATAGCTTTGGTGAAATCAGCCTAGGCCTGGTCAGGACATTTAGCATTCGTCAAGGGCGCTCTCCAGCCGCTGGATATTAATACTAACAGGAGCACACGGCTTTGGGCCCGCCGTTGGAAGAGGAGTACGCGACGTGTGTTAATTTTCGGGCCTTGATAACGTTTCGAGGAACTTAACTCCACCTCTCCCACAAAAATGGAAAAACAACGCCTCTATTCCCGCCCTTCACCACCCACTGTCTTCCTTCCCACTTTCTTTTTGGTCCTCTCCTGTTAGAGAAATTCTGATTTTTCCTAGAGAGCTAGAGGAAAGTCAGGTACCAAGAGTGGAGTTATATTATCCTGCTGTTTGCTCCGGTGGGACACTAAAGAGGAAATCACACTGTAACTGGCTCTCCAGGGGGAGAGATCAAATGTAGCCCTGAAAACTTCTGCGCCCGAGTTTGGCTCCAGGTTTGATTGACAAGGACGGGCCCAGGGAAAGCGCGGAGGCGGGGCGGGGGACCGCGGGTAGCAGAGCCCGAGACAAAGAGGTTTTGGCTGCACAGAGGAGAGTGAAGGACCCCTTAGGGTAACTAGCATTTGCGCCCTAAGGAGGGCATTTCGTGAGGTCGCTTTGCCGTACATAGGGCAGGCAGGCGGGCGCGGGCACCGGCTGGGAAGAAGGGCCTGGCGGGGAGGGGGCGCGGGCCGATGTGGGGGCTGCGTCGTCGTCACGTGGCCGCTGCTGCCCGGTTGGGGCTGTTCTTCCGGGTTGGAGGCGCACCGCCGCGGAGCCCAAACCCCGGTTTGCCAGCGCGGCGTGCCCTCGCTGCCCCTTGCTCACGGGCCACGACAGCCCAGCCTCCCCGCCAAGGTGAGCGTGGCGGCGCGGGCAGCGAGGGCAGCCTGGGGCGTAGGAGGGGAAGGGGCGCAGGGCTGGCGCCGACTATCCAGGCCCCCGCCGAGGAGGAGACCTGTCAAGGAGAAGGGGGCGGGGTCGGCAGGGACCTGGGCCCGGGGTCCTTTCTTGTCTCTTGCTGGGGCGACCGGGAAAGAAGTGGGCGGGTGGATTCTGGAACTGGGCCGCTGCAGAGAGCGTGGAACGAAGCGGCAGCTGTGCAGGTACAGGTCTTGGAGCTTTGCAGGGCGGCAGGAGTTGTACGGGGTCACTTTGGCCCGCATGGTGGGAGGAAGGCGGGAGGTCATAGAGGACTCTCGATAGGGGGTGCATACAGAGAAGTGGCAGCGGAGACGCCCCGAAATTGTGCTTGAACCATGCCGGGGCTCGAGGTGGGGGATTGACTGGAGGCATAGGAGGTGGCAAGCGAAAGTTGTGAGCGTTTGTCAGGGCAGGCTCGTGGTGGTCCCTGCAAGCTTCTAGCCGGCGGAGAGTGGGGCCGGAGGTGGCGAGGGGAAGGAGACAGCGGAGGGGGCAGGAGGGGGATTCGAACTTTGGAGGCGGAATGAGTATTATGCAGCCTCCACCAATGGGCTTCTGGGGAAGGTTATAAATAGCGGTCCCAGGCAGCTGCCAGCGGGGGGCAGTTGAGTTGCAGAGGTAAGGGAGGTGCTGCTGGGTTTGGGTGAGGTCCTGCCGCCTGCCAGTCTAAGCTTCTGTAGGGTGTTGCGTCCTTGGTTGGTAAGTCTCCCTCTAAAGGCATGACTTGTTTACGGTTGCAAGCTGTCCTTTATTCGCCCTGTGATGCAGGGCAGTCCTTAAGCGACCCATTTTAAAGGAGTTTTGTAGGACAGGCTCTATTGGAGAGACGAGGCTTGCGTGCCCACTTTTATTTAAAATAATAAAAGTCGCGCTCCTTTTTGTTGCAAACTTTGGCTCTTTTTTTTTCTTTAATTGAATGGACTTGCTTATCAGCTAGTGTGCCCAGGCTGCTTACCTTTGCTGATGGAACCAGTTTTCCACGAGGCTATACAGCATTTCATTTTCAAAGGAAATTTCCTAAAACTCGTTGGCGAATGTATTCCATACATACCCAAGCTTCAGGTTACTTAGCTCTAGTTATTCATTCCTTCAGCCAAAAAATACTTGTTGATTTCCTCTATTTTGTGCAAAGCGCTGGGCCTGAGGTAATATCAAAGTGAATAATACTAGGAATAAAGATACAGTATCCTTTAAATCCTCACAATAATCCTGTAAGGTAGGTGGCTGTTATTATTTCCATTTTAAAGATGAGGAAATTAGGTACAGAGAAAAGGTCACACAACTAATGCATTGTGGAATGGGGGCTTCCAACCCACAGTTCACCCCCTTAGCCTCTATGTTAAACCTCTCTCTCAGGTGCTTGCCTTCAAGGATTTTAATATCTATAAGGGGAGATAGTTACCCAAATAACTTACATTAAATGGCTATATGAATGCCATCGTGAAAAAGCAAGTTTGTTTGTTTTTTTTCAATTTTGAGTTGTAAAGTCCCCCTCCCCGCCCATTGCTTCAAAGTCGTAGAAGCGCATCGATAAAATAGCAGAGAGCTTTAAAGTGAAGATAGGGGGAAATGTGACAATTAAGATGGAATACTATCTTTGGTAACAAGTACTGGCCTGTGATAGGTTAAAATATTCTCTGAATATATTTCAGGGTCTTTTGTATTTGATTTAGGCTTAGTGATAGGGACTGGTCTTGCCAATAGACTACCTCCGGGTTACTGTCCTGTATGTTCACAATTCAAATCAAGTGAAATTTTTGGGAGAAATTGGCCTCTAAAGGCCTTGGCCCTGTCGACATCTGATGCTAGGAATCTACTCAACATCAAGTTACCATTTTCCAAGTAGGCAGGGGAAGGCTAAGAAATAGGACTTCAACTTTGCAAAGTATTGTAAAAATCTCATCTAGTCATAAAATTTCTAGAGCCTAACAAACAAGCTTTCCTATGCTGCTTTTGTAGAGAATTGAGGCACAGGTTCAGATCAAACAGTGGGTGAATGGCAGACATAGGCTCTTTTGTAGTTAGCTTTGTTTGTTTGTTTTGTTGGTGAGGTCTGGGTAACCCTGGTCAGCTCCAAGAGAACAGTGGTTGTTGAGGACCTGGGATGATCTAAGAAGAGAAACTAGGGTAGGTGAGGAGGTTAGAAGAGAACTAGGTCATTGGTAATGACAGGACAAAATCTCCATCAAGACAAGAATTATCTTTTTTACAGTAGATTCTCTTTTAACTGAAACTCAAGCAACCAGTAAGAAGACGGTTGCTTGACAGTGCCCACTGCTTCAGTGCCGGTTAACGGAGAGTCTGCTTACATTTCTCTGGCATCTGCTAATCCCATGGGTGCCAGTTAATTGAGAGTCTACTGTATATCTTTGTATTTCCCTTAGTTCTTGGCATAGATTCAGTAAATGTTTTGAAAAAGTGGTTAAATAGTAAACTCATTTGCTCTCCATTCTTAGCCATGAACAACACCAGAAGTGACCCATGAATGAATGAGGAAAGTCTTCATGAGACTCATGAATGCTTTAGGACTGAAATGAAATGACATATGTGGAAATACTTTGAAAATATCAGACCTTCTATTTAAATGCTAAGAATTGTTCATACACATTTTTGATTGCATGGCTGAACATATCTTGCATGCTCCCTCTTCCATAGCTTTTGTTTTTGTTACTCTCTCCATCTCAAATGCTTTTCCTTCCGTTTTGAGCCCTGTAGGAAGACATGATTTCCTTAGATTCCTCCAAGAACTTTGGACTTGCCTTACTCTGCTTTGAGTGTTATTACTTGTTGACTTTTCGTATCTCCAAGTGTGTGGCTTATTCCACTTTGATTCTACAGCTGTTCCTAATGTCTGTGCCTTTGAGACTCAGCCCTCAGTACATGGTTGTTGAATTAAAGGGCATCTTAAGAATCAGCAGCCCCAGCAATGGGGATTGTTGCTTTCTGATAGTTGCAACAAGTTGCTTCAGGGAGTTGTGGCAGCAGTTGTGAAATTAAAAATGAGCTAGACCTTTTTTTCCCTCTAGAGGCTGGAAGAATGTTTATGGAGTCTGCTGGGACTAGGTGCTGGGTCTCATGGGGGCACACACGATGGGGCAGAGTGTAAAGACATGGGTGGTGGAATTAGTTGAGTATGACTGATAGAGTTTCGGGTCCTCTGCTTAGTTTCCCAGTTTGGAAGGAAAGAAAAGAAAGATGGAGGGACATTAGGAATCCTAGGGATGGTGGGGTACCTTCCATGAACCCCTGGGGATCTGCTACAGAGAGCAGTGGAGATAGCCACTGAAGCCTATGTCAATAACAGCCAAGGTCAATGACGCCTCACCCAGCCTGATTAGAATTGGCGAAAGTGGCCACTTGGAAGAACCACTGACAGAAAAGCCCTTTAGCCCTTACCTGTAAACACAAACCTATGTGATAAAGATAACTGTGGAATTTTTTTATCCTTTTTTTTTTTTAAATTGGAGTCATTTCCCGCACATTCTTAATTTCCTTGAGATGTGCACTTGGCAGTCATGAGTCTGGTGTTCACTTGGTCAGTCTCAGTTCACGGGGTCTCACAGGATGCTGAACTGAATGGGATGCCAGTGTTTTCTGTACAACATGGCATCTAAGTAAGTTACTACTGTACTGTATAATATTTTAGGCAGTTTAAGGGAAATTCAAGGCTAACTGATTATGTGAAATATTTGCTGGGCATGCAGACTTAGAAGTCACTTTCAGGTAAGATGTAACTGGACTCTATAGCAATTTTTTTTTTTTAAACTTTCCAGCAACATTAAGAATCAATTAGACTTATGTGATCTAGGCTTGGAATGATTAGTGAGTTTATAACTACAATTTAAATGGGAAAATGGATTCCAAGTTTTAAATATGAATTGGAAACAAACTTTAGAAGCACCTTCTGTAAGTAAAAGACTTGGCAAATAAATTCGTTGTATTATAGGTGCCCATTTAAAAGTGTTATATTACAGGTTCTTTGGATTAGTATGTTTTTATGTTTTTGATGTTCAGAAGACAAACTGTGTGTTTTTGCTCAGCACATAAATATTTTATTCTCTTTTCTCTTAGTGTTTTACCTTCAAGAGAACTGGGGATTCAGAAAGTTCGGAACACGTACGAACATGGCAAATCTACTGAAGACAGTGGTGACTGGCTGCTCGTGTCCATTACTTAGCAATTTGGGGTCCTGTAGGGTTCTACCTGGGAAGAAGGATGTTTTACGAACATTTCATACTCATCAGGCACTGTGGTGTAAATCCCCTATAAAATCAGGTAAAGTCTCACTTCAGTGTGTGTAAAGAAAAACTTCAAGTTTAGGAGCTAATAGTTCTTCTGATGATTGATAAAAGGAAAAGCTACACGGTTCTACAGGCTGGTGCTTGTGAGTGAGCTTTTTGAATAAAAACACATAATTAGTACTTTCTTACATTTTTTTATGTATGGAAGTTCCCGATTATCAGTGCTAATAGAGAAGAAAAGATAATAGAAAAAAAAAATAAACCAGTTGAGTTGTACCCTGGCAATTACTGCCCATAGTAACCATTTCCTCTTTCCTAGTCAGTAGTGGGGAATTGTACCATATATGGTTTGTCTATGCTTAGAATTAGGAACTAAGTGTATTAATTAATCTGCACTCATGCTTCTCAATTTTGTAAATGGCAACTTCATCTCAGTTGCTCAGGTCAGAAACTTGGGAGTCATCCTACATTCTCATAGTAGGTGTAGGTCAGCTCTACCTAATATCTAGAATCTGTCCTTATCATCACTGTTGTCATCCTGGGCCAAGCCACCATCATCTGTCACCTGGACTACTGTATTAATCTTCTAAATGATCTCTATGCTTTCTATCTCTGTTCTCATGCAGTCTGTTCTGTATACCACAGTGAGAATAATTTTTTAGAAATGAAAGATCATGTCACTCATCTATTCAAAATTTGCCACTATCTTCCTAACTTATGTAGAGTAAGAGCTGAAATCTTTCAGAGGCCTACAAGGCCTTCCTTGCTAGAATCCCCTCACCTTCTTGCTTCTGTTCTGGGGTACATGCCAGAAGGAGGAGAGGCTAAAAGGGGACCCCTCAAATCTGAGTCAGATCCCTTTAAGCATCTTGCCCAAGAATTCTCCTAGCACTCTGTGTACCTCACTAGCCAGAACTCAAGACAGGTGGCCATCTGTAGCTGTAAGGGAGACTTAGACATTTAGTTACTTATTCCAGAAGGCAACATATTCAAGTAAAAATACTAAGGTGGAGGAATAAGATGGACATTTGGGGGACAATCAGATGTCTTTGCTACCTAGAATACTGCCCTTTTAAATTTAAGTTTGTAAGACTGTCTGTTGTGCATTGAAGACCCCTAAACTGCTAGGCCAAGCTTGTCCAACCTGCGGCCCGTGGGCTGCATGCAGCCCAGGATGGCTTGGAACGCAGCCCAACACAAATTCGTAGAGTTTATTACAACATTATGAGATTTGGTTTGCGACCTTTTAAAAACTCATCAGCTACCGTTAGTATTCATGTATTTTATGTGTGACCCAAGACAGTTCTTCCAGTGTGGCCTAGGGAAGCCAAATGGTTGGACACCTCAATCTAGGCTTTTTGAGTCCTTATGTCTGCGTTTAGTAGATTTCACAGCCTCTTTTCTTGTTCTCATACGACAAGTCACTAATGGCAGGGTGCCTGCTGCTGAAAGTCCTCAACTTTTATCTCCAGATTAAAAGGAAAAGTTTTCGGGAAAGCCAGATTATCTAATGTGATAAAATTGTGTCTAAAATAAAGTAATTAACTGCACTGAGGACATGACAGTTGTCCTTGTAAGTGAATGCACAGACATCAAGCTCTCTATATTGACTACGTTTAAGACTTTGGCTAATTTCTGCTCTGGACTATTTCCTAGAAAATTATTTTTTATCTTTAAAAGATATCTATTCTATTTTTTTCCTTAATAAAACCATGATTTCATTATCACATTGAAAAGCATGGAAAGTAATTCTAGTCAGTATTCATATTTTCTCACTTCTTTTTCCTTTCCTTTCTTTTTTTTTTTTTTTACAGTTGCTTTCTTCAAATAATGATCTAAAAAAGGGTCCACAGGTTCTGAGGATTAGGACATGGATAGTTTTCTTTCTTTCTTTCTTTCTTTTTTGTATGTGGGTAGTTCCCTGGCTGGGAATCGAACCCAGGCCGCAGCATTGACAGCGCCAGCGCCGAAACCTTAAGCCACTACACCATCAGGGAACTCCCTAGTTTTCTTATTCTGCCTCTATCACACATTATTTCCTCCAAAGTTGACCAATGAAGCTTTTAAAAAATATTTATTTATTTTTTGGGTATCATCATGAACTCATGGATTTTAACATCCTTGAATGTATTTTATTGTATTGCAATTTATTACCCTTTTTGATGGTCAAATTGTCTTATATTTGGCCAATGGAAGCCCTTTCAGGTTGCCTTCTAAATCCATTTGATGTGACTTTATTTGTCTTTGGAACTTCCCGTGTCCTGTGCTATGTAGGGCCTAGATAATTTGAGTTTGTTAGATAAGTGAACTCTCGGTAAGTGTATGTGATTTAATTTTGTACATCAATCCAGAATATTTGCCAGCTTTCCATTATTTTCCTCCCTCTCCTTCAAGTAGAAAGTAGGATTCAGCATATATTTGCTGTTGACTTCTCCTGGGTTACTACTGCTTAAGTAGTGTAGGATCTAAAACTGTTCAAATGCAGATGTTTTTAGGTTAACATACTCCCTCTAAGGTCTCAAAAAGTTTACTCTGTGGAGATAATTTGATTTATTTTTTTTATCATGTATATCTAGAGATTATATTTCTAGAGTACATTTCCTTAACTTTAATAAAACTTATATAGAAGTAGATCCTTTTTTATTAAAAAAATCTGTGCCCACGTGTTGAGTAAAACAATAGGAGGAAGTAATGTACTTTAGCTAAAGCTGTTCTGAACTGTACATAAATACTTTATGTATTAACAGGCTCTTCTTGTTGCAAGGAACAGAATCCTATCAGGTTGTATTTTGTGATGAGAGCTTATTGCATGGATTTTTGGGAAGTGGGAGACTTCTTGGAAAAGTGGAATGTTGTTCTGGATTTCACAGCTGTGATTCATCTTTCCTCCTTGCACCTCCACTGCTGATGTTTCTACTACTGGTGCTTGCTGACCTTCTTTTGATTCCCTTATGATGGTGCTTAAAAATGTCTGCATCCTACTTTCTCTGTCCTGTTCTTTCTGTGATCTCCCATTCAAACTACCTGAGAGAGAACCTGGCTGGGTTGGGTTGTCACCGGCCAGCATACGTTTCTTCAGGCAAAATTCCTATATAAGTCATCTAATAGACTTGGTTTTTCCTTATGTCGGGCTCGTAGACTGTGTATATCCATGGAATATTTTTGACCCAGCTGCTAATCTCTGGTCTAATTAGTTGTGGCTAAGAGTGTAAGCTCTCAAGATACAACACTTGGAAATCTATTAGGCCAAATTGCCAGGAAGGGGACTTTGGGTGTGGCAGGTTATTAGAGTGTCTAATGTAGGGTTGTTCTTCAAAACAGCTAATTACTTCTGCCTTCCTTAAAAGCAAGGACCAAGAGAACATAATCTTGAGAGGGTTAATTTGCAGAATGGGGTTAAGCATATCAAGAGGTCTCTCAACTCATTTTTTTCCTAAGAATAAACTAAGCTAGTCCTATAGAGACACATGAAGAGACACATTTGTTTAAATAAAATATTTAGAATTTTCAGGAAAGTGAGCATATAAACTTCTTATCTATCAAAAAATAGTGGAAGAATTATTATGAATCAGAATCATTTTGAACAATAACTTGTATGTACAGTATATTTTGAACAGATTGCCCATTTCCATTTTCTGAACTCTGTTATTAAAACATTATTTTTTTAGGAGTTCCCTGGTGGTGTAGTGGTTAGCTTTGGCGCTCTCAAAACCATGACCTGGGTTTGATTCCCAGCCAGGGAACTACCAAACAAACAAACAAACAACAACAACAAAAAACATTGTTTTTTTTTTTACCAAGTGGTTTTTAAAATTTTTTTTGCCTTTGTTTGTAGGAATTCCTTATAAGCAACTGACTGTTGGAGTCCCCAAGGAGATTTTCCAAAATGAGAAGCGAGTGGCGTTGTCTCCTGCTGGTGTTCAGGCCTTGGTCAAGCAGGGCTTTAATGTTGTCGTGGAATCAGGTGCTGGCGAAGCTTCCAAGTTCTCAGATGATCACTACAGAGCGGCAGGTGCCCAGATCCAAGGGACGAAGGAAGTGCTGGCTTCTGATTTGGTGGTCAAAGTAATTATTCCTTTTCCCCTCTTGTTTATGGCCTGCTGACTTTTCAAAATCTTTTCATAGAAAAATTAAATGGCTGTCTATTGTTACAGCTTTTCATATTTTCAAATGATGTTTCTTTCTCAAAGAAATTACTGCTTTTTGTGACTATACTTCACGTTCCAATAGATCTTTTATCAGGTCCTGTGATCTTTGTTTAACCATGAGAAGAGAAAAAGTGATGTTCCTTTTTACATTTGCTATGTGAAAATTCTCTTTTAATTGGATAGGGAAAATTTGTATTAAATCCTTCATATGTATCCAAAATACCCACAGGTGAGTATTTAATTGCTACTAAAATAGAAAGGAAGCATGCAACTCCTCCTGGGACTGAATGTACAGTGATCTTTTGATACCTACAAGGAACAGAGATTTAACTGATGTAAGTGCTATTTTTAGAAAGGGCAGGACTATTCTGGAGAAAGCAGCATTGGTCTGAGTGGCAAATAGCCTTACTTACTTTAATGAACGGTCTTAATATATAATAGAAATCTCTATGCTGAAGAACTTTAGAAATAAATCTGAAGTAAAAAATCATATAGGGAAAGGAAGAGAGGCAATATCACAAGTCTAGCATAGATAATTACGAATTGAGAACATTAACTTAAATCCTAAGCATTCTGCAACCAAGGCAGACAGGGAAGTATGGAAGTATGGATAAGCATGATTATTAGGTTAAAATAAGCTCCTTACTTTGGGGGAAACTTCTGCTTTTTCCTATGTTAATTTCTCAGGACTCAGTTACATTGTTTTTTTCTTTTTCTTCCTTTTTACATAAAGTCCACTGACTATCTTGATAGGGTCTTTTTCTTTTTTCTTTTTTTTTTTTTTTTGGTTGGTTCCCTGAGCGGGGATTGAACCCAGGCTGCCGAAGCCTAGCCACTAGACCACTAGAGAACCCCCTTGATTGGGTCTTAAATAGTGGTTTTTGGAGAAGACACAAAACCATATTTTTGCTTCAAAAAATTAATAGAAAAATTTATGGTGTGGAGATGAATTATAATTCAGCTAAAGCTTTCAAAGTGTTTAGGTGTACAGATACTTGGTGATATATCTTGGTAGAGTTAAAGAGCTTAGTGAAAGTAGAAAAATAAGTATAACCTATTCCTATGTATGCTTTATGTATCAAAACCTTTTGAGATGTCTCACAAAAAAGGGTTAGCAGGGTGCACATAAGTTTTGAAAATGCTTTGTGTTCCTTTTAGAGATTTACAGTGTGTGTGAGCAAGTTAAAGGCACTGGGAAACCCTGTAATATAGAACTTACATAACTTTATACTTACATTAATAAATTACTTGACCTTGGGGCCTCTCTTTTGAGGTAAGCTTATTACTATCCTGAGGAACTAGTAATATAAAAAGCACATTTCAGGGAAACATTCTACTGGCTTAACCCACTCTCATGACAACAGTCTCAGCTGAGCATTCAATAGGGGCCAGTAGAATCAATTCAAAGTTGTCCTCTAATTTTTATTGAATCTCTATTATAGATTATCACTGAGAAAGGAAAGACCTTGTCAGAGAGTCTTAAATAAAGTCCAGAACCTAAAATCACATGCATCACCAGTTCACCAACCAAAATGGAAATAACAGATAAAGGTGTCTCATAGGTAAACTGAGATGAAATGCTGTGAAATGCAAGTATTGACTCAGTGTTGGTGTTTGTATTTCCTTTTAAAACTTAAGTCCCAGGGCTGTTTTTTTCTGTTCCTCCTTGCCTAAAAGCACTACTGCGAACTGGGAGCTATGAAATGATGTACTTTCATTGAAGACTGATTTTAAAGTTGGATATAAAACACATTTTAAAATGGAATTTTAAAAATTTGGCTTTAAAACATGGACATTTGAGACTTTCAAGCATGTGGAGTATGTATTCATTTACTGAATTGATACTTAACAGTGTAGGGTAGTGCTTGTCAAAATTCACGAGAAAGGAATCTTTGAAATCACAACAAAAACTACCTGTTTATTCTAATGACTTTCAATTGTTCCAAGGTAATAGGTTGTTGTTTTTTTTTTTTTTTTTTTGCTTTTTGGTATGTGGGTAGCTCCCTGACTGGGAAACGAACCCAGGCTGCAGCGCTGACAGTGCCAGCGCCGAAGCCTTAAGCCACTGCACCATCAGGGAACTCCCCAGGGTAATAGGTTTTGAGAGGACAGATTTGTTGTAGAACCTACATATTTTTTTTTCCCAATGCTCTACAGTTCATTGTCAAACCTGTTCTTTCATTATTTTCAGTTGTGTGCTATTTACTCAGCCTTTAATCAGAGAACAGATGGCCTAGATCTTTGTGTGTCTTACCCTGCTTAGGAATTCAGTCAGAAATTTATTGCTGAAATATTACATCTGGAGTCATATTTCTACCATGGCATATTATTTCCATTGTCCCGTTTATTTAATCATATGGTAAAAGTATTTACATTTTTAATTGGTGACCTGATTTTTTCCTTAGGTGCGAGCCCCCATGATTAATCCAACATTAGATATTCATGAAGCTGACCTTTTAAAGACTTCGGGAACACTGATTAGTTTTATTTATCCAGCCCAAAATCCAGACTTGCTAAATAAACTTTCCAAAAGAAAAACTACAGTTTTGGCGATGGACCAGGTTCCAAGAGTTACCATTGCTCAGGGATATGATGCGCTAAGCTCTATGGCCAACATTGCTGGGTATGTTCTTTTCTATTTCAAGTGAACAGAAGAACAACTGTACTACAGAAAGCACTGTAGCCCTTCTCTCTTAAATGATTCTATTTGTAATAAGTGCTGGAGATTGCAACTTTTTGAGAGTGCACTTAAGTTATTTTTAAGACTCATTGTATTATTTCACAGTCAGTGATCAGATAGGAAATAGTTCTTCATGTTGCACAATATTGTATGCTCTTTTTTAATAGACGTAGTAGTTCCTTCCCATAAAGGAAATGACTATTAGATTATTTGTATGGGGACTATACTGTATTTTATATATGTGTGTACATGTATGTATTAGGTTGAAATTGCTGTTTTTTTCCAGTTTTTATTGATATATAACTGACATATACCATTGTATAAGTTTAAGATATAACCATAATGTTGTGATACATAATGATTACCACAGTGAGTTTAGTTAACATGAATTGCTGTTTTTTATAGATCAAAAATGGTTGGTTAATGGCAGTTTCATATGGTTCAATCTAATATATACATATTAGCAGATTTACCATTTTAATTAGGTTTTACTTAGGTAAATTCATAAAATATTAATGAACAGGAAAAATGTCTGCATTTGAAGAAGTTGTATCTGGTGTCAAAACCTATATTGATAACTAAGGGCCAACTGTGTCGTTTAAGGCCAAGATGGCAATAAACTTCATTTGCCTGCCAGCACTAACGCATTCATTCCCTGGCTGTTGCCTGGAGTGCTATGCTGGGAACAATTCTAAGGTCCATTGTGCTTAGAGGAATGTGACTGTGACTAAGTAGTCATACCTCACAGGGAAGGAATAGGAATAGCTATATGAGTGCAATGTGCTGCTGACTATGCCTAGAGAGTGGGAAAAATCTGAAAATCAGGTAATGCTTATGAAATCAGCTCATTTAAAAAGCTAGTTAAATCAGATTTTCAGCACAGAAACTATTAGCATTGACTATTTGCTAATATGAGTGAGGTGCTAACAAATGAAAATTTTAAAAAAATAAAATAGTGCATGAGAAAACACTAACCTAAATAAAGCCTTATGATGATTTATGAGCCAAAACTTTCATTTTATGGAATTATTTATCTGTTTTTGTTTTTTTTTTTTAAGTTATAAGGCTGTTGTACTAGCAGCAAATCATTTTGGACGGTTTTTTACTGGTCAAATCACAGCTGCTGGAAAAGTTCCTCCAGCTAAGGTAGGTAAACTTTTAATATTTCTTTGTAATATAATTCTTTTACTTTTTTTTTTTTTTTTTTTTTTGCTTTTGGGTATGTGGGTAGCTCCCTAACTGGGAATCGAACCCAGGCCGCAGCGCTGACAGCGCTAGCGCCGAAACCTTAAGCCACTACACCATCAGGGAACTCCTCTTTGTAATATAATTAAAGACAAGGACACATATAGTCTTAAAATACAGCTATTTACAATTTTTTGTTACATGTTAACTTCACACTGAATGACATATATGGCATGTACAAATATACATGGTGGAGCCTCAGAGATGCTTAAGATTGCTTGAAGAAAAAGAATTTTGACATTTCTGGACATTCTAGTGTTTTATTTTTTTGTCTTACTAACTTGAATTCTTATTTAGTACTAATTTTTAAAAAACTTCAAGATGCCATTCAAAAAAATTTTAAGTTTTCTAACAATTGCAACATTTTGGTTCATAGGGAAGATTGTCCTGGTTTCCTCACTTTGTGTGAAATTTTGGATGAAGAGGACAGCAAATGGAGATAGTGTAATCAGGATATTTGGCAGGAGGAAAGGGTGCAGTTTTTTTATATTGAGAGCACAGTGGAAGAGTTGAAGGGAGGTAGGGATGGCTAGTGAAAGAGTAGACTACACTGTGACCTCTCAAAATGACATACACTGAGTGACACTAGAAGCACATCAGCAAGGTATTATAGGAAACAGGACTTTAAATGTCATCTACCTGCAGAGTGTACTCACAGGTTTACTTGGTGCTTCCTGCTTTTAAGTACTTCGGCATTATAAACGCAGAGTTCTCACTCAAAACCAATCACCTAGAAAAATGAAGAAATGATGATAGTAGCTTTGAGAAATGCAGCTAATTAATTTAAAAACCAGCCAGGTGAAGAAAATGGCAAGTGGTTCAAGTGAAGACCAGATTACTTACAGAAGTATGAGCAAGCAACACAGTGCTGTGATAAGTGAGGTGATTACATTTTGACTTCTTTCTCGGGGTCAGATGAAAAGGCCTGGCACTGGTGGTGGCCAGAAGTTGGATGCTGTTCTTAAACTGGCTGAATGCTTTGATGTACAGATCCACTACTCAGTTTTGGGGCCAGAATCTCTTTTGAAATATGTGGAAGTTGAGTGAATAGCTGTGAATATAAGGGATTAAAAAGTGAAACACAAGATGGGAGGCTTAAAGGAAGGAGAATCAAATAGCTGTGGAAAAATGACTGTCTTTACTGAGAATTTAAATTACAGCTTAAGGGACTTGGGTTACATGTCAGAAATAGTTTTTCTGAGATTGAAGAATTAGATGCTACTTGGTCTCATCAAGGCAGATTGCATGTTATTTTATTTTGGTTTCCTTTAAACATGGAAGTTTCTTACTTGTCGAGAGTGAGCTAAAATTGATTAAGTAGTTGCAGGCTTGTGATATGCCAGGCACTGTTCCAGGAGCTGGGTATATGGCATGAGCCAGGCAAATGAAATGTACATTCTAGTAGGGGCAACAGTGAGGAAATAAATAATCAAATATATGAGAAAATTTTGGATATAAAAGAAATGAACATAATGATATGATAGTATTGGGAGCAAGCTTCTTTAGTTAGGCCAATGGGAAAGGCTCCTTTGAAATTTGAGTTGAGACCTGAAGTATGAGAAGAAGGAAACCAGAGTTTTAGGATTCTGTGCAAAAGTAACAGCGCAGTTAAAGGCTGTGAGATCGGAAAGGGTTCAGTGTGTTCTAGAAGAATAAAGAATGCCATGGATCTTGTGGTATGGTGGACAAGGTGCAGAGTGATGTGAGATGATGTGGGAAAGGTGGGTCAGGCTGGATGATGTGGAGCTTCTCTTATAGGTCATGTTATACAGTTCATGTTTTCATGCAGATAAGGGAAATGTCTGATTTAGGGTTGTTTTGGAAAAACCCCACTCTTGCTCCTGTGTCCCTCCTTTACTTTCATACAGAACTCTTCACTTCTGATACTTCTGGTCACCAAATGTGTTGGACTTTTCCCCACACCAAGCAATTCTGTGATACCTCTGGGTGTCCTACTCAATTTTAACACTATCTACTGGGAGATAGTGTCAGATCCCATACATTAAGGATTCAGTCCCACAAGCCTGCCCCTCTTGCGCTTCAGATGCCAATTGCAAGTCCTGGTTTTTACCTGTGCTTCTGACAGATTGGCTATAAATTGGATTTCTTCCCCATGTTTGATTAATTCCCTAGAGTGGCTCACAGAACTCAGCAGTTTACTTACTCGTTACCAGTTTATTATAAGAGGGTATGATAAAGCATACAGATGAAGGCCCTTATGGAAGAGATGTATAAGGCAAAGTATGTGGGGAGGGGTGTCTCCGGGTATACCACTCTCCCCCTCCCTCTATGTAATCACCAGCCTGGAAGCTCTCTGAACCCCATACTTTTGGGATTTTTATGGAGGCTTCACCATGTAGACAAGATAGATCAATAACTGCATTTCCAGTCCTCCTCCCCTCTCTGGAAAATGGGAAATGGGGCTGAAAGGTTCAAGCTTCTAATCATGGTGTGGTCTTTCTGGTGACTATCCCCCATCCAGGAGCCCACCAAGACTCGCCTCATTGGAACTCAAAATACTGCTGTCACCCAGGAAATTCCAAGAGGTTTGGGAACTCTTTCAGCAACAGGGGTCAGAAAGCAAACATCAGAACAAAAGATGCTTGCGGTGCCTTTCTCACTTAGGAAATTACAAGAGTTTTAGGAGTTCTGTGCCAGGGACTGGGGGCAGAGAAATATACACACACACACGTGTGTGTGTGTGTGTGTGTGTGTGTGTGTGTGTATTTATTTCCATCATTTCTCAAAGATTTAAAAAATCATCTGGCTGTTCTGTGGGAGATGGATAGTAGGGGGAAGAGTGAAGGCAAGATTTGTTAGGAATTGGTTGCAAAAATAGTGTCCTGGGTGGGTGGCGACAATAGAGATACTGAGGGGGCTGGAATGGGAGATCATAGGGGGTTAAAACCAATAGTACTTGAAGGATTGGAGGAGGGAATATGTGCAAAGAGAGGAAGGACTCAATATGACCTTCCTATTTTTGCTTGAACAATTGTGTGCACAGTTAGTGCCCTTTACTGAGATGCGGAAGCCAAGAGGAGGAACAGGTTACCTGGCTGGAAATCAAGAACATTCTAAAGATAGTTTCTTTCTCTTGACCTTTTCCCTACTCTTTTTTGAGTGCGTGTCTCTAGTGTGACAGCAGTCAGTCTTTTTGATTCCATCATTGAATGTAGCAACCTGCTGGGAAGGTGTTTTGACCCCTTTATTGCAGTTGCTAAGCGGCTCCCTGAAAGTGTCGCCCAGAACTAGCTGGTGGCAGTCAGGATTTGAACCTAAGCTTTCTCTTAATCTCTGTATCTTTTTCTTCACACCATGCTACAGAGAAAGCATAAATCCCTTTTGGAACATTACACTCCTTTATTCTTGTGCCATTCCATCTTTGAAATTACAGGGTCTTCTGTTATTTCTTGATTCCTAGTCCTGTGATTTCACCTATTTCATTGTTTTAGCAGTGGTGGGACTTCAGTGTGTGGAGTAGGGTTAACGCCTTGCAGCCCAGAGCCTGCTTTGCTCCCTTTGGTCCCTCTTTGTCCCCTTTCCTGTAGACTCCCCCCATACCCCTAAATAAATGGTCACTATCATGAGCAATTAATAGGGGGTCACTGGAACACAGTTGGACTAGTCTAGTCTTTAAGACGCAGAAGGCAGTGTGGGCATGATGGGTGGGTAGGAATTTATAAACTTCACTGTTTCTGTGGGTGGCTTTTTTTTTTTTTTTTTCTTTTTTACAACAACAAGGAGTTGCTTTCAATTGACTGGGAAGTATAATAGGACTTTTCTCTGATAGTCCTCCATTCCAGACTGGAGACAACGTTGTTCTTATTTTCTTAGAAGGCGGGGGAGACTTGTTTCTGAGGAATTCTTTGGTTTTCTGGTTCTAATCCTTCCTTGGTTAGGGAGATTAATTACATTGCTTTGAGCTTCAGGTACAATTCATTCAGAGTGGTTCAAAATTAGGTGGTTGGCACCTGCTGTTCCTTTCAGAAGTATGTGGGCTCAAAATAGAGGTTGGAATAGATTTTTCACCAAATTTGTACCCATCTTTGAAATTTATTTTGATATTTTGTGAACATAGTAAAACCATAAAATTTGAGAGGGGAAGGGTAGCCAGAATGCTACACTGGGAATGTTAGTAGAAGGCTTTATACAGTATAAAAGAACCTGTTAATCTTTAACATAACATAGACACTGATCATGTTGTATGTAGCTTTTACACCGAGAAGCTAATCGTCAGGCTATTTTTAATGACAGTTGTTGGCCTTTGTCATCAGTCATAACTGATAAATTTTATTTTATTTTATTTTATTTTTTTTTGCTTTTTTTTTGTTATATGGGTGGCTCCCTGACTGATAAATTTTAAACCACAGTGGTGGTTCAATTCAAGAGTAGTCTATGTCTGTTCAGTACATTTAGTTAGGGCTGATCATCCCCACCAGTACCACCTGCTGTATTATTGGGTATTAATTGTGTGCCGGGCACTGATAGTTGTAAGCTGATGACTTTCCATAATTAGCTGATAATGAATTTTATTAAAAATATAACGGTTCTATCGTTTTCCCCCTAGATTTTAATAGTTGGTGGTGGTGTTGCTGGGCTGGCCTCTGCAGGTGCTGCCAAATCGATGGGTGCGATTGTTCGAGGATTTGACACGAGGTGAGTGCTTTACTAGTGATTGCTGTTAAGGCAAAAACACTTGATTTCAGGTGGATATAATCTTTCCTTAGAATTTATAACTTGAAATAGCACATTGAAAACTGCTCTAAGAACAACTTTTATTTAAAAATGTTTCCACTTTTTCAAAGTTAACTCAAAGTGAAAAAGTACTACTTAGTGGAAAAAAATTTAAGGACCCAGGCTCAATACAGCCGAAATAATTTGAAAAACGCAACAACAAAGGAGTTGAAAACTGACAATTCATACTCAGTTTTGTTTCTTCATGTGGATTAGCATTGGTTGGATGGACTTTTCAGATAAAGAATGTTCCATAGAATATGGGTTCTACTGCTCACCTGGAGTTTAGGGAAGTGATATACTGATAAAAAGCTGTCCTGCTGATATGAGAAAAGGCATTTCTGAAGTAACCAGGATACAAGCCAAGGAAAGCCGGAGTTAAGAATGCCATTAGTTCTATCTTTTAATTTTTTATGTTTGTTGATGAGACGTTCTTGGAGAGCTCCATGCCTATAGGAAACAGGTTTTTCACATTTTCATTGTAGTGGACAGTAGCCTTGAAGTGGAACGTATGTATTCGAGTTAGAGATCATTTGAAACTTGGTGTTGGGTTAACTACTGAGAATTTATTAAGTTAATTAATGTTGTTGGTTTAGATTGTGTGTAGAGAGGACAGGTAGAATATAGCTGTTTCTTAAATCCATTTTTCTTTACCTTTATTAAAATAACTCAGTACACAATGAGGAAAGATGTGGCTAAATTGATATAATATTTTTCTAAGAAGTATAGATCATTAATAACTATTTTGAGGCTGGAGGTTGGTATCATGTTATAAATATGTAATCTAAATGCATTAGAAAACACATATGATTATAAATTCTTTTTAGAAGACTAAATGGTATATATTTTCAGTTAAACATCTAAAAAGCTGAGTATAACTCATTGCCCAGTGACACTAACAGTGTGATTTTTTTTTAATTCTTTCAAATAACCAGGAAATTTCCCTTAAAACAGTGGTGTCTTGCCTAATACCTGTGTTACAAAGTTTAGAAATATATAAAAGCTTTACTTTCTTTTTAATTGTTCTGTGTGTGTGTGTGTGTGTGTGTGTGTGTGTGTGTTTCAATAAAGCTTTATTTACAAAAATTGGCAGGTCAAGTGCTATAGTTTTCACACACCTGTACTAAATGGTTACTCACTTCCAGGCATTGTGCTATATCCTTTCTTTTATTTGTTCTTTACAATAATTCTATGAAGTAAGGTTAATTAGCCCTTTATATATTACATAATATAAAAAGAAACATACATTAATTTTATAACTTACCCATTTTACTTCCTTTTTGATCATAAAAAAATATGCTTATTTCCCCAATTCAGAAAAATAAAAGAAGTACAAAAAATGAAAATAAAATACCCTAAAATTCTACTACCTAGAAATAACTGTTGACCTAGTACATGTTCCCTCTTCTAGACACCTAATTAAAAAAGTAATTTTACTAATATTACTGCTTAACTTTTTAAACTTACCTTGAAGATCTTTACCTATAAATACTTTTAGTGGCTGTAAAAGATTCCATTGTATAGAAGTTCAAGGGCTGGCTGGAAAGTATCCAGCCATGTAATATGAAAAATAAAGGCATTTATGGCTGGATTTTTTTCTGGACAGCCCTCATACAATGATTGAATTAACTAGTTCTCTATAAATGGACATTTTTACTGTACTTAAACAGTGCTGCGTATATGTATATACACATGTATATAAACATATGTATTTGGAGATATTATTTCCTTAGGGTAAATGCTTAGAAATGGAATTTTTGGACCCAACGCTGTTCACATCTTAAATTTTGATATAATATTTTTATTTTTTAAATTTTATTTAAAAATTTTATTTTTTAAATACAGGGAACCCCGTATTTATTTAATTATTTTTTGGGTAGTTCCCTGGCTGGAATCAAACCCAGACCATGGCATTGAGAGAGCAATATAATATTTTTAAATGATGAGATTATTTTGAAGGCAAAGATTCAAAAATAGCATTGTATTTCTTATTACACATTTTCATTATTGAGAAATACAGAGCAACATAAGGAAGAAAATAAAAGTACCTTTTATTTTTATTTTAAATACCAGCTAGATATAATGCCTAATGGTTTTTTGGTGTAATTTCTTACAGATTTTTATGTAGATGAAGAAAATTGAGATCTTTTTATAGATATTTATACATACACATCATTTTGAATTTATCTTATTTTGTTAAAAATAGACATTTCTGAAAACTTTAAAGAGCTGTATCCCTCTTGGCTATAAGGAGTAGAAAACACCAAATCAATTTGGCCTAAACTGTAAGAAAATGTATTATTTCTCCTATGTGAAATTCAATGGGAGGGACTCCCTTTTCACAGTAGAGTCAGCAGCTCACTGGTGCTTAGCCAGCACCAGGGTCTTTCTGTCTCTTTGCTGTCCTCAGCCTTGGCTGATTGTCCTTGTGGTCACAAGTTGGCCACAAGCTTCCTCGTTCACGCCAGCTGAAAGGGAGCGAGCCTCTTGCTCAACTGTGCCTCACCCTTTCTGTCCTGCCTTTCATGGCCTACCCTTTGGGTCCCCTCTCTGATCATGACAGTTGTCAGAGACTCATGAGCTCAGACCACAGTTTCCCAAACTTTCCCAATGGCAAGAGTTACCTGTAGCTCTTGCTGAAAATAGGGCTTCTGGCCTTTCTGCTGGAGATTGTAGTTTAGTGGGCCTGGGAAGGCGCTCGGGAACTTGAATTTTTAACAGGTACCTGCAGTGATTGTTGTCACTAGGGAAGTTTGGGATTCACTGTAGTGGGGTGGGTATTGGTGACTTAAACACGCTGCCCAGCACAGAGCTAAGATCTTTGCTGGCTCTGGTTTTCCAACCAGTATACAGTACTTGGCCAGCATTTAGTTAGTTTTTTAAACTAAATATATTTTTACATAATCTGAATGTGTTGGATCTTTACATTTACTGTTTACACCATTTTGAAGCTGCTTTTTCAAATATAATTTAATGAAGAGAAGGGGCAAAAATCACTTCATTAAAATATTTCTAAGTAAAAGAATCATTTATGCGTGAAAAGTCCCCTTAAGTCAGAACATTTACAAATGAAAACCTTAACTTGAGTGATTGGAATGAAGTCAGATCTTAATGGAGGTCTGATCTCCTGTCATCATTGACAGTGGGGCCACAAGAAACATAATGGATTACTGGAGTTGGTAATAGTGAAATTTCTTTTGTAACTTAACTAAGTAGAAGGTAGAATTCTCTATTTTTTTTTTCCGGAAAAAAAAATCATCATAAAAATGTTACCTCCCTTTAGAAAAAAAAAAAAAGAAACAGTTCAATCAGGGCTTCCAAAGAATGTCTCCACTTTTGAATGTGTACAGTTTTTTTCTTTTAAAAAAGTATACATAAATGATGATTTTCTATGAAGGGTCTAAAATAAACACTTTCCCTTCAATAATTACCAGAGCCGCAGCTTTGGAGCAATTCAAGTCTCTTGGTGCTGAGCCCTTAGAGGTGGACTTGAAGGAATCTGGTGAGGGACAAGGTGGATATGCGAAAGAGATGTCCAAAGAGTTCATTGAAGCTGAAATGAAACTCTTTGCTCAGCAGTGTAAGGAGGTGGATATCCTGATCAGCACAGCACTCATTCCAGGTATGTCGTTAGGTTGTCGGGGCAGCACCTGTAATAATGACATTTTAAAACGAGGGTGAATAATTGTTGAACATTTGAATTTCCTCAAGTAAAGATTGACTTTCTAGAAAAGGAGAAAGCACATGAAAGGCAGAAAAGACAAGATCATTGCACTCCTTGGTCATTAATATTTTGGTATACGAGGGCTATTTGGAAGAAATCCAGCCATAAATGTCTCTATTTTTTATATTACATGGCTGGATACTTTCCGGATAGCTCTCATATTTTCTTCCAGTCTGTTTTTCTGTGTGTTTTTATCTGTGTTCCTAGATCATATTCTGTGTACAAGATTATATTTATAAGCAATTTCCTATGTTTACACCCTCGATAAATGGTTTATAATTTATTTCTGTTCTCTTTGTTAAGCTGCTACATTCTTTCTGTAGGAAATTCAAACGGTACTGAAAAATAGGGAGAAATAAAGGACAGATCTGAAGTTGCATCAGAGATGACTGTTAATAATTTTTTCTTTTTTTGGTTGCTTCCCTAATCGGGAATTGAACCCAGGCCGCAGTGGTGAAAGTGCCGAAACCTAGCCACTACACCACCAGGGAACTCCCAATAATTTTTTGATGATCATTTTTTCACATGTGGATAGAAAGAGGAGGAGTGATTTTTGTGTATGTTTGTGTATTTATGGAATTCCCAGTATACTTTTACTAAAGGATGTGACACTTTGTCATTTTCTAATTATTTTTCTTTGACAGGTTTGGTCTTTGCAACCAAATTGTGAGCTTTTTTGATGACAGTAATTACTTTTCAGTGCATTACAACAGCCTCTTCTAAAGAATATTTTTTACTCAATAGATGATTGATGTCAAACCAAGAAGCACTCATTAATCAGCAAATACTACCTTGCTCTAGCAAGATTTGGGAGTGAAGAAACTTCCACCTTTTATGTTCCTACCTCTTCTCCCGCCCTTTTCTTCCGTTATTTAATAGTGAATACCATGCTGACTGTGATGTTTTTTCCTTTCTGAAAGACAACGGGCCAGATAATGAGAGCTTCTAGAGTTCATGGTTTCTTGTGTTAGATCCTACTAAAGGAGCCTCCCTTTCTCTAGGGGACTGTGGAGAATTAGAAGTTGCTTTGTCATGGGTCAAGGGAGAGGCGAAGTTGTCTTCTGGCACTCCCCTTCCCCAAAATATGGTTATTATACATCCAAGGGCAGGAAGTTGATTGCTATCATAACTACGAGCTTGTAGGAAAACGTGCCTCCCAACTCTTTCTTCTTTACCCACCCAGGTGATACTGGTAAGGGAACTGGTCTCTCCAGACAGCCCGTCCCACCAGAGCTGGCTAGGTGAAGCAGGCAGGCAGGAGGCCATACGGGCTCAGCCCATAGAAGAGTCAGTGAGTGTAGAAAGGAGGCCAGGCTTGGTTACTGGAGGTGAGTGCCTGTCAGGCAAGCCAGAGGCCCAGGCTGGTGTTTGTGCAATCGGCTGGTAACCACAGGACTCATGAACAGTCAGTGGCAAGAAAGCACCTCAGGTTTCGTCCTTCCCTTTTGTGGCAGTGGCTTCTGGCTCAGCTGTTGCACAGGTGGCTTTGAAGGTGAAAGGAGGTGGCCTTTGCTATGCCATCATCTGGACCTTTGAAAGTAGCTAGCTAGCTCAGTGCTGGGGAGAGGAGTTATGAGCTGACTCGATATAACAAGTGGCCAGTAGAGGGTGCTAACACATTTACTCATGGAGTAAAGGCTGAGAACCTGAAGCTAGTTTTAGTCATGTCAGATGCTTACTAAAGAACTGAGGATAATTTGGACATAATGTTTAGAATTATTATTGATCATAAAGCTTGGAAGGAGTGATAGGATTCAAGACTTTTTATATAAAACACACAGTAACTTATAGGGTCTACCCCCCTATACCTTATTTTTTCATAAATAGTTTATAGTAAGTGTATTTTAGTAAAAGGTCAAAATGTGTAATAGTCTTACAGAAGACTTAATTGAAGAAGTTTTATTCATCTGCCCCACTGAGCCTTTCCTGCTTTCAGCCTCTTCTGAAGCTATGAGCACATTAAACTTAGACCAGTAGATTAGTCCAGCGTGCACTCAGAAGGCTGGTCTGAAAGTGACCTTCCCAGTACTTTTTTTGAAAAATTAGAACATTGTAAGGAAGAAGATGATCTTTAAAGATCTTTCCTATCTCTGGGGAACTGAAACCTGAAAGCATGAACATTTTAAAAAAACATTGAGAATATTATAGAAAGGTACAAATGGCCTTTGCAAAACAGTGTCTCTGGCATTATACCCTCATAGGTTTTTCTCCTGACTTGACTTTTCATGGGTCACCTGATGGTGTATCTAGCTCCTGAAAGACTCTTAGAAGTTGTTCTGAAGTTTTCCTTGAGTTGGATCCAAAGGGGATTAAGTCAAATGTCAGAAGTTCTCCAAGCTGAGATTCCTCAGCCTGAGATCCTTGTGGCTGTACCAAAGACCTGGCATGGATAAGAATGTTCAGAGAGGGACACTGACAATTAGCCAGTTTCAGATAGCAATCTTATGAAAGCAGTAAATTTTTATTCCTCTTAGGTGCGTATCAGTCAGTGAACTTGAAAAAAACTGTAATCTTGTACTTACATAGATTGTACATGGAATGAAATATGTCTGTAGCCAGTTAGTTATTCTGCCTGGTATTTTGAACCCAATACTTGTACCATCATCCAGACCTGCTAGATTGGGTTAAGAAGTGATGGGTTAAAGGCTAGAATTTCACTTAATGTAGGTAATTTCAGGATAGGGCCCAGGTGACGGTCCTGTTATGAGGTGCTGTGCACACAGGGGGAAGCTCCCAACCTCCCTTTCCAGCTCTTTGACCTTTGGGGAAACTATTGAAAAATTGGGCAGCCCCAACTCTCTGGTAATATTCTGGCTGTGCTATACCTTTTGAGATGCAGAGATTTTTCAGCATCCCTGTTATTCTGGAACCCTTTTAGAAAGGCTTTTCACGGACTTGGAGTATTTGATCAGGAGGAGGCTGAATCAGGTTGGAAATCCGATCTGTTAAGTCAGGGAGGGGAGTGTTGGGGTGAGACAAGGAGGAATCATAGTGGTTTAGCACTGACTGTGTATTAGGTAAATTTCTCCTAAATTTCAGTGAGAATTAACAGTACTGTAGAACATACACTAAGTCAGAAACAACCTTTTCTGTTCAAAACCTTTTCTGATGACCACCTTATGAAAAAAATCGTAAGCATCTTACAATTAAGTAGCACTCCCCTTCCCCAACTCAGTTCTTGTCCTTATTTTGTAATTGAACCATAGCTATTGGAAACTCTGGGGTTGTGTTTAGTAATGATCACAGTCTCTTGGATTCCCAGCATCATTGGTTAAAGTCATCTAAAATGCTTGATATTGAATCACATTACTACCCCCGCCTGCCCTCCCAACCTTCGCTATAAAGATGTACTCCTTGGTAAGGTATTCATTACCTTTCAGTTTCTAGTCCTGATTTAACTTTTGGGCCTTATGTTAAACTAATTTATTACTCTCTGGGTCTGATTTCAGTCATGCTGGCTGCTATGATCTCCATAAATAGGCCAAGGACTTTCAGGTCTTTTTTTTTTTTTTTTTTTTTTGTATGTGGATAGTTCCCTGACTGGGAATCGAACCCAGGCCGCAGTGCTGACAACGCCAGCGCCAAAGCCTTAAGCCTCTACACCACCAGGGAACTCTGGACTATCAGGTCTTTTACACAAATATATTCCTTTTTTTACAATACTGTCCCTGCCCTTCCCTGCCTTTTGAAATCCCACTCAACTCAGTTGCCACTTCCTTTAGTTTCTGCTGTCTCCTACTTGATAGTGAACACTGCTGTTTCTGCCTTCATATAGCACTAGGCCTGTGCCTCCAATTCCAGGAGTTTTCAGTATCTTTGGCCCTTAGTTGCCCTATCTTTCTATGCCCGCAGCAGGAGTGTTTGGTTTATCTTTGTCGTGGCTGGCGCTTAGCACAGGACTTGTACACAACAGTGGCTTGGCAAATGTTGCTGAGCTAATAATTCTGGGTACTTCCCTTAGGGCTTGGTAGAATCCCTTTTATTTTTCCAGTGCTATCCAAGGAAAGAGAGATGAAATACTCTTGGCTCAGTTTTGGATAGGAACACTGCAGAGGCTAGTTTCAGACCAGGAACCTAGCAATTTCATTTTTATCCAATAAATACCCAGAAGTATTATAGAATTGCTAGGTCATAAGGTAGTTCTGTTTTTAGTTTTTTGAGGAACCTCCATGCTGTTTTCTATCGTGGCTGCACCAATTTTCAACCCTACCAATAAGGGTTCTCTTTTCTCCACATCCTCACTAGTGCTTATTTGTTGACTTTTTGGTAATAGCCATTTTAACTAGTGTGAAGTACTATCTCATTGTGATTTTGGTATGCATTTCCCTGATGATTAGTGACGTTAAAGATCTTTTCATAAATCTGTTGGCCATCTGTATATTCTCTTTGGAGAAATGTCTCTTTGTGTCCTCTGCCTATTTTTTTGTTTGTTTATTTGTTATTGAGTTGTATGAGTTTCTTATATATTTTGGATACTAATCCCTTATCAGATAAGTTATTTGCAAATATCTTCTCCCGTTCAGTAGGATGTCTTTTTGGTTTGTTGATGGTTTCTTTCACTGTGCAGAAGGTTTTTAGTTTGAAGTCCCATTTGTTTATTTTTTGCTTAAGGGGACATATCCAAAAAGATATTATTAGGACTGATGTCAAATAGTTTATTACCTGTTTTCTTTTAAGAGTTTTATGGTTTCAGATCTTAACATTTAAGTCTTTAATCTATTTTGAGTTTATTTTTGTATATGGTGTAAGAGAGTGGTTCAGATTCATATTTTGCACGTATCCAGTTTTTCCAGCACCACTGTTAAAGAGACTGTCATTTCTCTATTGTATATTCTTGCCTCTGTTGCGGTAGATTAATTGACCTTATAAGTGAGGGTTTATTTCTTTGCTCGCTATTCTGTTCCAGTGATCTATGTATCTGTTTTTATGCCAGTCCCACATGTTTGGATTATTATATCTTTGTATTATAGTTTGAAATCAGAGAGTGTGGTACCTTTACTTTTTTCTTTTTTTTTTCAAGATTTCTTTGGGTCTTTGGGGTCTTTTGTGATTTCATGTACATTTAAGGTCTAGTTCTGAGAAGAGTGTCACTGTTATTTTTATAGGAATTGCTTTGAATCCGTAAATTGCTTTGGGTAGCATAGATTTTATTTTAATCCTTTTAATTTTTCAATCCATGAGCATGATATAGTCTTCCATTTATTTATATCTTCTTCAGTTTCTTTCTTTAATGTCTTATGGTTTTCAGAGTACAGGTCTCTCACCTCCTTGCTTAAATTTATTCCTAGTTACTTATTTTTTTTCTTTTGTTAGGTTTATTGGAGTGACATTGGTTAGTAAAAATTACATAGGTTCCAGGTGTGCAGTTCTATAATACATTATCTATGTGTTGTGTTATGTGTTCATCTCCTAGAGTCAGTTCTCTTTCTGTCACCATATATTTGAGACTCTGTCCCTTCCCACCCCCTATCTTCTCCCCTGATCCTCAGGTAACCACTAAACTATTGATTGTGTCCATGAGTTTTTGTTTCTTTGTTGCTTTTAGCTTTGTGTTACACATATGAGTGAAAACATTTGGTTCTTGGTTTTTTGTTTGTCTGGCTTATTTTGGTTTGCATGATGGTCTTAAGGTCCATCCATGTTGTCATAAATGGTATTATTTTTGACGAAGTTGTAATTGGGATTGTTTTCTTAATTTCTCTTTCTGATAATTCATTATCACATTTATCTGAACAAAACAGAAACACTAATTTGAAAAGATATATACACCCTTGTGTTCATTGTAGCATTATTTACAATCTCCAAGATATCGAAGCAACCTAAGTGTCCATTTGTAGATGAATGGATAAAGAAGATGTGGTACATATATGCAAGGGAATATTACTCATTATTAAAAAATGAATGAAATCCTGCCATCTGTGACAACCTGGATGGACCTAGAGGGTATTGTGCTGACTGAAATAAATCAAACAGAGGAACACAAATACCATATGATTTCACTTATATGTGGAATTAAAAAGATGAACAAACAAAACAAAACAAGAACAGACTCATAGGAACAATGAATAAACCCTTAGTTGCCAGAGGTTGGGTTGGGGAAAAATAGGTGATAAAGGTGAAGGGGAGTAGAATCAATAACAGTGTGATAACTAAGTATGGTGACAGATGGTTATTAGACAGTGAGGTGATTACGTAGTAAGGTATAGAAATGCTGAATCACTATGTTCTATACCTGAAACTAATATAATATTCTATGCTAACTATACTTTAATTAAAAAAAAAAAGGACTGGGCACCTAACTTTCTTATATTATCGATACTGGGACACTTTCTCTGTTTGCAATATGAGGTGGTTCGTTAGACCTCTCAGGGGATAGATTTAGGAAGTAGTAGAAGGTCTGTATATGAGTTAAAAAGTATCCCATCCAACTGGGAAGGAGGATATTTATTGCTTGTAATACCTGAAATTGTATATACTTAGACTTCTTTTTAGGCATAATCCATATTACCCAAAAGAATAAAAGTACTTTTGTTTTTTATCTGTACCAGTTAGGGTATATAGAATAGACTCCTCAAAGGACCCCCTTAGTAATTTTACATGACTCTGGAGAATTGGGAGGGGGGATGTTTTCCACTGATATGCAATGGCCTTACATGTATGAGATCCAACATGAGAGATTTTAGTCTCCTAGAAAATCAGTATCAGTTCTCCATCTGATCCTGCCTGTCTTTTTAAATCCATCTTTCCCATGGAATAGAAATATAGTGGAAAAGAATAACTTACTACACTAACTTTCAAACTTGTTCTTTCAGACAGGAGAATAATTGATTATAGTATTGTACTCTCCATTTTTGAAATTCCATGAAGATAATATTGTTTTGCTAACTAAACAAAATTTTCCCCTAAAGTAAAGATTTATTTTTCAGATTGTTTTTTTTTTCCCTTCTTCTGTAAGCATTATGATGTTAGAGGACCAAACTATATGGATCAAAGTGGTTTCCAACTTTTTGGAATTATTTAACATTTTTAATGAGTTATCAGATTCATCTACCATCCTCTTCTCCCTTAAATGTATTGCTGTTGAGAATGGTTGTATAGAATTTTGGAATATTATTTCCACAAAGTTTCATCTGTTTTGAAAATTTTGGAGAGTGGAGAGAAATACTTACATGTTGCAACATTGTTACCAAGGGTTGGTAACCACAGGCTGTCTACACACCTCTTGGTAGCTTTCAACACTGACAGGACAACTTGTCATCAAGAGGAAGGTGCCAGAATGTGGAGTTTTCATTGCCGTTTATCAGTCTTGACTCCTTAGAATGTGTTTGAGCACATTTAGTGAGTAACTGGGCTAATTTAACAAATGTTCTGTTAGGAAAATATGTGGCACAGATTTATATTCTTGTTTGGTCTGTTACTTCTCCAAAAGTATTTTGCAAGATTGGGAAGCATTGTGCTCCCCTGCTGATAGTCCCTGATTCAAAAGGATTGGGAGACTGAGGCTGTCTTTGGTGAAATGACACCTGATAGAGTTATTGCTAAGAACCAATACTTGCCACCAGATGCATTTCCATACTTCCTTCATTCTGTTAATACTTTCCCTTGTCCTTTCTTGTGCTCAGTATTGGTTAACAGGTGTAGCCACTGTAACCAGTTAACCCAAAAGTGTATGATGGCTCAGACATTATAGAAATTTACTTCTTGCTGAGTTAACAGTGATGGATGGTTGACAGATTGCTGGGTAGCTCTCCTTCTTGCGGTCATCTGGGGAATTCAGGTGTGATAGTGTTGCCGTTATCGTTAATGCAGCTATGAAGGTCACTCTGGGTACTACCTCTATTCTAGCCAGCAACAGGGAAAGGGACATGGAGTGTGCGTGGGATGTCTAGAAGTGGCCCATACCAGTCCCACTCACATTTATTTTGCTAAGATTTAGTCACATGGCCAAACCTAACTGAAGGAAGCTGAGAGTGATTTCCTAGCTGTGTGCTCAGGAATAGGAGAACATTGTATTATTCTACTAGGGCTTCCATAACAAAATACCACAGACTGGGTGGTTTAAACAACAGGAGTTTCTTTTCTCATAATCTGGAGGCTAGAAGTCCACGGTCAAGGTGTCGGTGGGTTTGGTTTCTTCCAAGGCCCCTCTCTTGGATTGTAAATGGTCCTCTTCATGCTATGTCCTCACATGACCCTTTTTGTATCTCTTTTTGTGTCCACATTTACTCTTGTTTTAAGAATACTAGTCAGATTGGGTTAAGGCCCATCCTTATGGCCTCATTTTACCTTAATCAACTCTTTAAAGTCCCTATTGGCAAATGCAATCATGTTCTGAGGTGCTGGGGGTTAGGGCTTCAACATAGGAATTTTCTGGGGACACAATTCAGCCCATAACAAAAGTGGATTTTGTTGAGTAGCTAACAGCCTCTTTCCTCTTCCTACTTTGTAATCTTACCTGTTTGTGTTTAATTTGTTTATTGGGGATCAGATCATGAATTTAGAGACAGTGGATTGACATTTCCAGTACTACTGCTTAACAGCTGATGTGTCTCTTTCAGATTCCTCATCTCTGAATGGTAGATAAAAATTTCCACCTTACTGAGTTATTTTGAGGAGTAGATCAGGAAAAGTAGGGCCTGGCATATAGAACATTAGCATGATTCCATTGGTGATGCCTGGTCTTATAAATGGCACTCAGGACTGAAAAGCTTATTGACTTTTGCAAAAAAAGTCCAGATATTCTTAAGGATTATGTGGAAAGTCGAAGATGGTTGCTGTTATCGTCAGGCTATGGACATACTCATGAAGTTACAAACCTAGCACCCATTATGTGGCAATCTGGCATGGGTTTCCCTGTGGACACACATGACTTAATTGGTTTTTTTATCTGAATTTTCTGAAAATACCCATTTCATTAAGACCCTTTGTCAGTTAACCTCATTCTGGACTAAGTTGGGTGAGATGGGAAATAAAATAAACAGTATTATTTCTATTTTTAAGGATAGCCTTTTGATTATATTAATTAGTAAAAACAGAATATGTAGTAAATGTTCATTGATTAATTTTTTTAGGGATTTTGGTAGCTAACATACATCTAAACGTGTTGGAGGGAACACAATGAATGTTACAATTTGTATAAGAATATTACACATTTTTCCTTATTTGTGCTACTATTTAAATTTGGTAGATTGTTTTGTGAGAATTTCCGTAGCTTGTAAAGCCATGGCAAAGTCTTGACTAATTTTGGTTTTTGTCTACACAGAATTTTGTAGCTATGAGAGATAAATTATTAGATAACTCTTAAATTTTTTATAAATGTGTTTTTTAATAGGCAAAAGCTTATTTTTAGGTTTCTTCCTTAACTAAATCTTTAGGGATTTCTGCAGGCTGCTAAAATATGCTGTTGACCAATTCTCTTTTGTAGGCATTACATTTAGAAGTATCTCAAGGCATCCAATTTGTAAAAAGTCAAGTTTTTGCCAGCCTGACGTGCTCTCTGGTTCCTTATACAAATAATTATGCAGAGAAAATTTTCCTATACTTCCCACATATAAAGCACTCTGCTTAACTATTTAAGCTTGGGTCAGCATCTCTTTATGTTCATGAACACTGCTATCTTACCCTCTACTAATTTTTAACAGACATGGAGTTACATTGGTGCGTTGCTCTGTGCACCATGTGGCTGGCAAAATCAGAGACCCATTAAATAATGGATCCAAGGATCAGATGTTCAGCATTTTCTTGCTACAACCTATCTACTGCATAATTATCTTTTTCTCACATGTTTACATACATGTAAAAAAAAACCCTTTTGTCCTCATCTGTAACATTTGTATAGCTTAAGACCCAATACTTTAATTCCACCTGTGATTTTGAAATTTCAAAAGAATCTTTAGTGTATCAATTAGAATGCCTTTGGTTGCCAGAGGCAGACATTCCAGCATAATCTGTCTTAAACAGGCAAAGTTTCAATGGTTCTGTAACTGATGAAAGGCCAGGTATAAACATGGACAGGTGTGCAACATGGGACTCTGGCTGTGCTCCTTTGTATTCTCCCAGCTTCACTGTCCTCTTTGAGTTGGTTTCATCCTCAGTGGTAGAGAGCAACAATGATTTGAGGACTCCAGTTTCCACAATACAATATCCAGAGGATGAGACAGGCCAGTTCTGATGCTCCATCTTGAAGAGCAAGGAAGCTTCTTTTTCAGAAGCCCTTAGCAAACTTTTGCTGGTACTTACTGGCCCTCTGGGAGACATGCCCATTCCTGAACCAGTCCGTGCAGGCAGGGCAATGAGATGCCCTGCAACTTCCACCTGGAGTTTTGAACCAGTCACTAATATGGTGATAAGATTACCTTTAGGCCAGCCAGGCTCATCGCTGGAGCAGTTTTTGAGGTCATTTCTTCTGAAGCTCAAGGACTATGGAGAAAATGGAAATCAAGAGGAGGAAACGGATGCTGGGTAACCACCAACAGTGCTCAGTGCAAAATTGTGTTCTTATAATGACATTTCTAAATGTGTAAATACTGTAGTTAAGAATGTCTTTACGTGATCTATTTTGCATTTAGTCAATGTATGGTATTGCATCAGATTAAAAATTATCCTTGTCTTCCTAGCATTTGTCCATAAGAAATCTATTTTGATTTGGATACATGTATTCTATAATTTATACAGTAGACTCTCATTTAACCAGTACCCGTGGGAATTGGTAGATGCCAGATAAATGTAAGCAGGCTCTCCATTAACTGGAACTCCAGCACCTGGTTAACTCTCAAGTGCCAATTGCTTGAGTTCAGAGAGTCTACTGTATTACTAATCTTTTTGCTACTATATTGTTAAATATACCGTATTCTTGTTAAAGCAGAAGTTTTTCTTCAGCCAGTCTAATTTGATGCCTTACAGGCCAGGAAGTTAGGAATTTCCCCATCTGATTACTTGCCATTTAATAATTACAGTAAGTAATCCTAAATACTCTTTGGAATCATAAAATTATGTGGTAAATCCATTTCATCTTGGTGTCTTCTTGTTCTTAATGTTTTTAGTGATTTCTTCTTAACTTTTTATTCTTGCTTTTTATTTTTGATGTCATTAAAATTGTCTGTGAGCACTTGATTCTTTTCCCAGTAAGATAGAATCTGAGAACTTATTGATTTCAGATGATCGTGTTAAGCCTGATTCATTCAGAGGGTTATAATATTGCAAAACTTTCTGGTAAAACATTAGCTGTTGGTATTTAGTTTCAGCTAAATCATGCTTTTTGAATTTTGTGTTGTACAGAGGCCAATGATATATTTATTCTTTTGCTACATAGCAATAAGTTGCTAAAGCTATTTTTATACATGAGTAATTTTTTTCTAGAAGTTTCATATTTTAATACTTTTATAATTGCATTCTTAGTATTCAATTAATGAGAAAATATATACGTAAAAAAGAGTACTATAAATGGAATCACATTTAAGAGTGAATTTGTATGTGTCATAGCCATACATGTATACATCTAGAAACTGCACGTATGTGAGACATCTTTTTAGTCTACAGTCAATTCTTGGCATACACAGAGATTCAAAGATACCTTACACTAACCTATGGCATCCCTACTTACCCCAAATAATGGCCAACCAATTGGGAAACTCTATAATTACAATTTTAGGTGAGTGTTTTAAATACCTCAGCTATTCTAGTAATAAAACTATTCACTAACCTTTGAATGCAGCCTCTTCAAGGCCTAAAATATTAGACCTCAGAACTATAAGTAAAAGTTTTCCTTCCTTATCTAGTCTGTACACAGTTGGCACTAAGTAACTATTAACTGAGTCCATGAATGAATAAATATTTGAATGATGACTGTGAGTACATGATATCCCACCATTGTTTTGGCAGAAGTATGGAAATAAACTCCCAACTGGGAGGGAATTGAGTAATCCTACTGAGGAACTTAATGTCCATGGACCAAAAGGAACCAAGTAATATTTCATGAAGTTGAGCTACATGCCAAGTCTTTCATCCACAGTTTGTATTATACCAGGAAATATATTTTTAAAAAAATTATCTTCTTAATTATTCCTATCATAGTAAATTTTTTTTAGGGAAGTGGTTTGAGGAAATGTAACAATCTTGGTCTTTTTTGAATATCTCATCTTTTTTCAGATAAATGTTAAAATTAACAGAAATTGCAGTCAAAAAGGGAAAGCCCAGTTGTGCTTCTAAAAATGACCCCTTTTATCTACCTTTCTTTTTTATTAACTCTTCCGATTTCTTCCACAGTTATGTCTTGAAACACTTGATATTCTCACTTGATCTTTTTATCTTTGTATCTTTGATCTGCACCTGGCTTTCTTTGGGGTATATGGGATCCCACTTTATATCTGAATGATTTTAATTAAACATTGTATATATTCTTTTCTATAGTATATTGTAAAAAATCTTTACCCATCTCCCTGTTTGTTGTCCATCAGTTTTGTCTCTCTCTTTGTGAGTGTTCTGACACTCTTTGTAAGGCTGTCCTAACTGCATAGCTTCCTGTGCTGTAGCAGGGAGGGCAGATGACTTTGAATTCTAGTGATCTAAGTAATAGATCAGTCTAATGGCATTTCTAAGTTATTTTCATACAACTGTTTAATCTATGTCTTCAGCTTAAAGCAGAAACAGGTTGTGATTCTGCAGTATTTATTTATTTTATAAAAACGGTTTGTGACTTTTGTTGGAAATGCAGTTACGGACAAAGTAGACAACAACCATCCACAATCACTCTACTAACTGAAAAATACAACTAATGTTTTACTGTTTCTGCCTGGAACTAGTGTTCATGTGAGCCAGTCTTTTGCTTGTTTGCTGCCATCCTTCACCGTTTGCCATTTTTCTCTATCAGAGAAAGTAAATCATTTGATGTTAGGTCAAAATAAACAAGCTGCAGGGTACATATGTTGTCAGCAAAGGTAAAGCAATGCATGCCAAACCAAACTGAAATGAATTGGACTGTCTGCTGCTGGGTAATCGGGCTCACAGACGGTTGGGACGAGAAACTACAGTTTATGAGGGTATTTCAGTTCCTCCTACCACCTCAGTAGGACTTTGCCCAGACTCCCTTACTTTTATGCCTTGACTGTGGTTCTCTGTGGTAACACACACTATGGAAAAGGATCCACCGAGGTAGATCCTTTCAGCCTTTTTTCCCCAGAGCATTTTTATCATGTTTTATCAAAATACAATATCTTTCTTACTTGTCCCATTTAATATTATATGATACAGATTTTCCCTTAATATAATATGATGAGTCATTAAGAATGTTTGGTAAATATATTTTAATGGTTTTGTAGAATTTTCTTGTTTGATGTACTGTAGTTTATTTAACTGCTCGACTAAAGTTGGACTTTTCAGTTATTTTTATTTCTAGTTTTTGTCAATTATAAATAATGACATATCATTTTTTTCTGGGTTATTCCTATGTCTGTATTTATATTCATTTCCCCAGGATTAATCAAATCTTAGAAGTAGAACTACTGGATATTAACGTTTTTGGCCAGTTGATGCATGCTTTGTAAGCAGTGCTTTCCCGAAGGATTGTGCAGCTCAGCCTCATCAATAGATTGTCCAGCTTGTTGTTTCCTTTCAACATTAGTATAATTTTTTAACTCTTTCAGTTAGAGGCAAAAAAAAGTATCTTACTTTTTGTACTCACATTTCTTTGATTTTTATGGAGGGTGGACATTTTTTTTAGTTGGTTGTTACCATTTCTCTTTGAAATGACCATAGTTTTTGTTCTATTATCTATTAGTATCTTAGTGTTTAATTTAAATTTCTGTGAGCTTTTTATTATATTAATTTTTGTCATGTTTTGAGGCTTATAATATGTATTTTTCATATTTAAATCTATTAACGTTTCCTTTGTAATTTTCCCCATTGTTTTAAGTTTAGTAAGTGCTTTTTAATCTAAAGACTAGAGAGATACTCACCAAGATTTTTTTCTTTTTGGGTTGATTCTCTTCTTTCATAATTAATTTTGACCTATACAGTACGGAGTTTAGTTTGAAGTATATTATTATAAGTTTGGGTAGATTGTTTTCCCAATACCTTAGTAATCACCTTATTCCATTTGTTCCTTCCATTGTGTGATGCTATATTTATCATACATTACATTTTTATCACAGTAGGCTACTAGGGTAAGAAAGTATTTTGAAATTGCCTTCTCAGTCATTTTTCCTATCTTGACCTATTCTTTTGAGGATTTGCTCATTTGGAACTTTTATGTACTACTCTGCTTCTTTTTTTGGCTCTATTTTTTCCCATCTGTTTTCAATTTTTATCTTTGCACTTTTCAGAATTTTCAAAAAATTAATCCACATGTGAGTGCTTAAAGCCAGCTGTCCTGTTACATTCATCATTGTATTCCCTGTAGCCCTTATTGAATCTTTTAAATTATAAAATTAAAACAAGCTCTTATAGAAAATTTGGGAGATAAGGAAAAGCACAAAGAAGAAAATAAATTATTCTTAGTCTTACTACTCAAGGTATCCTGGTATTTTTAAGCATTATCCTATGTAGAATTTAATAGAAACTCTATAGTATCTGTAGTATTTTATTGTGTATAAATATACATATATGTGAGCCCAATGTATATATAAATTTTATTTTTACTCAGTGGGGGGATCATATACATACTATTATGTTGCACACGCTTTTTACTTATAATAATTCCATGTCTTTTAAATATTCCTCTGTGACTTCAGTAAAAAATTTTAACTCCAGTTATTTGACTAGACACTAAACAAATTACTGTATGTGAAAGATTATGCTATACTTTCAAAAGTGATTTAACTTCAGAGTGATAATATGGATGTAATACCCATTACCCTGTTAAGATGCAGATGTGTGTGTGTGTGTGTGTGTGTGTGTGTGTGTGTATGTGTGTGTTTGTGTGTGTGTGCACTTAAAGTTGTGTCAGCAATTGCATAATTGTGAAAGCTGAATGAGTCAAATCAAAGTAGACAAGTTGGTGGTACGTCGTATGTTTTCTTGGGAGCTTAAATGATTTCGACCACTTGATACCTTGTGAAGTGGGTAGCATTACTGTCCAGGGATGAATCCTTAGCTATACATGACTCAGAAGAAAGAATTCAGAATTTGGAGGGCAGGCGAAATTAGTTAGATGTCAATCAAATTTGTTAGGTTGATAACCATAATTTTGGTGCACTTGGAAGATAATGGGGGTGGGCTTGGATCCCAATTGGATATAGCCAAAAGGGTTGTTTAAGCCATGTCAACCTAAGAGTAGAAGGGTACAATTAAGGTGGGAGGAAGAGCTGTAACAAACAAGAGCCTAGTTAATAGACAAGTGGCTCTGGACCTGAGTGGGGAGGGTGATGACCATAAATACTGGGAAAGGATAGCACTTTAAATCGCCACTTCATGTGGATGCAACCATATGACCCATTGTTTTAAATCACTGCACAACTGAACAGCATGACCTTTACTTTGGGAAGAGTCATCAGATGTCTGTGATTAGCATCCCTAAATTTTCATGCTTGAGTAAAGTTTAGTTAAATATTCAAAATGCCTTTGTTGGACTATGCTGTGGAGGGTAGAGGAAAGGAATACTTCCACAGAATTTTAAGAAGCGGTGAAACTATCAGGACTTCCCCATTGTCCTTGGGGAAAAGAATGCCCTCATTCTCCTTCTTTGTGGCGACTCAGAAGAGACCAGAGATCATCTAACACCCCAATGTGGCTGGAGCAGAAGGTCCAATGGGGCCGTAGTAAGAGAGAATGTTAGGGGAGCTCCCTGATGGTGTAGTGGCTTAATAAGGCTTTGGCGTTGTCAGCGGCCTGGGTTCGATTCCCAGCCAGGGAGCTGCCCACATACCAAAAAGCAAAAAAAAAAAAAAAAAAAAAAAAAAAAAGAGAGAGAGAATGTTAGAAAGAGTGCTTCAGCCCAGGGATGAAAGCCTTCATAAAAGGAGGCTTAGGATTTGCGCTTCATCTTGGAAGTATCAAGTTTGCATCGAGAAAGAAGGAAGTATCATTTAAACACCCACTTGTATCTTTACAACTTTTTTTTCACATGTGCTATAAAAAAGGTTATTTTTCTTTTGAATCATATTTATTCCATTCAGGTAGACTGAAAAACAGATTACAATGCAAGTTTTAATTTTAGTAAGTTTTCATTTATAAAATTGGCAGTGTTTTTACCAACATTTTCTAAACAGCTGAAAACTTTCAAAAGAAGAAGTAAAGATAATTAGGCTATTAATTCTTTGCTTTCCTGCTGCCAATGTCACAAGTTTATTTCCTTTTCTTTTGGGTTAGGTACTTAAATTGTTTTATGAAACTTGAACTCGATAATATACTGACAGTATTGGCCCCTGTTGAATATGTAGATGTGTGTTAGCTTGAAAAATCCTTATATTTGGTGCTTTATCTTCCGTGTAAGAATTAGTAAATGAATTTACAATGTGAAATGTCTTATGAGGAGAATGTTCCATGAGAAGAGGCACCTTTTGTTTATCTACCGGGAGATTTCCAGCACCAGGCTTAGGGATTGACTCAGCAGAGGCACAGCAGAAATAGTTGTTGAGTGGGAATAAAAATGTAAGAGTGATTTCTGAGCCTTTTGGAGTTGTGGTATTCTGCTGTTTTCTTTTCATAGCACTTCCTTGACTCTCCCCGAAGTGATCCTGTGTTAAATTAAGGTAGATTAATGTAGCATGTAGGAAAATCTCGTGACATTTGTGAAGATGATTAGAAATATTCTGTTTTGTAATTCATAAATTATTATTGAATATTCCCGTTGACATTTGTGATTTTCATGTGTTGTCCAATTCCAGTGCACATAGTTTTCTTAATTGCTTATTATTTATTATGCATTAAAAAAACAAGCAAAATGTTTATCTCTTCATGAATAGTACTGGATATAAACCACTTGTGAAGAGCAGTGCTGAGATTTCCATGCTGAGCAAGAGACAGGGCTTCCTCTCTAGCTAAATATCTCCCTCCTGCACATTGGCTTTGCAGCTCACACTCTTACTCCCTTAGGAGCATGACCATTCTCACCTGTGTTACGGACTTTATGGCTCTCTTGAAAGAGTTGAAAATTCAGGTGTTAAATTCTGAGTACCCAGAGACTACTGTAATACTTAGAATATTGAGGCAGGTGGCAGGTAGAAGAGTATAAAGAGGGTCAAATACATGGAAGAAGAATTGACTTTGGGTGGTAAACACAATGCAATATATAGATGATGTATTATAGAAACTGTACATGCACTTGAAACCTATATAATTTCACTGACCATGTCACCCCAATAAATTTAATAAAGAAAAGAATAAGGAGTATTAGGAATATCATGAATAGTTCTGGTTAATCTATGGTATGCTTCTTGTATATATTGGTGGTAGTTATTTCCCTATGCTGCCATTTTTTTTCCTACCAGTGCTTTTGTTACTTTTACATAATATTTACAAATTTGCCTTTTTGTATGTTTTCTTTTAGTCATAAGTTCTTTTTCAAATTAATAAAGGTTTCAAATTTTTATTTCAATATCAGCATTATCTTCTGATTTTTGACACTTAGTTACGTGAACCCATTTTCCTTAAGACTTTTTATTTAAAACTTCAGGATACTCCTTTAGAAGAAAAATATTTCTTGTTTTGAAACCTTTTTCAGAAAGTCAAGTTCTTATTTTCCTTTAAATCTTTTTTCTGATAAATTTAAATAAAATTGATAAATATAATGCTTTTGTTTGATAAAATATTAACAGTGATTATCTTTAAAAATAAAAATTATAATATACTTTGTACAACATGTTTTCTTTGGTTTTTATTAGGTAAAAAAGCTCCAGTTTTATTTAGTAAAGAAATGATTGAATCAATGAAGGAAGGTTCAGTTGTTGTAGATTTAGCTGCTGAGGCTGGCGGAAACTTCGAGACCACTAAGCCAGGAGAGCTGTATGTTCATAAGGTATATCAAAAAACTTCCTCTATCTATGAACCAGTTCCCAGTGATTTGTGTGAGAGTGTGTATTCCTTTAAATAGAGAAACTGAGGCCTGAAATTTTAAGTAATAAACACCTTTAAAGCTCCTTTTGAAATATATGTTTGTGTTTGAGTGTGTGCACATATTTATAGATACAGAATTTCAAAACTTAGCCTTGACTGTGTCTGGGAATTGTCCTAGAAGGAATGTGAGCATATGATAATAGACCTTTCTGACTATATTTTTATTCATCTAGGGAATTACTCACATAGGATACACAGACCTTCCCAGCCGAATGGCCACACAGGCCAGCACCCTGTATTCCAACAACATCACCAAGCTCCTGAAGGCCATCAGCCCTGACAAAGATAATTTTTATTTTGAAGTGAAAGATGACTTTGACTTTGGTACAATGGGCCATGTAATTAGAGGAACTGTAGTGATGAAGGTAAATAAAGAGATCTGTTCCTTCCTATGTTTTTATTTTAAATTTATTTTAGGATTTCTGTTCATAGAAGAATCCTATTTGGAATTTAGGTATATTCTAATAAAGTATTGATGTGTTGGGTTTATGTCAATAAAAATCATTTAAAAATATAGACCTGTTTAGATAAAAATATTATGAAGACTTATACACACACCTAAATATGTATATTTTTACTATGTGACTCACCTAAAATATATATTGCTTTTGAAAAACAGAAGCAAACAAAACAAAAAATTAGGATTGAATAAAGTAAAAAGTGTTTCTCCAGCCTATCTGCTTTTAAGGTTTTGATCTGTCTTTTTTCATATGTGTTCTGTACACATATGAATTATGTATCTATGCATGTATGTGTAATACAAACATCATATGTTTATATAAAATGATAAGTTATTACTTATGTGAGTATATACAATTATTTTTAGACCTCATTTTTAAGCATTATAGCTATCTTCTGTGTTTCTGAAACACTGGATTGATTTTTTAAAAAGTCCTATTCTTGTAATTTCTATTAGGATGGTGAAGTGATTTTCCCTGCTCCCACACCAAAAAATATTCCTCAAGGTGCTCCTGTAAAACAGAAGACAGTGGCCGAGCTGGAAGCTGAAAAAGCAGCTACTGTTTCACCCTTCAGGAAAACAATGACAACGGCATCTGCGTATACAGCAGGTGAGGCTCCCATTGATGAGGATTCATCCTGAGAATTTGAGTTTTGAAAGTAATGTATTAATTGTCAAAGTTAGTAAGTGAAATACTGTTGTCCTTCTTTGGATTCCATTAGGAATTGGGCCTGATAGAAGCAGTTGTTCGTAAATGTGGTACTTGTGTTGAATTGGAAGTTGTATTGAGTGCCTACCCCAGGGGACAGAGGCGCTGTGCTAAACACTGGAGTGAACGCGTGTGAAGTAACATACAGCCTCTTTAATACTTTTCCTTCCATAAAAACATTTTTAATGTAATTGTTAATATTTTTATCTATATCAAATTTACTGAGTAGTGATAAACATGAGATTGCAATGATATTAAGTGCATATATATGTGGTTATTTATTTATTTGTTTGTTTATTTTGTGGTTTATAAAACATCAATTGTAATTATCTGCACAGCTGGGTAAGACTGGGGAACTACATGTTTACATTGAAAAATAAGCACTTCAATACAGGTATAGTCTTTGAACATTTGACTAACATTCTGAGTTTTTCACCTAGTAAAAACATTCAGTTTTTAAATGTTTATGTCTCCATTACAGTTTAACATAAATTCTTTATTTTTAAATTCATCTTCATGAAAACACTGAAGAATTATTGTAAAATAAGGATAAATATTCATTCTGCCTATGAACTGTTAAGAGTCTGAGATATGGAAATTTGATTTTTAAATTGGTTTCTTTTTCATAGAATGAATTAAAATGTTTAGATCTGCTTAGAGCCAAAAGCAAACCATAAAGAATTAAGGACCAGCACCAGGCACAGAGAATTCTTGTAGCCTCAGCATTCTCCTAATTCCCATGTGAGTCCAGATGTTTTAAAGCTAAGTATGTAACTCTCCTTGAATAAAGAGCAAGTCTCAGCAAAATGACCAAAAAACCCTCTACTTGTGAACATGGTGAATAGATGGAGCAGCATCCCTACTTGCTTATAAAAAAAAAAAAAGAAAAGAAACCAGATTATTGTATTGTAAATGGAGAGTATTATCAATAGGATTGTAAATTTCCAATTTGCTTTGAGACTCGTCAGGAAATACAGCAAGGCATGTATGGTGATTTACTTTTCTAGGTTTCTCTTATGTTTATTAAGTCAAAGTTTAATGCATTTTAATAGCTATGACAATGGCATATTCTAGTAAATAAAAGAATGGCCTTATATTTGTTTTTCTTTACCTTGAACTTCTTCCTCTATAATGAAAACAAGTATTTTTCTTAATTATGTGTTATGAAGCTATTTGGATAGCATTTTTCCAAGAATGTGATTTGCTTGTTTCTCCTTTTTCTCTTTTTTTATTCTACCTTTCTCTTCTTTTTCCTATTAAGCAGACTATAGAAATAACACATTTGACATTATTAAGTGTATTATAGAAAAGACAGTTTGTGAAATAGTTGGTAAGAAAACCTTCAGATGTATGCTTTCTATCTTTTTCCAAATAAGGATAAGAAAGGGTTAATAATTTTACATATGAGGATATTGTAGCACAGACAGGTTAAGACACTTGCCTGAGATCACACAGGTAGCAAGCAGTAGAACCAGGATTTAAACAGGCAGCCTGGCTTAAGAAAAGGAACTTAACGACAGCCTTTCACAGCTTTTCTAATGTTTAATGGGAACACAGAACAGTATTCTTTCTAATTCTACCTCCAATTGGTTAGCAGGCCATGCATTGGAACCCTGGAAATCTTATCTGTAGGTGGGAAAATACAAATTAAAACTCTAGTTTTATGGAATGATTTAGGTAAAATTAATGTAAATTCCTAGATGTTTAAGTTATGCCACTTATAAAGAAGTAGTTAATATCAAGGAAAAAAAAATCACCTAATTCAGGAAAGTTAAATTCCAGCTCCCTGGTCACCCGTTACTATTCCATTTTTACTGACCATGAGGTATCCCTTTCTTCTATTGCAGAACAGCCATCCACATGTTTGCTATTAGGAAAGGCGATAATGAAAGATGTATGTTCCTCGCTGACTGTTTGTATTCTGCACATTCTTAATTTAATTTGTATTTTTTTCCTCCTTTTCTTTGTAAAATCCTGTTTGATGACCTGGTGTTGATGCTGGAACTGACTGCGCTGGCCAGCAGCAGTCCAGTCCAGAGTCAGGAGCAATTGCAAAACTTCTGTCCCGGGTGGGTGGAAGGCATATGTTTCAGGGAGGTGCTGGAGTGAATGAAATCCTTCCTACTCTTCAAATCCCTCTTCCTCAGCCAAATCTGAGAGCGACATAAAATTGGCCTCACGGAAGTCTTGTCGTATAAAGGTTGTGTCTTGCCCAAGTAGAAAATGCTTTGGTAGATCCTCCATAGGCCTGTAATTCTGCAGTAAAAGCACTTGTGTAGACACATGTGGCGTTGTCAATGAAACTTAAAGCAGGAAAGAGAAGAAGCAAAATGTTATTAAGGTGACTCATAAATTTTACTAAATGTTTATTATACAATTTATTTTATTGTGGGGGGTGGTCAGGAAGCTGAGATTTTTTTTCACAATTCTTTTAACCCCTTCTACCCACTTCCCAATCATGAAATGTCTAAAGAATCTGCTTGTCATTGGCAAGAGTGTGGAATTTAAAAGCATTGACTGTTCTACATGTTTGTTTATGTGACTATGTGGGTATATCTAGTATGCTTTTAACCTTCCTGAGATAATTGGATGTCAGATCAGATTTTTTTCTCTCTTTCTCTAGGTCTCACTGGGATGCTGGGTCTGGGCATTGCATCTCCCAACTTAGCCTTTTCCCAGATGGTGACAACCTTTGGCTTGGCTGGCATTGTGGGTTACCACACTGTCTGGGGAGTGACCCCTGCCCTCCACTCACCACTGATGTCTGTGACCAATGCAATCTCAGGTTTGTTCCCCTGTTCTCTCTCATTTAGGATGTTATGGGCTTTATAGGAGCATGTTGAATGAGGTTCATAAAGTCTGTCATTTCAAATTGTATGGTCTGGCATCTGAGGTGGTGGTTGTGGTGACTTGGGTTCCCAGCAGATATGGGAGTGGGGTTGAAAATAAGAGGCTGAGGGAACGTGTCAGGGTTAGGCGGCTTCCATTTCAAGCAGTGCAGAGCCACTGTTATTTATTTTATTACAGTTATGATTTCCCTTAAAGGAAGGATTTTTGTGATAGAATTTGGAAACCAGTGTTCCATAGAATCATAGTTGCAGCACCCTTTACGGCTCTTAGAGTTAGCTAAACGTTCAGTCTAGCAAATCTACAGTAGGCCACGCATGGCATCAAGTTCACCCTGAAGCTCATGGGATGCAGGAAACACACCTGGCTAGGGGGGCAACATCAGGCATTTTGCTTTGTGTGAGTCTTCACAGTGGTCTGTGCAGTTGTCCACACTGCTGCCCACATACTCTTCTCTTTGGCACCCAGCAAGGGCTCAGATTTGAGGTTTAAGACCCACATTGGAGGGGTGTGGGAGCTGCCTTGCATGGAAGCCTCATGGCCCCAGAGGGCATTTCTTGTAACATTGCCATAGGCATAGCTACCAGGATCTCCACAGGGAGCGTGTGCAGTTCCACAAAGTACTGTCCTCAGGAAAGCCAAAATCTGTGGCTTCACCATCATGTATTATAGTTCATGAATACTTCCTTCCAGTGCAGATGCAGTTTATTCACCAGGGGCCCCTTTCTACCACAAACAACATTGTCTCGTGTCCTTGTTGATTTATAGTTTTAACAGGGGAACAGAGATAGAAAGTTAAAGGAAGCTCAAATTCTTATGCAGAAGGGGAAAAAGTTTTGTTAAGTCTGACCACAGAGTACTTCAGTGAGAGTGGTATGTGAGGGCTTTATGAATCTGTGTATGTGGGTCCTTCAGCTATGGCATTTGTTTTGGCAGTGTCACTATAACTACTTACCGTGTTGATGCTTGCTTCCTAGGGTTGACTGCAGTTGGTGGGCTAGCGCTGATGGGAGGACATATGTACCCTTCCACAACTTCTGAGGGCCTTGCTGCTCTTGCTACTTTCATATCCTCAGTCAACATTGCAGGTATGATGACGGTGAAAGAATCCAGATTGCTACAATTAGTGGAGACATGAGAAGCAAATATAAATCAATATACAATAGATAACCTAATTTTTAAGGATTTGTGCCTTTAAAAGAAGGTTTGTGATGTTTTTAGTGGTATTATGCAAATTGCTTTCTGGGAAGCACCAGTTGTGATATACTTAAACATATATGATGGATTACTTTATGACATATAGTAAAAGAAATAAAACACTTTTTGTTTTAAGAAAAAAATTGTTTTACTCAGACCACAAATGCTCTCTGTGAAGGAAAATTAGTTACTTCCTCCATCTATAATTTTTAGGAACTCGTTTGATAAAAACCACTCCCCATTGCCCCAAAAGAAACAAAATGATGTCTTGCTACAGGTTAATTGGAAAGTTATTGAATGCGTAGTTTGGAATTAAGATCATTTAGAGCTATCACCATAACATCTCTAAAGGAGTATAATTTTAGATAAAATTTTAGCCTCTTGTCTTATCTTGGCCTGTGTTTGTTTCTAAAAACTGGAAGCCTGGTAAATCACTTTGGCACAAAACTCATTTGATGGTATTTCAGTTAAACATTTTTTAATGGGTCCAAGAAACCTGGTGCCTGATGATATGGAATGTTTTTCTTTTATCATTTATTACAAGATTTAAGAAACAGAATAACCTGTTAGATAACAAATAACTAGCCTTTGATCATTTGCATTCCCATGCTGTTTACTATTGTTGGTTCTATGCTGATAGCAAGTTTAGCACTCCCCTCCCCACCCCTGTAATAGAACTGGCTTGAATAATAGAATAACTTTTAATTTTGAGGTTTCCAAAATGTTACTTAAAATGATATTTATCCATGGATGATAAAGGGGTGCTTAAAATAACAAAATTGTAGCACTTAAAAAAATTATGTTACGGGGTTCCCCGGTGGTGTAGTGACTAGGCTTTGGCACTCTCACCTCCCCGGCCCGGGTTCGATTCCCAGCCAGGGAACCAACCAAAAAAAAAAAAAATCATGTTGGTCAATGAGGTAACCTCTTTCTGTTTTGTATCTACTTTGATAAGGTGGCTTTCTGGTGACTCAGAGAATGCTGGACATGTTCAAGCGTCCCACTGATCCCCCAGAATACAATTATCTGTATCTGCTCCCCGCTGGTACCTTTGTTGGAGGATATTTAGCTGCCCTCTCCAGTGGCTATAACATTGAACAAGTAAGAGGCTCTTTTGAAAGATTTTATTTTTGCTACTGGGTTTTTTCCCCTAATTGTATTTAACATTCCCATTACCAACATTTAAGCTCTATCAAGCAAATACAACAATAACTCTAGAAACACCTTGGTCAAATAAAGTATTCCCATCCCTAAGAATTGGGACCCTGGATTCTAGAGATAGGTCTGCCTGCTAACTGAATGTACAAATGTGGGTTTACCTGTTTTTCCCTAAGTTTTTCCACATGTAAAAAGAGTGGAGAAGGTTATTAGTATCCTCTTTATATACCTGACTGGATTGTTGTAGGGATACAATGAAATAATCAGTAAAAAATTGGAAAAATACCTGTTATTAAATACTATTAGTCTTCTTCTTACTTTCCCCCCTATAAATCAAGTGCATTATCTCTTATTACCAGGAGATGTTGTGCCAATTCACTTACAAAAGATAGTTTAAAAATGAATACTGTATAGAAAAACAGATGATCAAAGTGAACTTTGATAGTTCCATGTCTAAATATAATTATAATAGAGACTCAACTTTGAACTCAGTATTTTCCATTTCTTTTCAATGATCATTACTATCATTGCAGCCTCTCTGACAGCACAAAAACCATGTCTCTCTTGTTTTCTCCTGTTGTGAACATGTGGTATTTGTTGAATGAAAAAGTCTTTTTTGAGAAGAGTTGGAGTCGTGAGTCAGAGAGACCTACATCTGACCCATATTGGCTATTTACTGATCATTTGACCTTAGAAAGACTGTAACCTCTTTAGGCTTTTGTTTTCTCTTTTGTAAAATGAGGAGGATTCCTTCTCCCTCTGAATCTCATGGGACTAAGTTGTAACATAAGTAAAGCGTATCACATGGTCCCTGACACTGCCAATATCAGCACCTGGCTCCTATATATGATAGCATTTGGTCAGGTCTAGATCCCACACTAACTCCATTTACATTTAGGTCCTTCTACATGCATTTATTTGTGCATATTATCAAATCCAGAAGAACCCAGTTTACAGAAATGCTCTAATTGCATGTACAATTTAGTGTATTTAATGTCCCTAATGGATAGGGAAGTTTATTGAAAAGTTTATCCCTCTGTTGTCGGAATTTACAGTTGTCCTCAGAGAATCATGTTTCCTCAAGAGAGGTCCTCCATATGCTGATAAGATTGAAAGTTTTGATAGCTTCTCTCTCTCTCTCTCTCTTCCCTTTTCCTTTGAAAAGATCATGTACTTGGGCTCAGGTCTGTGCTGTGTTGGTGCCCTGGCCGGCCTTTCCACCCAGGGAACAGCTCGTCTTGGCAATGCACTGGGCATGATTGGGGTGGCTGGAGGTCTGTCAGCCACCCTTGGAGGCCTAAATCCGAGCCCAGAATTGTTAGCTCAGATGTCTGGAGCAATGGCTTTGGGCGGTACCATTGGTAAGCAATTGTAGGTTTCTGACTTTGTGTGAACCCATGCCCATTTTTTTAGCCTACTCTTTTGACTCAGTTGATGTACCTGCTCAATTAAATGTTTTAAAATGTTTGCATTTGAATGAGAATGATACCAGTTGTGGTGACTTTTCACCAAAATAAAATAAATTATATTAGAAACAAGGGTAATAATACTATCCATAACTTTCTGATTAATTTATTAGATTTTGTTATCTCTGCTTTTGAGGTTACCCATGTTTATTGTATCTGTATGGTAGAATACAGTGTAATGGTGTGCTATGGCACATCTCTTTCCAACTCTATAGTTAATGACATTGCATTGGTAGCTTGAAATCAGCCATAGTAATTGTATTTACACCATGGAAATCAACAAATGCTACAAATCTGGGTTTCATTTATTATTAATATTTTCTTGATTGTCCAGACCTAAGACAATGATGGAGAAAATGTTAATAATGCAGCTTAAACTTAAAATGTTTGTTGTGTCTGTAACCTTTACATTGTGAGCAGCACAAAAAAATTGAGCAAATATTCTTCCAGTATTTGAAAACTATTACCAGATTCAGTGAAGTTGTACTCATACGGTTGACAGTGAGTGATGTTCTCACATATATATCTTCTTTCACTTTCATCTTATTTGTTGATATAAACAAAAATATTAACCAACATTTATGTGGGAACTACTATACTCATTTATCACCAGCAAACACTAGGTTGGCTACAGATAGAAGAGTGTGACAAAAATTATCAAAAACATTTTGTGAAAATCAAGTGGCTGTGTGGGATTTGCAACAAAGAGTATTACATATTTTATTATTATTTGAAAATTGTGTGCTGCATACCTGTATATCAGTAAAAACTCATGTATATACAGGGTTTGGTAGAAGTAAGGCCCAGACTTGAGTTACGATTTTATTACCAAATCATAAACATACATGCTTATTATTTTGTAATAAAAGATTTGGTATAGACTACCAACTCATAAAAAGGGGGAATTATTACAAAATCATAAGCTTATATATTTATGATTTGGTAATAAAATCGTAACTCAAGTCTGGGCGTTACTTCTGCCAGACCCTCTATTTATACACACAAATGTTTTTAAGAAATTTTATGTTAACACTTTTAAGTCATAAGCATAAATAAAAAAATTAAACACACAAATGTTTTTAAACTGAGGAGGTGGTGGTTAAACACTTATCAACACATTGGCTTTCAGCCTTTTATAATTACCAAGGAGAGCTTTGAGTTCTTTCTTGAAAGTGCCTAGAAAAGTTATTGATGATAAATGTCTGTGCTGTAGGTCCATGGCAGAAAAACTTTTAGACAAGATCTTAGCAAATATTCTGAGCCCCACTCCTTCTATATCACTTACTTAGAGCCATGCAACTCCTTTAGAATCTCCTAATTTGGACATTTACTATGCAGGTATTGGCATTTCTTTACCATTGGACTTGGCTTCCACCCACCCCTCTGAAAACCCAGGCCTTCTACATATTCCAGCTGTTTCTTGAATGCTCAGGAGCAAGTGTTGGCTTATAGAGAAGAGGGCCTGGATTATTCATGCCATGGGAGGGGGGCGGATTTGAAGGGATTTAATTGGAGGTTTAAGTAATCTGAAGATGCAGTAGGACGGATTGTTTATGAAAATTGTGAGGGGGAAAGGTATGTGGATGATGCTGTATGTTTGGATTCTTAGGAGTTGGGCCTTGGTTAGATGTGTTGAGAAAATCTATTTTGAAAGGGTACGAGTAGCCCATGTCCTTACTTCCTGTATAGTCCCTTGAGACAGTGTATTTAGGCCATGCTAGGGAACAGATATTTATTGGTGACAAGGATGGAAACCCTTAAGTGTGGTCTTTATTGTGGTTATTTGTCAAGTTTAATTTCTCTTTGATCTTCATTTCCCAACAGGATTGACAATTGCCAAACGCATCCAGATTTCTGATTTACCTCAGTTAGTTGCTGCTTTCCACAGTTTAGTGGGCTTGGCAGCTGTGCTTACTTGCATAGCTGAGTATATTGTAGAATATCCACATTTTGCTGTGGATCCAGCAGCAAATCTCACCAAGATCGTGGCCTACCTTGGTACTTACATCGGTGGTGTCACGTTTAGTGGGTCTCTTGTTGCCTATGGAAAATTGCAGGGTAAGTGATTCAACATAACACAGAGGTAAATATCTATTGTTCAGTGGCCTTGGGGTCTTTTTCAGTTTCAGAAAATAGCTTAACAGTGGAACCTGTTAGGTGAAGAGTTTGTATAGCACTCATAAACATATGAAAGTTCTTTTTTCTCCATAAGGATGGCTTCCCTTTATCGATACTTGTACATCTCATACTCATAAAGCTTTGAAGTGGAGGAAAATGATATGCAGAAATTTGCGCAGAGGGACTAGTTGACATTTGATATTACATATGAACAAAATAACATCTTCATAATCCTTGGTTAGAGATGCCTGTGTAGAGTTCACAGAAATGAACTTTATACGTTTTCCAAAATAGAGAGAAGCTTATTGAATAAGTTCATGTGATTAGTATACAGTACTTATCTTGAAAATGAATACACATCTTAGGGCTGTAGTCTGGCAACTTTTGTGCTACTGCTACAGCCAATCATGAAAATAAGGAGTGGATAAAAAAAAAACCCCAGATAGGCTGCTTTCAGTGTTTTCATGAAAAAGTGAGTCTTTAGAGAAACTAGTTGTAATTTAAAACTCTGGTCTTGCCTCTCAGGAATCAAGTCATTTAAATTAAGTGGAGGCCTTCCCTGAACCTTAAAAATTACAAAAAGAACTTCAAACCTACACCATTCTTGTTCCGTGTTTTGTCTTCAGACACAACTAGCAAACCAGGCTCTTCTCACTTGGGCTCAGTTGATAGAATCAGAAATGCTAATGTGTTAGGACTTGGTTTTGAAGTTTTAAATAAATAAAACCACACTTAACATCTGTGTTGGTCCTACGGGGGGGCCTGGGTTCGATTCCCGCCAGGGAGCTACCCACATACAAAAAAAAAAAAAAAAAAAGAGTGTGATCAAAGTAAAGAACAGTTGAGCCATATTTTCTTACTTCCATTAGTATTTGTTTTATGTAAGAACTTTAATTTGCTTCTATGTTTCAGTATCTGGTGATAGAAAGTGTTAATTTAAATACTGTGCTTTAATTCTAATACTACATTTTGGTAGTTTAGGACTAAATGACATACACTTAAGAATATGTGTGTGGGAGTTTCTTGTTGCGTGTCCTGGTTTCTGACTGCCTTGTGTTTGGTTCTAGGTATCCTGAATTCTGCCCCTCTCCTGCTCCCTGGCAGGCACCTACTCAATGCAGGCCTGCTGTCTGCTAGTGTGGGTGGGATAATCCCATTCATGGTGGACCCCAGCTTTACCACTGGCATTATCTGTCTGGGCTCTGTGTCGGCTCTCTCTTCTGTCATGGTAAGAAGTCACAGATGGAAGGCGTATACATAGCGAGAACTGGGAGTGTTTTGTTAGATCACAGTCTAATTTTTCTCTCTCTTCAAAACCACTGATGTTACTTGCTTATCTTTATTTAGAATCTGTAAAACATAGAAAAGTATAAGAAGAAAATCATTATTTCTCTCCACTTAATCGTTCCTCTCAGAAAGATGTCACATGTAACATCTTTATTGGTCTGGGATTTTTTCACTGGATCAATGTGTTGGTGAATAGGACTTTAAAAAAGCCAGGCAAACTGATTATACATCAAGTTGACAATGCACTGTAGAATTGTATGCCTGAAACCTATGTAATCCTTGCTAACAGATGTCACCCCAATAAAAAAAAAAAAAGCCAGGCATTTAAATTCCAGTCATTATGTACCTGCTCTGAGACAAGGCCTACAGAATAGTGCTTTGAGGTTTATGTAACAAATGTAAGATAGTCCCTGCCCACTAGTTGCTCTCACATTCACTGCAAGCTATGACACCAAGTCATACATTAATAATTATGTAAAATGAAATACAGTCAATAAACTCTTGTGTTGAGTGAGGGAGTTCAGTAAAGTCTTTTATAATAGATTGGTCCTCCTCCTCTTCTCTACTTTTTGCATTTAGTATATTGATACATACAGTATTCTTTAGTTGTTTATATATTATAATTTCACAGTGTCCAATGCTGTTGCATACAGCTCTGTGTTATTATTAATTAATTGATTTATGTTTATCTAATTTACTGTATACTTTGTAGACAAGGGTTACATTTTAAGTTTTTAAAATAATTTATAGTGCGTAGCACAAAGTTAACATAGTAATTGCTTATCAAACACTGCTTGGCTGCTTGGTTTAGAAATACAAGATTTACAGTATTGAAATAATACTGAGTTTTATGTAATCTTAAGAGGTAGGCTATGATTTCAACACAGAACCTTTATAACACTGAAAAGTAACTTAAATTCTGTATTTAAGTTTTTGTTTTATTTTAAACAAAAGAAAAAGTTTTGATAGTTTTTATTTAATAGATCAGAGGAGGTAAAAATGTCTCATAATGAAACTTGTAGCATTTAAATGTAAAACTTTTTGAGAAGAGGTGAATTTGATATTTTAAAGATACTTAATGACTCTTTGAGAATGTCTGAGTAAGATAAAATATTTTGTGCACTCATTTAATTGCTTTTGGCTTAATTAAGTAATACATGAATACATTCACATCGTGACAAACTCAAAATATGTAGGAATATGTGGAATAAAAAGGAAAAATCTTTCTCCCCACCATCCCTTTTCCTTTCCTTTGTTTAGTGATTTTGGATTGCACTGTGGACATCATGAATGATGTATCATAGAAACTTCGGATTCTGTTGAATTCCTCCAAAGTGTACTGATTATTGTTTTTTATTTCTTTTTTATTTTTAGGCAGCTCACTTGACTAGATTCAAATTTCGAATTCTGGCTCCCCTAGGGTGGGGGCAGCTGCAATCTATTGCTGTTTTATCCTTAACAGAATTGCTTAGAATATGCCCACATATGCCTAGTTCATGAGTTAACCAGAGATCTGGGCAGAGTTTATACACAGAAAGGCTTTCTTTCTCCAGCCTACTCATTTGTAGCATTGCCCTTCTCACTTTGTAACTGACTTAGTCACCCTAAATCCTATCCTCAGATCTTCAAACTAGTAAGACTGTAGTCTTATATTTTAGTTTTAGGTGTTTCACTTGCCACCAACAAGGGCCTGCCTGCTCTTAGGCTAATGCCCCTGGGAAGTTTACTCAGGGCTGTTACTTTTTTCTAAGTGTAGACCCCTCTCCAGTTTCTGCATGCTTTTCATTACTTCTTTTAGAGATTTTTTTTTTTTTGCAAGGAGGTTACAGGGGAGGTGGTGATTCAGTGTTTACATTTGTTGTATCTGCGGAAGAGGTGGTCAGATAGGAGGCACTTGTCATTACCAGCAGTGGAACTTATATGTAAATATATTAATAGGGAAACTGGAATGATTAAGAATTGAGATGTTCACTGTCAGAGGTTTTGTTTGTTTTATTCATTTTGAGTTACACTTCGCTTTTTGTCCTAGGGTGTGACTTTGACGGCTGCTATCGGTGGTGCTGACATGCCCGTCGTCATCACTGTGTTGAACAGCTACTCAGGCTGGGCCCTGTGTGCAGAGGGCTTCCTGCTCAACAACAACCTGCTGACCATCGTGGGCGCGCTCATTGGCTCGTCTGGTGCTATCCTGTCCTACATCATGTGTGTGGTAAGAAACACATGTTTGAGAGAAAAGGAAATGGTGTTCTGCAGATAAGCATGTGTCTGTCATATCTTATTTGCAGTAAAAATGTCTATGCAGTTGTTATTCTCTTCAGCAGGAATCTTTGACTAAATCATTTGAATAAATTTGCAAGATTGCTTTTAAAGTACTCAAGTATAGATAATTAGGAAAATTAAATATAAAAGCAGTCTTCTGACTCCCTCCATCTTGGAGATATAACATGGTTTTGGTTTATTCTCTTTTTCTTTGTCTTACATATTTATGTATTTTACTTGTCTGATCTTATTGTACACTGTTGGACATTTAATTTTTAAAAATCTTACAAGCTAATTTTCTTGCCATTTTCTTATCATTAAAAATGCTTTTTAAATATTATTTTAAGGGACTTCATACTAATTTATCACATGGATACAAAAAATTTATTTGCTTTTTCCTCAATGCTTTTCCTGTTAGGTTATTTGATTTTTATTTCCCTTTGTACACCAATACCTCTTTGGCACTTACGATTTTTGTCTTGGGATTGATTCCCGGATATGAGAGGGTGTGCTCTTTTTTAATGAGTTCTTTCTCCTTGTTGCCATGTTGCTTCAGGAAGGCTTCTCTCCCACTGGCCATCTGCAAGAAAGTCTCTCTTGAAGTTTTGTGGTCAGCATGATTATAAAAAAAAAGAAGAAAAAATTAACAAGACAAATACTTCCTCACCTCCTTTTTGGTTTTAATTCTCTTGATGGCAAGAAGTTATCCTGCAAATAATTAAAAGTTTGACTAGAAATCTTTTTCTAATTATTTATATTGTTCTTTGAATAATAGTTTTAAGTAACTGTGACAAGACAAGCATGAAACTGAGTGAAATCAGAATGTGAACTTTATACAGATTAATAATTTAGAAAAAGGATACTTACCCCACCTTTATTCTTTTATTACAATATTAAAAAACCCTTATTTTACAATTCAGGATTTCTCTTATATTTTAATTGAAAAGGCCCCCTCCCCCCCAGAAATTAAATGCTGAATTTATTTTTTAATAATAAAAATTAGTTTTCTTTGCTCCTATTGTGAAATAAAAGATTTAATAGCCCAAGTTCAGAATAAGCTAAGAGGTTTTAAAATTAAATCTCCCAAGTTGTTCAGGGGAATTTGGAAAGGTAGGAGGTTTGTGTCTCCTATTTGAAAAGTGTCAAACTTTGGGGTTTTTAAAACCAAATGTTTATGAGGAAGAAAACATTACTCATTGTATTAGAAATAGTTTTCTCTAAGAATGAACTTTTAACACTTAGTTTAACCCTTAACTTCATTGGTGAATTTTAATGACCAGCAGGGGGCAGCAGATTTTCATTAAGCCTTGTGGTTGCTCAAAATACTGGTTTTAGAATTAAATGGGAGGATTTGAATTTTAACAAAGCTAGTAGCTTACTGATATGGGGGAAAAAAGAGGAAGATTTTGTACCTAGTTCTTGAAGTGTCATCATGGGTACCTTCTTGACTTTATTCTTTTTTTTCTTAAATGGTTTTCTTTAGGTTCTTAAATTTATTAATAATATTTCCCAAGTTTCTGTGTCTGAGTCTCTTGTTTCCTCTCCATTGCCATCTTTATTTAGTTGCTTATATTATTGTTGGTTATAGTAACTACAGTAGCTTTTACAGTAGCAGTTCTATAACAGTAACTAGAATAAGAAAGTAAGAGGCACTAGTTGAAAGTACTCTTTTCTATGTGTAGTTCTTTAAGTCATCTTTCTCATAGCTTTTTTTCATTCTTTCATATTTCTTGATCTATTTTCTCTAATTCTTCTGTTTATTTTCTTTATCTCTATTTTCACTGCCTCATGCATGCCATTTACTGTTAGGATACCACAGATTTTTTTTTTTTTTATTTCTATACTGTATATAAGGCTAACAAGGTATTCTTATAGTTGTCTGACCATAAGTATCATACTAGGTCAGATTGATACTCTGTTTTTATAGCAAATTGTATTAATGTAGGTTCAACGCAGTTGAAACTTTAATTTTTAAAAATGACTCAATTATAAAAATAAAAGATGTTTAATGTGGGAAATTTGGAAGAAATAGCAAAGGATAAATAAGAAATAATCTATAATCCCTTACCACTTAATTGTTAACATTTAATATTCTAGTCTTTTCACATGCATATGTTTAAACTGATTCTATGTTATTTAATTACCACTTAACTGTTAACATTTAATATTCTAATTCTAATCTTTTTACATGCATATGTTTAAAAACATTCTATATTGTTTAATTTTCTGCTAACAATTTTCTAACTAAAGTTTTCTAATAATTTTTAGTGTCTACTGAGATGTTAATATATCACATAGATATTCCATAATTTATAGATCCAAGTCTATATTATTAAACTTTTCTTAAAAAGTTTAAACTTTTTCTTTTTCTGCAGTACATTCTTGTTCTGCATCTTTGATTATTTTCTTAGGTCAAATTTTTATAAGTACAATTAACTTGCTAAGGTTAGGATCTTTTTGTTGGCTGTTGATACTGATTAATTGATTTCCACAAAGGATTCTCCGGTCAAAGCTCTCACCAGGGAGTCATGTGTGGAGTGCTTGTTTTACTGTACACTCTCTACTCCTGTGTCTTAATATGAAACAAAGAAGACAACAACAAAACAAGCCATCATATTTTTCAATTTTGAAGATAGAAATTTTCTTACCTTCCATATTTTCCTGACTTCTGACTCTTCACATTAATCTTCATTGATTCTTAGCTGTGCTTGTTTATTACAAGAAACTGTTTCTTCATGACTGGTGCTTAGCTGCTCAGAGTGGCTCATAATACTAATAAAAATGAAATTGACTGGGTATAGTACAATACTGCTGACATTACACTGGGTACTTTAAAGTATCAGCTCATTTAATCCCCACACTAATTCCGGAGGTAGGAAATGTTATTCTCATTTTTACAAGGAAGCTATTTTAAGGTGCCATTCACTTTTTTGTTTATGGAGCCTGACCAACCTATCACCGGACACATTCAAATGAAAATAATAATTTTTAAATAAAAAGTAGATGAATGTTTTATTTAGTACGTCATTTCATATTTTGGTTATCCTTTCTGGTAGCAGATATACTATCCTTTATCAGTATCTGTTAATATTAGCAGTATGTTTACATTCATTGTTTTATTATTATTGAAGGAAACATGCAAGTGCAAACCAGAACTGAGTGGTTTTGTTATGTGAGAGGGAATGGAATGCACCCCCAGTGGCTAATTAGCAATCCCTAAAATTAAATTTTTGTTCTGACAAAGAATCTTTTGGGTATTCTCTGAGCCTAACGTTGTGGTTACACAACACCCAGTGTTTTATTAACAAAATGTCAACAGTGTTCAAACAACCAACTTAAATGAATGATTTACTTTATATCCAGATGTCATTAGATATTAACTTCTTTATGATTTTATAGTCAATTTATTTGAGATAGTGTCCAGGTTGCCTGGGAAATAGAGGGCTTGCAAAAAGGGAACAGCACTTTCAGACCAAAGTTTTTTATTTTTGCACTTTGCTGCTTGTTTCCAAATGAAAATAGAACAGAATGAAGTGGATCAAACCCAAACCAAAAAAATTTTTTTTGTCTTGGCACCAATTAATTACCACCTACAAAATACTGAAATGAGAGAGAGATGCTAGTAAATGGTGTGTATGTTATTATTGCTTTGGTCTTGCCTGTTTTATGACCTTTCCTTTGTTTTCAGATTTTTTTTTGTTACATTTTGCTTAGAATTATGTGAATTAAGACTCGCTTTAATGTAACATACAATTTTCATTATAGAGCTTAATAACTTAAAAGGAACAGTCTTGGACAGTGTTTCAAATACTTTGTCTTGGAAGCTGGGAACTCTTCAATCTGTGGATCAGTGGTCACAGCATAGTCTCATTAATCACTTAAGTAAGCCAAAAAAAAAAAAAAAAAAGAAAAAGAAAAAAGAAACAAACAAAACAAAGCCCTAAACCCTAAACATTTGTTGAAAATATGATGTTGCAATGGTAAATTCAGAGATGAAAAATAATTTAGTTTTTAAGAGACCACATGGAATTAGTTTAATAGTGATATAATTGTGGATACGTGTTTAACAAGTTGACTTTGATTGTTAAACTACTGTGTGGTTCCCTTTTTTCTCCCTAAGATGCCATCAGAAGTGGGCACACATTAATTAAGTGTCCTCAGAAGTTCTTTACTTCTTCATTCAGTTTTATAGGAAGTAAAGAATGGTTCCTTTTAAGTCACATTAGAATAAAGTGGTTATATCTTTTCCATCTGTCTCTACGTCATATCCCTCTGTCATCTGTCCCTCCACAGGATTGTGTGGTGCAGGTGATGGAATTTCTTGTGTGTTTGACTTTTTTTTAAGTTATTGATGATATAAATATCTTAATATCTGAAGTAGTCCTTTGAATTAGTTTTTAAGAGCAAAAATTTGATAGAACATGTTTTTTAAATTTAATTTCAGAATCCTGTATTCAAAAACTGGCAAGAATTTATCAAAATCATTGACTGTTTGGGGAGTCTCAGGGTGGCTAGTAGATTTCATTAAACTTTGGATTTAAGTAGAGGAGGTTGTGTTAAGAACTTAAAACTTCATGTCAGATTGGGACTATAATTTAATTAAAACCATTAATTTTTCTCTTAAAATTTCATCTGTTAATAATATATATATAAAGACATTCTGGGCTTTATTATATATCTAATCTTAGACAAGTTTACTATAGACTTTGGGCTTTGTAAAATGTGAATGTTGTGTCTGATCAATGAGCGTAGGTCAAAGGAACAAGTTAAAAAATTCTGACGTTTGTCCACATTGGAAACTTGGGTTATTGGTATGTTGCCTTTCGTCAAGTGCGGCTTTCTGCTCCTTTTCCCTACTCCTTTTCTACCTGTCCTTTATCTCTGTCTCCACTCAGCCGTACATGTACATGTCTCCTCTAAGGTGGTAGTAGGCTGGGCTGTCTTAGCATGGGTGGTCATGTTTTTTTCCTTATTTGTTAGTATCACTGAAAATCTTCAGTTACTTTCTGCTTTTTAATAATAAAGTATTATCTTTTTAAAAAGGTAATAGATTGACACTTACATAGCTTTTGAGTGGTGTGAAGTTTGGATCAATGATATGCTTATTGCAACCCTTAAATTAGGGTTTAATAATTTTTTGTAAGTTTTTCTGAAGTGATAAATTCAGTTGTGATTATATAGAATGACTGCTTCGATCACATACAGTGATTTGAATTCTTACAATGCATTTGGTTACTAAAAATGTCTAGCTTCTTGTCTTTTCTCCGGAGGTCTGCAAATGAATTGCTTTCAAAACCAGATCCATTATTGGTCACACTTCAGTTGTGTTTGTCTGGTACATTGTACGGTGACTGTAAATGAGCATGCAGTGAGATGTGCCTTCCTATTGTTTTTTTACCCATGAGATTATTTTTCTGGTTAAAAGTGTCACTGTAAATGATAATGAAACAGTATATATAAAGTTACTCATCCATCTTTTTGGAAGCAGTCACTTCTATTACAGCTTCATGGAGCTGATTTGGAAAATAAGACAGTATCCACTTCCACATTTCTTTTTTTCTTGACGACAGAGGGCAGCAGAGTTCTAAACAAAATGAATACCTAACCTTTTGATTCCTCCTGGTTGCCTCTTGACAGCTTGCAGCTGGTAGCACAATTCACCTGAGACAGCTATCTGTAGGGTCACCTTGTAAAATTTCTTATTCTGGTTGTTGTCTTTTACTCTTGCAAAATGCTTGTGAATGTGGAGGTAGAACTTGCTCAGGTAGTATTCAACATTACTTTTTATTAATTTCTCAATGTCAATAGTAACTTCCCATTAAATTCTTTTAAAAATTATTCCTTTACTGAAAATGTATCAGTATACAGTTGATTTCATAGAGAAAATGATTTGGTTGCTCAGATGTCTTTTCATTTCAATTTTTGAAATAATTTTCAAAAGCTAGATGAAATTTATCTGATTAAAATGTTTTAGATAATCAAATAAACTTCTTTAAATGATTCTGAATGTCATATACATAGGATTCTTATTATTTTCAAAAAGTTATGTGGATTAAACTTTCACAGCTGATAATTTTGTGTTCCAGGCAATGAATCGCTCCCTGGCTAATGTGATTCTTGGAGGCTATGGTACTACTTCAACAGCTGGTGGAAAACCCATGGAAATTTCTGGCACACATACAGAAATCAACCTTGACAATGCAATTGACATGATTCGAGAAGCTAATAGCATTATTATTACTCCAGGTAAAAAACCAAAAACACCAAAAGCAAATAACCTTTAATACCTGTAGTACCTGATTATATCAAAACAGTTTCTTATACTAGGAAAAAAAATCTAATTGGAACTTCTTTGTTTTTGAAAACCTAATGGAAACTTAGAAGCAATCCTATCATTACTAAGTGAAAAATATTAAGAATTCTCATCTTAGGTTAATATTTTGAGGATCAGATAGAGATTCTACAAATTGATGTAATGACTCTAGCAATGTCTTCTGTGTTTCTGTACAAATGTTTAAATCTTCTTTGAGTCTTGGTTATTAATTGGGGACACTATCATTTTCTGGAGATATTTGAAACATGTAGGCTTGGGATTTTGGTTTTCTCAAAGAAAGAACTGCTTCTGTCAGCTGTTGTGTGGGAGCAGATAAACTGACCATGCTGTAATACCTGGGACATTCCTGCAGAAAGAAGTGTTTCAGCCAAAGTGGCATTGATGTTACCTGTTGAGAAACATGGTGCTAGAGAGTAAAGTTGGAAGGATGTAAAGGACACACTCTTTTCCCTTTAGGCATTTTCCATCTAATGAAGAAGTCAAATTGATTAATAATGAAAGGTGGGTTATGATAAGGGCTAAGTTGGACTGGGACTGTGTAGACAGTTTTTCTATCATGGGGAACCTAAGAACGACTGTTGGAAGGTGAGGATTTGTTTTGGGCCTTGGAGGATGGCTGGTGTTGGGGATGGAGGGAGGCAGAGTGAATAGCTTGAGAAAAGACTTGGTATTTGGAAATATGGGGGTTGAAGGATGGGGACAGACGTACAATTCATTGTGCAGGGAGAATGACAGAATGGTAGCGGTTAAAGGAGAAGGAAGATGTCTGAAGGTTTTGGTCATACCTGTAATAACATTAGAAATATGTTTTGTTTTGTTTTTTTGGCAGAGGGGAAGATTTTTAAGTTCTTTTTTGGAGACAGTAAGTTTGAGGTGGAGATGGGACAATGGACATGCTGTACTGGAGCTCAAATGACAGGCTGAACCTGGAGACAGATTGGGCATCATCAGATGTTGTTGAAGCCACGGGTGGGCTGAGATTTTCCAAAGAGAGAGTGAGGGGCAGCGTTAAAGCCCTGGGGGTGCTTCATTGTTTAAGGGGGAGGACAGAGGAGAAGGTCATTCACAGATATCAAGGAAGAATAGTAACAAAGTTAGGAAGGGAACCAAGGAACTGCAGTGGTATCAAAGTCAAGTATGAGGACAGTTTGAAAACAGTTGTGTGAGAGAGAGGGAGCAAGAGCTAGAGGGTGAGAGACGGAAAGTATGCAAGAGAAAGTAAGACAGAGAACGGGAGCGGCCGAGAAAGAGGGAGGAGAGGAGAGAACACCGGCTTGTGCGTGGTGTAGTCTGTGGGGAGGGTGCCCAGCAGTATCAGACACCACAGAAGTTTGAAGAGGGACCATTAGAGATTTTGAATTTGACATCTAGTCCAGTGTTTAAAAAAGTCATTACTATAATTTTGCTTTTATTTCTAGTCCGATTAACTGTTTGCCTTTTTGGTATAAAAATTATGATTTCAATATAAAAACTACATTCTTCTGTGTGCTTACATTTCTTGTAGGCTACGGCCTCTGTGCAGCCAAAGCTCAGTACCCTATCGCTGATTTGGTAAAGATGCTCTCGGAACAGGGCAAAAAAGTCAGGTAAGGGCTTCCGCTGAGAGGCTTGCACTGTGCGTGGGACAAAAAGTGAAAACAGGCGACTTTTTTCTAGATGACTGTTTCAGTTTTTAAAAAATCTTAAATGTAATTTCTATTAATTAAGAAAAGAATATCGTGCTTACTGAATAAAAGCCCAAGAACACATAAATGGGAAAAAGAGAAAAGTAATTATAGTCCCATTGCCTGGAGACAACTACTATTATTAGCACTTTGGCCAATTTTCTAACACTTGACAATTTATTTTATGTGGTGAGAACACTTCTTACATAACTGTAACTTTGTGCTTGTTGAACAGCAACCCCCCCCCCCCCCCATTTCTGGTGCTCTACATGTTCAGGGAAACTCCTCCAATAATGAACTATAGAAATGATCCCTGAAAATACTAGTTTTTCTACTGTTGTTGGTTTTGCATGGTCAGAATAGAAACATCAGGTCAGGAGATGGGCTCAGATACTGTTCATGAGGCCTGAGCTTAGCAGGTCACAGTCTATAGCAGTATCTTCCACTAGAACTTTCTGTGAAAATGGAAGTGCTTTATATCTACACTCTTCCATTATGGTAGCCAATGACCTCATGTGGCTATCGGGCACTTAATAGGATTGAACTGAAAAACTGAATTAAAATTAAAAACAGTTTTTTCAATTATAGTTGACATTCAATATTATATTAGTTTTCAGGTGTACAGTATAGTGGTTAGACATTTATGGCTATTTCTTACAGTGGAGCTTTTTTTTTTTTTTAAGTGGAGTTTTAAGTGTATAACCTTAGGTGAGGAAACTAAGGGGGGAGAAGGAGCCAGATATACGGTGATGGAAAGAGAACTGACTCTGGGTGCTAAACACATAACACAACACCTAGACCATGCACTGTAGCACTGTACACCTGGAACATATGTAATTTTTACTAACCAATGTCACCCCAATAAATTTAACAACACCCCCACCCCGCCATTCTAGCCTTCTTCTTACTACCTAGTTTTCGCTCTCTAATAGCATTGAACCTAAATATAAGCTTATTTTATTATACTAAATCACAGGATATTCATTAATAGGGAAAAACAGAAGTCCTTTTTCTCTGTGGTTTGTGTGATTTGTGGAAGGAGGTCAAGCAAAGTATTTGGACCACATCAAGTTGTGTCTTTTTGGTTTCTGTTGTTCACATTGAAGAAGAAACATCTCAAACGAGAGGCCTATGAAGAGCAAGACCCATGGTGAACCTGGGGGCTGGTTACTGTTTGACTGATTGAGGTCTTATGCTCTCAGGGTAGAAAACACGGCTGAAAAATTTCTTTTTCTAAAACCATCCACTTTTTGAAATATGAGTTAGAGCAACAGCTGTTCCTGTCACTTGCCATGTGGGCAGTGGACTGCTCTTGGGAGGATATTACAGAATGGCAAAGTTGAGAACTCTGCATTTCTAGATTACTCGTCCTGACTTTGGATAGAGGGTTTGAGGCACGTAAAAATGGGGCCAGTGAGCGGTGACCCTTGCCTGCTTTCATCTGTCCTGTGTGCCTTTGGATTCCTATTCTGGAACTGCTGTTAGGAGAGACCTGCTGGTGTTCTCCCTGGGATGATAACTGCTGTCTGTTTTGTGGGGAAACTGCTTCACTAGCGCTTTCGTTGACATGGTACCATGAGTCACAGAGACAAGGTAACTCCATTATTACGTAAAACTAGTTTGTTCACCATATGTTAATGTATGTTGACAAAACCATTAATGTCTGTTAATAAGTACTCCTTTTAGATACCAATCTTATACTATTGTATGCGGGCAGATGACAAGGAAATATGCCACATAATGTGCCCAGAACTAGTCAGAGTATCATGTCAGACTGGATGCAGAATCCTGATCTTCATCTTAAATATAATAGCTATTAGTAGGTGGTAAAAGAGACTTAGATGATGAAATCAGAGGGTTATCAAAATGTTTTACTGTCAGCTGCATTGCCTCCCTCCCTTCCATCCTCCTTCCCTCCTCCCTCCCTTTCTCTCTCCTTCCCTCCCTCCTTCCTTTCCTTTTCTTCCCTTCCCTTCCTTTCCCTTCTTCTCTCCTTCTCCTAATCTCTACCTTCCTGTGAGTGATAAGTCTGTGTTTTTCAAACACGTAGAGTTAAAATACTATTTTGTGTTAGGACTAACATGTTTGTGGTTCCCATGTTTAGTATACTCTTAGATGAAAACAGAAGATGAGAAAACTCATTGACGTTGTTCTTTAATTTTCACATAGAAAGTCTCATTTTAGTGACTTAGTCCTATGTTCATATAGGGTATTAAACTGTGTTTCCCATTTAGTCATAGTCTTGCCACTTAAAGCATACGTGGAATGGATGTGTTAAAGACACTTTCATGATTTTCCTAAAAAGAAATGTTTTTCTATATTCAGTTCACATAAGTGTTTAGGAGATGAGTGGAAATCATAATGAACTAGAGAAAGATGGCTTTCATGTCTCAGTTATACTTAGGGAAGGGATTGATTAATTTGACATACCTCTCTTATTACCCGTTAACCAGCCTGCATTAGCCAGACCTCTTGGAAAAGCAGTCCAGGGTTGGATAGGTAGATGCGCAGTTGGAGAGCATCATGAGACCATTAGGCAGCGTGATGGAAGGCAGGACATGAAAGGAAAGCAATACGAGGGATGGAGGAAAATGATCTAAAAAGAAAAGAGATAAGAGAAATACAATTTTAGTTTCTGATCTGATTAAATTTTGAATTTTATCCATGAGGACATAATATAAACTGCTGTTTTAGGACAATTTCTGTTATACTGCATGAGAAAAGTAATTATTTGACTTAAGATTTATGGGAGATATTTAATTAAACATACATGAATCGGCTCTCAGTTATAATTTGTTTTTACTGAACTGATTTTGTGACTAGAACTGGCTTTTCATGATAGCTTTTCATCATTTGACATAATTGTCATAGCTTGTTCAAATGATTTATTAATAAAAATAAATTTATTAACTTACATAGGGTCAGAATAGATTTCCCTATGAATTAGGAAAAGTTAGCCATTTATATTGCTGTAAATATTTCACATTAAAGATGAAATTATATATTAGAACATTACAGTTTTTAAAAAAATATAGTATGTTGAATTTTTAGCATGGGCTTTGTAACAAGTTATGTGAATCTCACATTTGAATTAAATGGAAGAGACTATTCTTGCCAACACGATGACAGTAGATTATCGTATTTTTCTTTCTTTTGTGTGAAGATTTTTTTTTTTAATTTAAAGGGAATCATAGAAAACTTGTTGATTTGGCTTTGTGTGTGTTATCTTTTCATAGGAGAAATGCAGAATTTCTTTATGAAGTTAGGTATATGTATGTACGTAGATACTAACTTTTTTTAAAGAGACAAATTTCTGTTTGAACAGGAGATGACTGTAGCAGTTACCTCGTATGTTAATGAAATAAATCTGTATTTACAGTTTGTGGTAATTTAGTCCTTTCATCACTCTCTGGAGCTCCCACGGTGTTCATTGAGCACAGCTGCTGGGCCTCTGGTTTTGGTAGATTGTTGAGCCTTAGGACCCCAGTATGCCTAGCATCCAGATGTGGTGACATATTTGCACACATCCCCCATGGAAATGTGCCAGTGTGGACATACGATTGTCATCAATTAGTTATGCCCAAATGGTGCCAAGAAAAATTGCATGTCATACAGTCTGTCTGGCTTCATGGCCCATGATTGATTTAGAGACACTCCTGTTTTCCTTTCACTTTGGCCATAGTCATAACATGCTCTCAGAGAGCTGAGATTATATAATGAAGCACATGACATTTCAAGACAAGAGCTCATTTTGAAATATCATGAAAGTTCACTGATGTAGACTTTCTTTACTGGCCCTGATATTGTTGCTTCCCAGTTGCCCAGAATGCCTCTGTAGCTTACCTAACTGCTACTTGGTTTCTAGAAGCATTTTATTGCAAAACTCTTATGATACAAGAGTACAGACTTTGTTTTCTCTTTATTTCCCAGTCTTTGGATTGATATGTTAGGCTTTTCATTATAAAGCAGAGATAGTATTCCCAATGAATAATTCTTAGAGAGTGTAATGATTTTCTTTTTATAAAGCATTATTGCTTGGATTATCACAGAGGTCTTTCGAACTTATGGAGCTACCTTTCAACTTCTTCAATTGACTAACTGATGTTACATAGGCAACTCCTGCATAACACGGCTGTTAGCTTCCTAAACATGCCGTGTTAGGCCAACTGTGTTATATGAAACCAAGAACTAGGACCAAAAAGGGGGTTAAAAGTTCCAAAGATTAAAAAAACATATTAATATATATAATTAATATATTAATATATTATTATATATATTTTTATAAGTAAGAGAAATATCTTTATTAAAGCAATTTCCACCAAAAGTGTAACATATTACTATGTATTACATAATATTTTCTTTGTCATCACTACAAGCACCATTAACTGAGGGTGTTTTCTTTTTGACAAGGTATCTCATCCTCTGAACTTTCTTCAGTATAATCTTGACTTCTAGTCTGTACTTTTTGCAAAAAATCTGTTATTTTTAGATTAATTGTTTTTAGCTGAGAGAGCTTTATAAATTTTGTTATATGGTGCTAAGCACTTGTGAAGTTCTCAAACTTCGTGCTTCTTTCAGTGGAAGGCTCTTCATTTAGGAAATATACCTCCAACTGTTCGGCTAAGTCTAGGCCTTTCTTTACGCTTTTTAAAGTGTTTAACTTCGTTTTCAGCTGTGCTATTGTGCGCTGAATTATCTTGGCATGTTCCAGATGTCATTTCCACCAAATTTGCTTCATCAGTTTCTTCTTCCACCAGTCATTTTTTGATATCTTAAAACCTCTTATTACGCTCCGTGTTGTTCAGGGATTTCTTTAATTCTCAAGCTGTGTTAGAGTGGAACTGTGTTCTAGGATGCCCCAATTCTTGAACTGTGTTAGAGCAAAACCGTATTGTAGAAGTGCTGTGCTATATGTCAGGTATATTGCTTTCATGTTAATGTTCAACTGTATCTTTCTATTAATAATTTATTGATAGAAATTTATTACTAGGTACTGACAGTATATGGATGCAGAAGCCCAGTTCCAACTTTCAAAAGTTTATAAAGAAAACAAATATATAAATAAATGAATCGATGAGAGAATTTCATTTAATGTGATAGTCTGCTAAGAAAAGTAGAGTAGAAGTAGGGAAGGAATGCAAAAGAGAGGTGAAGTTAATTGTCCAGGGGACATTTCAGACTTCTTATACTACTCGTAACATGAAATTTTTGCAGGTTTTAAAAAATAAATATTAAATTCTTTTCATTCTCTAACACATCTAGCTGCCAACGGTATTTACAATTTAATAGTGTTTTATAGTCTTGTATGACATAACTATATGTTTAAATATATGTCATTTTTGCTAAGGAATTTAGTCTTGGAAGATAACTTGAAGACGCAGTATTTTGTTGATCTAACTGGATTTTCCTCTTTTTTCTGGATTAGATTAAATGTTAATTCAGACAAACAGAGTTCAGCCTTCTTGGATTTGTTGTGGGGTGCAGGAAGAGCTAAGACATGCAAATTTGTAAAAGCAATAAGGTTCACATTTCTGAAGAGAATAGAAATTAGGACAGATAAAAAAATCCAGTATAGTATTTGAGTAAAGAAATAGACATTATTTAGCATTTTCACGCCAGCTTTGTAATACCTCCTTTTTAGACATGACTATTTATGTTAATAACCATTCACTGAAAAATAATTAGATAGTGCTTTATGTCAGGTACTCTTCTGGGTCTTGAGAGTACGTCAGTGAATACACAGATAAAAATGAACTGATCCTTTGGAGTTCACATACACTGGGAGGTTAGTGAATAGGCTTTAAGGTATCCTGAATTGTGAAACACTTATAACCTCATTGTGTTTCCAATTCAGATGCTAGTTGAAATGATGAACAGCTGTAGCATAGGCTATTGTATCACATTGGCACTATTTGGTGATGATTTAGCCAGTGTTCTGGTTTTCTGAGAGAATGTGCTGTCTTTACACTTTGTATTGAGCCAGCTTTCTTGAAAATGTAGTGGCATGGCAGGAGGGTGGATGTGATGGGAGCTACTTGTGTATTTTGTCAAATGAGTGAAACTTTTGGTAGAAAAGAGGAAAACCAGAGAAAGTATGTGTATTCATTCACATACCTGTATAGAATTGACAGTAACCTCTCAGATCAAAGGTGTGTGTTATGCTCCTAGAAAGTGTCCATCTTCCTCCCAGATTCTGAATGTTGACCAGACTACCTTTTGCTTTGTACCATCCACCGCATATGGTGTGGTGGAAAGAACAGAAGACTATAAAGCATTTAATTTAGTTGCTTTGTAAAGCCACTACCAGCCATACCATTCTAGGATTTGTTCCTTGGAAACCCTATGACGAGCGTTTCAGTGGGAAAAACTGAGGGAGAAACTCTCACAATTAATGAAACTGCTGTCTCTGACCATCAGGGTGATTTTGGCTTATAGTTCTATAGTATTAGTCATAATAAACTCTCTGAGCTGATTTTCCTCCTGTAAGATTCATGTAAACATGGCAGAGTATAAATAAATAACAGCCTTCTCATTTTATGTTCAGATTCTTCAGTATCTTGCTTATAATTTGCATTTTTATGGTTCTCACTATCCATTGCATCCCAAGAGCCATTCAACAACATCATTAAAGTTATTCAGACAGAAAGATGAAATTGTAGATAATTTTTACTAAATTTCTGCAATATGCTAGATTACAATAATCCAGAACATTGGTGGCAAATTAGAATTTTAGTTTTTTCTCTAATATCATTCTTTTTGGTCATTTTGAAATAATAACTGTCGGTAGTTATAACAATTTCTATTCTGGGTTTGGTAGTTGGACTTGGTTCAAGTGATGGAAAAGCCAGATTTGGGCACAATCTTTACTAACCTCCTCAGAGTGGAAAAAGTGTTGTGACTTGGTTCTGCAGAGGTCTCCATTAGTCTTTGCACTAGATCACCTGATCTGATCCACTTTAGATGACTTCTCATTCTTTGGGTGGTCTCAGTGTCACAGGCCCCATGTATACATGGAAAGTGGGATTATTGCCTTTTGTCAAACAATTCCTCATCCACAGTTATCGTACAGGTTCTGTTATTCTGTATTAGAAAAGTTGTGACCCAGAGACATTTTCATAAGTTCTTTAACATTCATAATTTTCTCTCTGAAGAAAGGCAGGCCATGGATGAACACCAGATTTCAGATCAGAGTAGCAGATCAGCCCTTATTTGCCTTCACAACAAGAGAGAAAGGTACATAATGTTCTCTAATTCTGACTGTTGGACGGTCTTAGGAAATTTAATGAACCTTTTTTTTTTTTCCATTTGGACTTGTATGAGTGAGTAAGCCACTGCTTCTAAGAAGGACTTTCACAATTTTAGAAAGCAGGGTGTCTATCCTTTTGCCTAAGAAGCTTCGCCAGAAAGTTGATTTCACAGCCAGTAATTAATCAGTTTTTGTGGACAGCGTCCACCTTGTCAGAAAGATTTTTTTCCGTTTCATTACCATGTTTCTCTTCAGATGGATAGGCTAACCCTACCCAGTTGGTCCCAGCCTTTTCACCAGCATGGGTAATTTGCATCACATTTATCCTGCTTCATGCTTTATAAGGTTTTATTCTAAACTACATATACTATAATTATTTCTTTAAAAAATAATGTTTTCTGTAACGGTCCATCAAACATTATCATCAGAAAGTGATAAAGCAAAGAAACGTGCCATTTCAGATACCATCATATTTTTCACAGGTGACATGCACATTTAAATTAAGAAAAATTTAATATAGTAATGTATTTTTTTATTACCTCCATGGACTCTTCTCAGGATGGAACATTGCCATATGCAAACACAGAATACAAAGGTCCTTAATGTGTAGCCCTTCAGGGACTCTGTTGTATCTACAGTGGAACTCCTAGCCTGTTTTGTGACTGAACAATATGTACACATATTTGGTATAATTCTAAATAAAGGATTCCTGCCTTAGGGAGCAATTGAATTGGAGAATTTAAGGTCTATTTTAACTCTTAAGTTTTTATTGATTGATAAATATTTATGCTTAAAAACAAGAAGCTTTTAATAAATGAACCCTTTCATTATTTTCCCTTTGCTATTGTCTTTTTACTAGTTAATTTGTCTTCTTCCCAGGAGCTGAAAATAACATATTTAGGTAAATTGTGGGATGGTGTTATTGGGACGGCAGAATTCCAAAATGCTGTCAATGTACATTGTCTTGCATACAGCTTGTTTTTAAAGTATAAAATAATAAAAGAAAGGAAATGAACCCTTTGAATATCTTGAGTATGAATATAGATTTTGCACAACGACTACTAAAACATTTAACTAAATAATTGAGGGTTGTAAAGATATTTTTTAAAAATCTGGAGATCCTTTTCATTGTTTATAATAAATAGCAAGAGTTTGCAAAATGGAGAAAACACTCGAAATACTTTAGAACAGGGTGTAGTTGTCCCTGTAGTTTCTTTGTCTGTTGAGTTGGTGTACTTGGCTCTTCTTCATGGTTTATTGTTGAACTAAATCTGGATATTTCCATAATGCAATTAGGAAAAATGTAGTTTATTTTAACTGTTGTGGTAGGATCCATGTGGTGAATGGTTTACATGCTTTAATAGTCCCTTATGTCTGAGAACAATTGCTATAATACGTTCTGGTCAGGACACAGTGTCACTGTGGTCTACGATCATGAGAGTTCCTATTGTATATCCCCTTTAGAATGGTGGTATGTGAGAGGTTGCAAAAAACCTGAGGAATGGGGATTTATGTCATCATGTATTATAAAATAGGCTTAAAAATTATGGTGTTATTTTGAATTGCTCCCTTACCATATTTTACCCAGTTCATATGGTATTCATGAATAGCTTATTTACTTTATTCTTAATTTAAAAGGCTCTGAAGATCAGGTTTTTTTATTTGAGTAGATTATTCTACTCTTTTTGAACTGTGCTTGGGTCTATTTTTAATTGGTGACTGAGGCTTTAGATGTTATTGTATAAAGTTCTATGGAAAACTATCATTTTCACATATCAGGAAAATAGCAAAAAGTGTTAATTTTTCTTTCCCTTCAAGATAATTGAAGAGATTGCCTTGACTTGAAGACATTTGTTGTCAGTTGAGGAAACAGTAATACCTTTTTGCCTAATAGTATCTATGGAAGGGTTAAATGTGGACTTTTGAAATTTGACTCTATCCAAGTAAATCTGTATTTGAATATTAGTTATGGCCATGTTCCCAGAGAGTGAAGTGTTTAGTTATTTGCCTCAATCTATATTGACTATTGAATTTCTCTTGTCTTCTGATATAGTTGTGAGTACAAAGAATTTCTAGCTTTTATTGGACTATCTTGATATTTCCTGGAATTTCAAGGCAAAAACTAGAAAACCAACTTAGAAAATGTTGATATCAAACCAACATTTGTTTCAATGTAAAAAAGATGTGTTTCTTTCTATATAAATGATCAGTAAAATGTGCATTTATTTGAAAAGTTACAGAACATTTATATTACAAACATGTATTTTAATAGAATATTGTAAATGCAGGTTACATTTATTAAAGGCTTATGTGTGCCAGGCATCAGCATAAAGTGCTTCATAATAAAAGTTCTCTACACGAACTGTCTTGCTAAAATCTTACAGTAGTCTTCTGAAGAGGTTTTATTTTTAATCACATTGTATACATAAGAGAAGTGAGGCACACAGAAGTATGCTGGGTTCAAATGTTTTGAACCCAGGGAGTAGGACTCTAGAGCTTTTTCACTGCTACTCTGTACTACTTCCCTAAATTCCTTTTCTAAAAAGAGACATAGAAAGTTTTTGTAGTCAGTATACCTTATTGGACACACTATATTGTTGAAAACCCCTTCCATCCCTCACCCACCTTTAACTGAGTACCTATACTAGAATTCCAGGTATTGTGGGAACTGAGATATAAGCTCCTGTTCTCAAAGAGCTCTCTGTCTGGAGAGCACAGTCATATCAACCAGTTGTTATGATGCAGTGCATCGGAAGGAGTAGGTGCACAAGGAAAGTTCTGGGAGCATGGAAGATCTCTAAGTGATCTCATTTTAGTAGTTATTTCCCTTCGGTAGAATCTTGTTGTGGTCAGGGACAGCTGACTCTGTTTTGTTAAGCATGTACACAATAAAACTAATTTTCTTAGTTCAAAGGGAAGAGCTAAAAGGCTAGTAGGCTTTGCATTTTGGAATTCTGGATATTCTTCATGTGATGATGGAACATTGATGAGCTTTGGCTGTCAGTTCCTGGAAATTGCCAGTAATGGCCAACCAATGTCTGATATAATTAACTTTAATACATACTTTGGAGATTAGCCAGTTACATGGGCCAGAATTGCTGTAATCTCACATTGACTCATCAACATGCACATACATATTTGTACAAATTTAGCGTGTTCTGTTATTTCTCTCAAAACATTGGCATGCTTTTGTAATAGCCTTGTATGTGTTTTTCTCCAATCTTAGAGTCTTAAAGTTTAGTATAATAAATTATTATGCAAACAGATGTAAAGTGATCTGTCCTTTGGGATATTCAGCATAACATGTTGGTTAGCTTTGTGGTTATTTACCCTTCCCAACTAGCTCAAAAGAAACATTGTCTTTATGAAGTCTGCAGCTAATCAAATATTACAATAATAACTCATATATTTGGAGGTCTTTGATTTCTAATTTGGTCAAAGACATCTCAGTAAAAGCATAAAGATGATAGCCAGATGGATTAGTTTAAAGATAAGCTAAGGCAGTATTAAAAACAAACGTACAAATAAAAATTAAACAAAAAATGAACCAAGGAGAGATACAAAACTGAAATCCAAAAGTAAATCACAAAGTGTATATTGGTTTATTTGCCTAAAATAGAGGCTTTAATTCATGGAATTTTAGGACTGGAAGTGGAGTTTGTGGTAGGCTAAATAATGTCCCCCCAAAGGTATTCACCTCCTAATCCTTAAAAATCTGTTACCTTACATGGCAAAAGGCACTTGGCACATTTAAGGTGAGGATTTTGAGGTAGGTCTATTATCCCGGTTTATTCAGGTGGACTCAGAATCATTCAGATCTGTATAAGAGAGAAGAAGGGTCAGAGTCAGAAAAGGAAATGAAACAATGGAAATAGAGAACAGAGTGATGCGGCCACAAGCAAAGGAGTGGTGGCCACCTGCTGAAACTGGAAAAGGCAGGGAGTGGATTTCCCCTTACTGCCTCTAAAAATAATGCAACTCTGGCAATTGCTAGATTTTAGCACAGGGAAACTGATTTTGGACTTTCGACCTCCAGAACTGTAAGAGAATCAATTTGTGTTGTGTTAAGGTACTAAATTTGTAGTAATTTGTTACAGCAGCCGTAGGAAACTTTAATACAAATTTTAAGTGTCACGTTGTATAGCGACTCTTAGTCTCTTTAAAATCTCACCAATCAGGTTTGGGGAAGAGGAAGGGGCCTGGGGGAAGCAGGAAACTCTTATTGATAATCAGAAGGATTGGGAGATTAAGAGAAATTTTTTGGTATCCAGGATTACTGTTAACATCTCAGAAAGAGCACAGATGGGTAATTTGTGGCAATTATTTCTATGGGAGTGAGGTAGAGCAAAAGTCCTGAGTCCCACCTAAGCTACTACTACTCGCTCGTACTAGTGCTTATGCTTCCTCCACCTCCCACACATGAAGGGCTCTCAGCTGCTCTTCTTGATCACGCCCACTGCCAGCCAGCCACCGCATTTATACGTGACATTCTCGAGTCCGTTTGCACTGAACAGGTGGTCAGTACATCAGCTTAGATTAATGAGTCTTTCGGCCCCCCCCCCCCCCCCCCCCGGATTCACAGAAAAGCTGCCTGAAACTTACCCTCACCGGGACATTTGTTTTAAATTAACAGAAAGTCTTTTTTCAAAATTTAATTCCAGTTCTTCCTTTTGCATTTGAAGACCATTTTCTTTTATTCTGTGTTATGAAAAAGAGGACTATTTGGTGAACATCTATTTTAGTTGGTCGGCTTGAAAATAGTTTTGCCTTTTTTTCTAGCCAGTTGATCTTTTTTCACTCAGAGTGTGTTATTTTCTAAGTCATTGGGTAGTTTGTGTTTCTCTTGAGCCTTACCCAAGTCCCCTCTGGTCCTTTTAAGCAGCAGCTTGTATCACTGGGTCTTGGCGGCGGCAGGAGTTAGAGTACCTTTTCGTGAATGTTGGAAAACAATCCGGTGTTAATTTGCAATGTTGACTTGAAATTGACACAGTTGAAATACAAATTGGCATTAATTTTGAATGAAAGTTATTAATAATACATTAGATATATTAGTAATAATCTTTCTGTAAAGTGGAATGACCTTTTCAAATGACTAATTTTGATGTTAAGGTATGTTATTTTGGAAATTATTTTGTTTCATCATTATTCAAAAAATGGCACATCAGGGCCCTAACATTTAATTATAGGGTCTCTACCTTTGTTGGGACATCTTCTCTTTGCCTTTAGTTCTCAAACACAATATGAATATTTAGAAGAATGTTGAGATAAAATACTCTGTCAGTACTTATGTATACCCAATAATGCATTAAAATACATAAGAATTTACAGCTTCAATTTAAGTTCTTAGGGTCTTGAGATTTGGTTTGTTATTCTGGTAATCTGTTTTGTTAGATATTTATAAGGAATTACTAGCTGGGGAGAAAGAGAAATATGGACTCTGTTCAGTTGATCAGATGCCCATTGAGCAAAAAAAGTATAGATGGCTACTATTTCTAACAACTATCGTTCTTGTTATTAATTTCAATAAAGTAGCTCTCAGAGAAAACACTGAAAGTCATTAAAATGTTTTTCTTTTTCTGTTGAAGTAAGAGTAAGGGACAGGGCAAACCGCTTTGAACTCTCTTTAAGACCGTGAAAATATCCTGCTCCTCATCAAACTGTACTCCCTAGATTAAACATGTGCTGATGATTTTCATCTGAACCAGCATTTATTGTGATTGTTGCAAAATGGTGGTTTTATAACCCCACCACAGTTATCAGCTGATGGTCTGTCGTCGTGGGGGAGGGTGTGCTCCAACTCTCCCTCCCTCCCTTCCTTCCTTCCTTCCTTTCCCTTTCCTTTTTTTCTTCCTCCCTTGGAGACAGTTTGAAAACAGCTGCAGTAGTGTTGACTATAGCTTATATTTTATTATATGAAGAGTGTGAACAGAAATTGTCAGTATTTTGCCTCATTTCTTTTGTTTCAGGAGTCATCGAAAACTCTGGTGTGGTACAGAGGATGACATTAGGATAGCAATATCTAGTAAAAAAAACGATTTTGCTTTTAGAGAACATTTAAACATTTTTACTCAAGTGTTGAACTATTATATTCACAAAAATGATAGCAGAATTTGTGGTTGAAGGACCTAAAACTCTATGAGATGGTGAGGTTGGGGGACTACTGTCTATAGAGTTTATAGAGTAAACTGATAACTGCCCTTGATTTTTTTCTCACTAAAATGAAACTGTAGATAGCTCACTGAGGGAAGAGATGATGAAATCCTTTTTTTCTCTTTAAAAAATGTTTTTAGTTAAAATTTTTTTGTTCGTATTTAGATACTTGTTTTTTTGTCTTATAAAGACATTTTAGCATTTTTTAAACATACTACAGTACAAGAAATTTTATGTATAAAATTATATTTTATATAAAAATAATTACCATATTCCAGGGTATTATTTTGCATATGGATACTGTTCTTGATTTCTAGAGTTACACTTTTAACTTATAAGCATAAATAAAAGAATTAAAAACATTTATATAGATAGGTAATTAGTATTAATAGTACCCATGTATAATGCACATCCTCATTTTTCCCTCACAAATTAGGGCAAAAAAGAAAACATACATAGTAAAATATAGTAAGTTGCCAGAATGTTTCTCTTTTGTAGATGAATACATTTTATTATAAGCGGCTAGACAACTTATCCCCAAACGTGTACATAATAAGTAGCAAAATTAAGACCCAAACTGAGTTCTAATTACAAGTGTACTAGGTATTCTATTGTACCTCCCTACTTCTCCTTAAAAGTTCAACAGAGGCAGACTAAAAGCATAAACGTGGAGAGAAGGTTTTCCAGGAACTTTTGAACTTCTTAAAAACAACAACAATAATAATAATAAAACAACATTAAAAAAAGAATGTGTTATTCCTTTTTTTTTTTTGTCAGTTATCAGTAACATTTACTAAGGATCTATCATAAACTGGTTATCATGCTAGGGGTGAGGATACCAAAGAAATATACAATATCACAACCCTCAGGGGGTTCATTTCTAGTGACAGTGTCAGAGACTGACAGTCACAGTATAAAATGATTCCTCCTGTGACAGGGTTACATGCAAAGGGCTATAGGAGCCCAGCTGGTGAAAGAGTGTCACTTAACTTAAGGAGGAAGGTAAGGGTCAAAGTTTTTCCAAAAAAGTGAGTCTTAAAGGGTTTTTAACCTGAAGTTTGTTTTATCAGATATCAGTATGGCAACTGCTGCTTTTCTCTGGTTACCATTTGCTTGGAGTATTGTTTCCCATCCTTTCACTGAGTCTGTGTTTGTCCTTATGGCTGAGGTGTGTCTCTTGGAGACAGCATAGGGATGGGTTCTGTTTTTTAATCCAGTCTCCTACTCTGTGTCTTTTTTTTTTTGGTGAGTTCCGTCCATTAACATTTAGAGTGATGATCGTAGACATGTGAGGATTTCCTGTGGCCATTACTTTTTTGTTGTTGTTTTGTTTCATTTTTGTTTCTTGTTGCCCCAATTCTGTTCCATTTGTCCTGATGTTTTGTTTCAGGTCGAAGAGCCTCCTTCAGTATTTCTTGAAGTGCCAGCCTTGTGCTGGCAGATTCCCTCAGCTTCTGTGTGTCTGAGAAGGTCTTTATTCCACCTTCATATCTGAAAGATAATTTTGCTGGATAATTTATTCTTGGCAGGAAGTTTCTCTCCTTCAATATTTTGAATATTTGATTCTACTCCCTCCTGGCTTTTAGAGTTTCTGCTGAGAAGTCTGATGCCAGCCTGATGGGTTTACCTCTAAAGGTTACAGTTCTTCTTTTCCTAGCTGCCTTGAGAATTGTCTCTTTGTCTTTGATTTTTGACATCTTCAGGACTATGTGTCTTGGAGATCTGCTAGGGTCCAGGTATCTAGGGGACCTATTTTCTTCTTGAATTTGGGGTTCCAGATCTTTCCATATGTTTGGAAAGTTTTCGTCTACTATTTGTTTGAGTATGCTCTCTGTAGAGTGCTCTGCTCCTTCTTCCAACCCTATTATTCTGATGTTGTTTTGTCTCATGAAGTCAGATAGTTCTTGCAGAGTTCTTTCAATGCTTTTGGTTCTGTATTCCCTACCTTCTTTCTCAGATGTTTCCATGTTCCGATCTTCAGTATCACTAATTCTTTCCTCCTTCTGGTTGGCCCTGTTTCCTATGGCAGTTACTTAATTTCTCACTTCTTTGATTGTATTATTTATCTCACTCTTCCTTATAGTTTGAATTTCTTTGTTAAACTGTTCCTTTTGTTCACGGATTTCCGTTCTGAGATCATTCATCTCAGCTATGATGTTTTGCCAGTATGTTTTAATTTATCTGAGATCCTTTAGAATGGCTATTTTATATTTTCTGTCAATTCAGAAATTTCTAGATCTAGAAGATCATTTTCTAGAGATTTTTCATCTTTCTGAGAGGCTTTAAATCCTAAGGTATTCATATTGTCTGTTGTGTTCTTTTTCTCTGGCATGAGGGCTTTATTTCCAGCACAGCCCAGGAGATCACTTTATTTCTCTGATTTGCATTTTTGTGTTGTCTTGCTGTAGAGCAGACACTGGGGGACAAGTTTTGGGAGGGCAGGGAGGTGTTTAAACCATATCTTCAGTCTCCAAGAGCAGTGTTTGGAGGCAGGTGCAGCAGTCCGTGGTCTCTCTACTTCCTCCAGTTCGCTGGGAAAGCTGAATAACTTAAACAGCCTTAAGTCTCTTATTCTGATCTAGTCTTCCAAATACCAGTCAGAGTGGTCTTGCTTAAAGATGCAAACTTTTTCTGTCTTTGACCGTGGGCTAGATAGTCTTCCAACATTATTTGATAGGGTGATCCGTTTGTCTCCGGTGTTTCATGCCATCAGGGAACCTCCACTTTGGCTTCAGATGCTGTTCTTCAATCTCCACAGGACCCCCTTGTGCTCATGTTCTAAATTCCTTTTAAAAGAATCTTAAATTATTAGTAGTTCAGTCTATATAGTTCATTTCTACCTTCCTCTCCTAGTAATTTTTTCAAGATCTGTATCATATGCCCTTTTGCCTTGTTGTAGTAAGAGATATTTTTTCTCCTATGTCTATTTGTCCATGCAAATATTTAATGTTTCTTTTATAATTTGTAGCATTGTTGAAAAGTTTTTGGCTCTCAATTTTTCTCAAAGCACACTGTAAATTGGATTCTCAGAACTCCTTATTTCATCCATTCAAGCAGAGATAAATAGGTATTTCTCAGATCTCTTCTACACAGAGTTTTATATAGCCCTTGGTAGTCACTGGGCTTATAATAACAGCTGGTTACTACTCTATGGGAAAACTGACAAGAGTCATTAAGTAACTTGCCCAGTGTCATGTAGCTGGTTAACCTGAGCTGTTATCTAAACATCTCTTAAGTGGCCTCTACTGACTATATTATATAGTAGTTAAAAGTTCAGACTCTTGAGGCAGAACTGAGTTTGAATCCCAGATATTTACTGAAAAAGTTGTGCAAATTGCAAGGCATATCCTAGAGTCAGTATTAGCCATTAAGTCAAAATATATGCCAGCAGCCCCTCTGAGATACATTCTTTCTCACTTGTATTTTTTAGATTTAGGAATGCAGCTCTAAAACCCAGTTTATTTAAAGTACTGAATTTGCATCAGCTGCCTTAAATTCTAATTATTGTTGAAGGTGATTAGGGATAGAATGAAATAATATATGAGAAATCATTTATAAATTGTATCACAATATAATGACAGTGTAGGAATAGGCATGAAGTGTTAATTTATGTTAAATGAAGTTAATTTTTTCTACCATAAAAACTATGTTCTCATAGAAAATTTGGAAAATATATTTAAAAAAGAGGAGAAGTAAAATGATCTGTTGTACAACCACATAGAGATAACTGTTTTGTTTCATTTTAGCCCTGAGTTTTTTTAAAAATATAAATTAGTTATGGAATATTCAGTAATCCCAGAAGGAAGATTATATAAAGAGGAATTTGATGAAAGGGAAAACCTGTCTCTTGATGTCTCTTTTCCCCCCAGTTACAAGACTCTCAATAATTAAGGCTCTTCATGATCATTTTTAACAGTATAGACAACCACTTATCAATTTATCTGGACAATATAAATGGCCATTTCATAGGTCTTTCTAGGTCTGCTTTAGGGAGGAGTCCGTTCCCATGCTTCTTTGATCTGTTCCCAACAGGACCTCTGTTAAGAGTAAGTAGGGAGGAGGCCTGACGTGGCAGCAGTTCCTGCGAAAAGTAACAGGGCATCTTAAATAACCATAAGTTTGTTGAGACAGCGATGTGTTGTGCTCACTGTAAATGCTAATGCAGACTTAGGCTTCATCAATGAAAAATTTGAGGATGTGATTTTCTTGCTGTGCCTTATGCACCTCCATCACATACAGCAGATTGCATTCACTTCGGGGGACTGAGGTTTGAGCTGGGTGTTGACAGTGTAGGAATAGGCAGCTAGGTCAGCCATTGAGTAATTGAAAGATTGAGAATGTTTTGCTTAGTAGGCATCCTAGGATAGCTGAAAGGAATCTACACATGAAGGATGGAGTAGGCTCATTGCTCTATATGGCAAACCTACAGACCTTGGAAAGCAATGAGATATAGAGGTTCTCTTTGGCTTTGTGTGTGTGTGTGTGTGTGTGTGTGTGTGTGTGTGATAAAATTATCAGGATTGTCTAGCAATGAAATAAACCTCAGGACAGGGTAAGTTTCTGGCATATGAATGTATTTAAACTGAAATTGGATGGATTCCTGCCAAGAGATATTATAAAATGCATTTCTTCACTAGATTCATTCATTCATTCATTCACTCATTTGCTTTTTATTGAGTCATTCCTATGTGCCAGGCACTGTCCCCAGTGCTCAGGAGACAGATCAATATAGTCAGTAAAAGTTTGGATTAAATGACTTTAAAAATCCCATTATGGCTGTGACTGAAAGAAATTGCATGATGTGTCAGTTTCTTTTGCCTTAATAAAGTGTGGAGCTCTGATTTGTGTTACTCTGCCTCCCAAACACTCTAGAGTGTTACTATCATACTTCTTCTGTGACATGGAGTAATGCTTCACATCACTCTCTAAGAGATTGTAGGCTGTTAACTTACATACATGAAAATATTTTATTTCCTCACCTTTAAACATAGAGGTTAAAGTTGAATGTAGAGTCAGCTCCTGATGGAGTAATGTTGATTTTTCATGGCAAATGTTTAATTCCATGCTGACTTACCTAAGTTTTTAAAGATTCAAGATTTATCAGAAAGTATAATGAGAGAATACATGCTTATTAAATGTAAGGATATTATATATTAATGTTGTTGGAAGTTCATTGTACTTAAAACATATATAGAAGAGTCAAGGTTCTCAAGTTACACTTTTTTTTGAGAAGAGTTATAATTTGTATATACTGAGATGTTAGATCTCCACTATTTATAGATTGGCTACATATCTGGGCTAATTCTATTCCTTCCTGTAGAGATCAGGAGAAGTAGAGGTGCCAAGAACAAAGTGTGCAGCTTTGGAGGTGATATTGGGATTTCTGTACACTTTGGCCCATCAAGTAAGGCCAGCTGTTCATTTGTTTCTTGTTCTAGGTTTGGAATTCACCCAGTTGCAGGCCGGATGCCTGGTCAGCTTAATGTGCTGCTGGCTGAGGCTGGGGTGCCATACGATATTGTGTTGGAAATGGATGAAATCAACCAGGATTTCCCAGGTAGGTGATGGGGGCGATGGTGAAATGTAAATATTCTTAGTGTGAATAAAGCAATGCCAGTCGTAAGATATGAATTGTGGGACCACTGCAGACCTACTAGTCAGATGAAGAGTAACTGTTCCCCACAGGTACAAGTTGAAACTAAATAAATGAAACGCAGTACCAAGTAAGGTGCCTCAGATTCGTAGGCAGCGTGAGGAATCCTGTTCCCCTGAGGCGAGCTTAGGGGTGGTGAAAACCCTGGGAGGCGGTGCAGTGGCCGGCGTTGCCCAAGGACTCAGAACACACCCGTGTTTAGAATCTGGGTCCTGACTCTCACTCGCTTGTGACCTTGAAGCAGGTACTTGACCTCAGGTTCCTCATTTATAAAACAGCTTCTCTTGATAATTTAGCATCTGATTTTTGCAGTGTTTGCTGGTCTCCAGTTGTGCCAATTAGTGCTCAGTGAAGTAGTTTTCTGTTTTCTTAAAGTACTAGGACTTCACTAGATAAGGTGCTGTATTTTCTGGCTAGCATTGGGTACACGTGGAATGCTAATGACATTTGGCCTCAGATCATGTTTGTGTTATACTTAAACCATTTCCTCTGGCAAGTAGCCACTATAAACTTAAAAAAATACTGTTTATTAGAGGAAAATAATGAAATTTTGTGTATGTCTAGATTCACATGGCATTTTTGATAAAGTTCTAAGGTAGTTTATATTATAGTCTTTAAAGAGGGAATTTAGGCTCATTTTAATTTTATACCCTCTTTCAAATTTCACTATTGCTAAATTATATGTGGAACCTGCCAGTTCCAGGAATTATGGACACAGTTTTAATATACTGCAGACTCTTCGACCATTTTCTTTTAGACACCAAATTGCATCTTAAGTGGTCATTTTAGGCATTGAAAATAGAATGCAAATATTATAAAATAATGTAACTGGCAAGATTATTTTGGAATAATGAAGAAGCTATAAATTTGGGGATAATAAAAGAACTAGAAATTTTTTTGCCAGTTGCTTGAGATTTTGCTGGTTCCTTGAGTTCTGGTTAACAGACAGTCTACTTATATTTATCCAGCATCTACTAATCTGCATGGGTGCCAATTAACTGAGAGTCTACTGTTTTTTACCTTTAAGTGATGGAATAGCAATCATACTATTTTCCCACTCAACTACATTCATCTTAGGATTTGTAGTAGAAACATTTGCACTATGTATGTTCTCTAGCACATTCATAAGAAGCTTATTTTAATGACTAGAAAATGTTATATATAGTCTTTTAGAGAAAAGCACTAGGAAGAAAGTCACTTATAATCTTATCACTCAGATAAACTATTATTAACATGACTTTTTTCTCTCATGGGTGTAAGAATATGGGCACATTTTAAAAATTAAAGTCAGTACAATGCAAACATGCATTTAAAAATATTCCTTGTGTATTTTAAAAGTCTTGTACTAAAGAATTAGTAGTGGTACATGCCTTGTTAGATAGATAAAAGTTTATAGTTAGAACTATAAAGTCACATTAGGTAGATACCTTGTGGAGAGGTAAAACATCAGGTTCAGATGCAGGACCTACTGCATTTTAGCTGTGTGACATTGGCTAAGTTACTGAACCTGTCTGATAAAGTTCTTTGTACAGTGCCTGGCACAAGTGTGGATTCTATAAACATTAGGTTTTGCCATTATTATTACTTTTTTAATTTTTAAATTTATTTTTATTGTTAGCCTTATTGGGGTGACATCTGTTAGCAAGGATTACATAGGTTTCAGGCATACAATTCTACAGTGCATTGTCAACTTGTTGTGTAATAAGTTATAAAGTCAGATCACTTTAATTTGCCTCAAAGGAAGTGAAAGTGACTCTTCTGTGTTTATTTTTTTCTCTTATTATGTAGACACTGATTTGGTCCTTGTAATTGGAGCTAATGACACTGTTAATTCAGCTGCTCAAGAAGACCCCAACTCTATTATTGCAGGCATGCCAGTTCTCGAGGTCTGGAAATCAAAGCAGGTAATGTTTCGAACTTGTGTTTCATTCCAGCAATCAGAGGTCTCTTAAAATAGGCATACAGCACGTCCCTTGGTCACTTGATGAGAAGTGACAATTTTTTAGGAGGCCCAGGAGTTAGAGTAAGTTTCGGGTCCATTCTCTACATGCAGCTTCTGTCTGTCATGTGGTCACCAGAGAATCTGAATGAGTGCCTGGCTCATGAGTAGAACTAGATGAGATTATGTGGATGGATTAATGAAATCTGTAACCACAGCTGAAAAAAGGTCTGTGAGCTCTTGGAATGAGTCTGGCCGAATTCCAGGTCGAGTTCAGTGAAGCAGATGGCTTCTCTCTGGGACAGTGAGTCAGTATCATCGCCTTCATATATGAAGACGAGCACATTTTTTCATTTAATTTTTTTGAAAGGGAATTTGTATGTTGTTATGGGGTGTCTAGAAGGAAGGTGATTTGGAAATCCAAACAACAGCAGCATGGCATAAGGAAGCAAGCTTTGAACATGTGTGTGACTTCTGAAGAAGCTAATTGCTAGATTGTAGAGAACTCAGAGGCTTGTAAATTTTCCACTGCCCCAGCAGTGGCCACATCTTCCGACCACTCCAAAGTCATACCTGCATTTTAGGAACCGTGACTTCATAATATACATTTCCCCTTTAATTCTGTTTCTCTTCATTGTAAATATGTGAGTTTAATACTTAGTATGTATGATGATTGAGTAGATATGCCATGTACTTGTTCATGTATATATGAAAAAATATTGTATTTGTTGTTAATATCTGAGAATTTGCAGAGTGCATTATGGTACTAATGCTATTTGTACTGCTTGCATTCGTATGAACATATTTGTATTGCTTGCATTTTTGGATAGATTACATGTCCTAGAAAACCATAGGAAGGCTTTTCATTTCAGTAAGAACCGACTTGCTATTCAACAGGACAGCATCATCCATCTTCTGTACTTGTAAATGTGTATACCACATCAGTATTAGACGTGGATGTTACCCTTCCATTTTGCTCTGGACTGTAGGTGCATAGCAGTAGTTACTAGCACTCCCCTGACAAGCTGGATTGCTCTTGGGCTTTTGTGTTAGAACTTTCAGAGGTACTGTAGACTCTCTGTTAACCAGAACTCAAGCAATTGGCACTCTCAAGCAACTGGCAATTTTTTTTGCCGGTTACTTGAGATTTTGCTGGTTTCTTGAGTTCTGGTTGACAGACAGTCTACTTACATTTATCCAGCATCTACCAATCTCCCATGGGTGCTGATTAATTGAGATGTTTTTTACCTTAAAGTGATGGAATAGGAATCATACTATTTTCCCACCCAACTACATTCATCTTAGGATTTGTAGTAGAAGCATTTACATTATAGATGTTCTCTTTAGGACATTCATAAGAAGCTTATTTTAATGACTAGAAAATGTTATATGTAGTCTTAATTAGAGAAGAGCACTAGGAAGAAAGTCACTTATAATCTTATCACTCAGATAAACTATTGTTAACATGACATTTTTTCTCTCATGGATGTAAGAATATGGGCACATTTAAAACATTAAAGTCAGTACAATGCAAACATGCATTTAAAAATATCCTTTTGTATTTTAAAAGTCTCTGTACTAGAGACTTAGGAGTGGTGCGTGCCTTATTCAAAGTTAGGGTAGGGCAATGTTTGTGTGCCTAACATGTCCTGGGAAGGTCTGTTAAATGCACTCTCTCACTTACTCTTTGGTTCTTAGGTCATTGTTATGAAGAGGTCCTTGGGTGTTGGCTATGCTGCAGTGGACAATCCAATCTTCTACAAACCTAACACGGCCATGCTTCTAGGCGATGCGAAGAAGACCTGTGATGCACTGCAGGCGAAAGTTAGAGAATCCTACCAGAAATAAATTTTAAAGATGAAGCTGTTGTCTAAAAAAGCCATCTCTTCAGTTGTGGGAACAGGCAAATAAAGTATCATGATATACATCTGTAGCAAACCTCTTGGAAGTAAAGGAAGACTCTGAAGAAAGCAAAGGAAATACAGAGAGATTTTTCAAGAACAGTGATCTCTCAATTTTAAAAAGGATTGAAAGTTCTAAATGTCTTTCTGTGAATATTTTTTGTGTTATAAATCAAAAGTATTTTATAAAAGGAGAAAGAACAGCCTCATTTTAGATGTAATCCCTTTGGATTTTTAAAAATTCCTACTCAGTAGCCAGTAACATTTTAAGAAATTAAGTCTAGGATTTTAAGGCTTATACTGTACATGGATCTGAAAAATCTGACACAGTGTAAACATTATAGGAAACTGCATCTGTGTTTTTTCAGCAAATGTGACTAATTTGAAACTTATCAACTCCTGAGCTGTCCTCTTACCATTTAACTATAATTCAAAAGCAGCCATGTCAAATTGGTTTCAGTTTTTCAATCTGTACTTTTAATTCTAGATTTCAGGGGTGTATTTTTCTCACTTCTATTTTAATACATTAAAGGACTAGATAATCTTCCAGAGATGCTGGAAACAGTGAAATCATTTGCTTTGTGTTTCATTAGAACACCAGTGAAACATATAATTTGAAATGAGTATTAGTTGTATTTTTTAAAACCCCGTTTCTAATTGGAGATCTCTTTAATTGCAATCACTTTATAATGTGTAATACTGTACTAAGTGCACTTGAATGTAATTCAACTATTTGCCTAATAAAATGAATTCATTATGTTTGCACACTGATGTTAGCAATTGTCTCTGTGGACAAAAGGCTAAAATCAAGTAGTTATGCCTGTTACATGTGGGGAAGACTCACTACTATAAAGTAGATGAAATTAATCTGTCTTAATTGTTTGCAATTTTTTTTTAATTAGAGTGTGTTTTGAGGTCTTATATAATTGATCACATTTGGGAGAAATGGTGGGACTTTTAAAAAATAATTTTTGTTGAATTTATCAGGGTGACATTTGTAGTAAAATTATATAGGTTTTAACTGTACAATTCTACAATACGTCATCTTTGTGTTGCATTGTGTACTCACCATCCGAGTCAGTTGATAGTATCTTTATTCATGCCTGTTTCCTTTTCTCAAAGTCATTGTAGATAGATATATCTGGAAATAGCAGCTGGGATTTTTTTTTTTTTTGAGATAATTCCTGCATTCAGTTTAAACTATGTATACATATACTTAAATTCATTAACTTATTATTAAATACTTACAGTAAATATTTTTTGATATTTTTAAAATTTATGATCCCATTCTTTGATACTCACTAATCCTTTGTCAATCAGTTATGTTAACTGATGTGAAAATTCATGCTTCAGTTGGTTTAACTTACTTTTTGGTTAGGCTTTCTTTTTGAAACATAGTTTCTTAAATTAATACTCCAAAGGTGGTATTCTTGTATTATTACTTATGATGAAGTCTAAAATCAAAAATAATATTCATCCACCCTATTTTATTATTCCTTCTTTTCTAATAAGTCATACAACTGGAAGATTTGAGTTACTTTTATTCTTGTATTATTCACTATATCTTTTTGACACTCAAATATAAATTATTTTTTTTAATCTGTTGTATCCTACAGTTTGGTATCAAGGAAAGGATACACTTAGGCAGTGAAATATTAATGTTGACTTGTCTTTTAGGCTTTATTAACCATCCTTTAGTTTCTTTTGTTTTGTCTTATGTAACTTGGGATTTTGTGTGTAAATTACTCATCTATGGAGAGTGTACATAAGTAAATGCATAAGCTTTTATACATTATGTATCTATCTAGTCATCTATCAAGCTTTGGACAGTTTTCTGGTACATAAATCTTTTTCTATATACTCTTTTTTTTCTAGGGGTTGGAATAGAGCACTAATAGGATTAATTTCCTCATGCAGTAGGCTTTCAGGCCTTCACTGAGTCAGGGGATTTAGTTAAGTATTTGGTTACGAAAGTGGAAAGTGGGCCTAGTCCTTTCTGATTCCATCTGAGTCATGACCCTAATTTTTAGATTTTGCTATTTTCTCATCCAGCGCAAATATGGGATATATTACGTATCAGTCCGCTTTAGGGTTTAGTTCAATTTATCTGATCCCATAGCTTGATTCTGTATAATGAATAACTCATAACCCATGTATTCATCTGACTTAGAGGCAAATTTTCTAGTCCCCTAAGGCATAAGTCTTGTGACTTAAAAGCATTTTAGTCCTGGAAAGTTGGGCAGTTCTTTTGTACAGCTAGGAGACTAGTTCAGATATCTAATTTATGGCTCTTGCCAGTTTTTGAGAATCTTTGCCAATAAATATTATTGGGTCAGAATGGTAAGGAAAAAAAACCCAAACAACCCAAAACTCTTCACTCCAGTGGCAGCAATATGCATAATCCAGCTGCTCTTTAGATTTTCAGAGGAAAGAATTAGGTTAATCAACAAGGAGAAAAAAACACATTTCTAAGTGAAACGTTTAAAGTGTTGGTTTAGTAAAGCAGTAGAAGTGGTAACATTTGCATTTTGAAGCACTCAAATTACTGTTCCCAAACTCTTATCTCTTAGAAGTTACATATTGGGCTAAGGAATTGAACTGTTTTCTTCACTATGTAAATGATTATAGACATTCGACATGGTGTAGACTGTAATTCTGGATAAAGATCTTTTGGATGCTGGGAAAACAGTGATGTAGATGATGCGACCAGTAATTGGAGTGACCAATATTTGAAACTCTTAAGTATAATGGTTAGGATAGTGGAAGGAAAAGTTAGTGAGATCATGGTAGATAATTTATTTGGGGCAATAGTGAAAAATCATATTGGATAGGTCAGTTTATGATTATGGAGAACTTTAAAAGCTGGAACCCTAAGTAATGGAGAGAGATTATCTCTGTCAGGTTGATTGTCAAAGCATATGATTGCCTTGTTCTATATAAAACATTTGCACTTCATATTTCTGCCAAAGATTACATAGAACCTTGAACTCTGCTTTCCAGTTCAGTCCAAAAGCCTAGTTTTGAAGAATAATACTAACAGAAAGATTGCCTGAAGGATATGGGCTCCTGTTTACCCCTCGATATTTCAAGTGTCACCCATAAATCAAACCAGAGCTTCAGAGAGCTGGGTACATTGTTTGGGGCATCGTGAACAGCAAAGATGTGAAGGTACCGAATGAAGGCGATGAAAGTGATGCAGCTTGCCTAAGGTGACTGAGTTCGGGGCGGGGGTACGCACGTCAGCAATAGGATGGCAGAGAGCAGAAGTGGTTGTCTTGGGCTTGGAGAAGATTTGAGGAGGCAATGTGGATTTGGGGTATGCAGATGACACATGGGGTGCTGATGGCTGGTTTCTTAGCCCCACAATGGAGATATGGGGAGAGGGAAGTGAGGACTCAGAGCGGGGGGTTGGAGGTGCTCCTACTTCCCCTACTGTAAAGGTAGAATATGAAGATCTAATAAAATTTTTCTTGTTCTCCCTCCTGTTGCACGGGGGAAGATGAAAAACACATAGCAATCTGATATGACGTAGAGAACAGTAAAAACCCATGGAAGTGGATCATTTAGAAATTGAAAAAGGTCATTTTTTTTTCTATCCTACTTTGTTTTTGGTTTACTATAGAAAAAGCAGTACTTGGGAACATTTACAATAAGGTGTAGAATTAGATTTAGCCAGTGAAATTTTACCTAAACCAGTCCTTTTCGAGAACTGAATTTCCAAACGCCAGTGAGTTGCTATCAGCCAGCCTCGTTGCCCCCACCCCGTTCTTCCTCCCAGTTAGGGAGTGCACTTTGCACAGGAGTACGGTGCTTAAACAAGTACAGCAGGGTCCTGTGCCTGATGAATTCTAGTCATACCTTGGGATCCTAGTCCCCTGCCACACACACACACACAGGTAGTGGCATCACTGGATTAGAATGGAAAAGTCATGTCTAAAACTCTCCAGAGAAATGGGACAAAATGTGACTAAGTAACTGCTTTGTATTATGTCATGAGGGAGACAATTTCTTCCTCGGGGGGATGAAACAGAATGTCATGGTTTTATCTTTAGACTGTTTTGTCCCTATAGTGAATGTGCCAGTGTTTTTTACGCAATCAGTCACCTTTGTTTATGCCTACATTTCTAGAGTATATCCCCTTTTGATAGAATAACCATAAAGGGATTTTAATAAATATATTGCCATGTAGGGCAGAGGGAGGGGAATGCATTATTACATGTGTTCCAGGTGACTATATCCTTGTATATTCAGTGCTTGTTATCTAAAAGTTTATCTTAGTTTTTTAAAGTTCCATCTTTAAAGTTTAAAAAAGACTCTGCCCCTCATTCGAGTAGCTCAATGTGTTGGTGACAGTAACAGTAGCTACTAGTTAATGAGTGCTCAGTTTGTGCTAAACGACATCCTGTCTGAGTAGCCTGTGGGTTTCAGTGCATCCGATGACAGAAAATGGCAGAGTGGGACAAACTCAGGTCTGGCTGATAGCACGGTCCGCTTAATCACTTTGTTGATGTCTCTTACAAAGAGCTAAAGGAAAGGATGCCATTCATGAAAGAACCATGTCACACTAAACTATTTTTTTTTTTTTGGGGGGGGTAGCTCCCTGGCTGGGAATTGAACGCAGGCCGTGGCGTTGCGAGCGCCGAGGCCTAGCCCCTGCACCGCCAGCGAACTGAACTATTTATACACACTCGTATATTTTTTAACCCAGTTAAAGTGTCAGCAGTAAGATTCCAACCACTTACAAAATGACAAAAGGAAGTGGCAACCCCTTCATAGAGGAAACAAAAGCCTGCAGCTTTTCCATAACACTACAAAAGGTGCTGGTTATCCAGCCATGGCGTGTCCCTCACCTGCTCTCTCTGTAAGCAGCTGCTGCCGTTCTGCAGCCTAAATCCCGGGGGGCTTCCTATTTAGGGGCAGAACAGAGGCGGCTCTGCAGCAGGCCCTCTTCCTTTCTGGGTTTTGCTTTCCAGGACCGTCCCTGCTCACCTTCCTCTCTTGCTTTGGCATCTGACCAAACTTATTGCTGGGAATTTTTATTTCCCAGGCCACAAACTCCGATGTGCCAACGTATGACTTTATTTTTCTATAACTGAACTTAATTCCTTTCTTGAGCTTCTGTTTTCCCTGGAAACTTGAGTTTAATTCAGGATGTTTCCTTTTCCTACTTCTGGGAACACATCTTCATTCAAAGGCAAAGTGGGGTGGAGAGCAAGGCGAATTACACAACATCCAAGTTTGAGTTGGGTCCTTGGTCTTCATCTGTCCAGTCTGGCATCCTCTGAGATATACGAGGTGGGACATTTAATTTCGTGAACTCATCCTAGAAGAAGTGCTACATATCTCATTGCTGAATATCACTACGGTCACCTTCAAGGTACTCCCCGTGGGAAGGTATGCACCAATGCAACACTTAGTCCACCCTTCAAAGAAGTTTTGGAACTCTTTTTCTGGAATGGCCATTAGAGCTGTCGTCATGCCCAAAATCTGACCATTAAGTTTGCGAACTTGCCACCACGCACTTACGCTGGTAGCACCGTACAAACACTTGGTAAGGGGTTGTAACCGTGGTAAGTTGCTTGTTCAGGGCTGAGTTTGTGAAATTAATTGTCCGACCTTGCATACTGTCCTATCCTGTTTTGGTTACTAATAACTTTGCATATTGAAATCCTCTAATTCTTCCTTGGTCTATATGGAATAAAAGAAGTTAAAAGATGTTTAAAGTAATATGGAATGGAAAGGGAGAAATTCACAAGGTGGAGGGTATGATAATCACAATATATTTTGGCAAATTTATCTTATTACCACAATTTATACTTGGGGTTTTAAAGCTTTTGTATGAGAATGGAATATTAAAATATTAATGTTATTTCCATAAAGAGAGTGTTAGGTGCTCTATTATTTAAATAATTTGAAACGGAATTGATTCAAATAAAGAAATTTTGAGGAGCTATTTAACTATTCTCCTGAAACTCACCGAAGTGTTTCAGATATCTATATTTTTAAAAATTTAGTGAGACATTGAGTTGTTTTGAGGAAGGGTTTCTCCCCCCTGTTCTGTAAGGAATGTAAAATATTTTACCATCTAATTTCTACAGTTTATCGGCAGTCCTTTGGCATTAAATTTATAGCCAAAACTTGAAAAGAATCATTTATTCATAGTTGGAGTACATTTGAAACAAAGGCAGAAAAGTCAAAACATAGGTCTTTTGATAATTATTGTCTTTTTACGAACACAAGTTAGCATTTCTAGCCCATGAAATTTTTTTGTACTAATGCAATATATGTATATACTTTAAATAGTGATTTTTGTGTATGTTATTAATTTTCACTGGAGAAATTACCCCATAAATTACCCCAGGAAAATGGAACAACGAGAACCATATCTTCTGCCAATTAATTATATTTCTTTCTTAAATTACAAGTACTTGGTCATTTCAATAAATGTCATGTTTCCTATCTGATGGATAAGCTTTTTGCTCCTTTGGAATAATATTTTCCCCCTATGGAAATAAAGGAAGTTGAGCAAAATGGAACAAACATGATTAAAATTGGCATGGCTTAATATTTTCATGGCATTACTTGAACATGAAATTAGAATTGATTGCAAGGCAGAGCATGGGGCAATAAGGCAGAACTTAGCACAACAGATGCTTCCGGTGTGTGAATCTGGGATGAGAGGGCCTCGCCGGGGTGGAAGCCAGGGTGAGGGGAGTTAAGCCACTGCTGAGCTTGGGACCATTCACTTCCCATGGTGTGGGAGAAAAACCGCTGGAAAAAGAGGGACCAAAGGAGCACTTAAGATATGGGTGAAATCCAAATGATGGTAACTTCTTTGGATTTCAAATGGAGGTGGGGCTTGTCAAAGGAGTGGAGAATCAGAGACCATTGGCATGAGAACTTTGGAAGGGATGTGGAGTGAGGAGTTGCAGTTCAAAGGAGAAGGAGCCATAAAAAGAGCTAATGGTGGCAGTAAGTGACATTTTCTAGATTATACAGGGATGTGAGGAATTGCTTATATTTGAAATGATTTGAATTCTGTACCCTCCACCATTGACTTGGTTTGGTCTTCTACGTATAAAATATATGCTCAAGTGGCAATGACAAGCCCAAAAATGTATTATTAATTGGGCACCATGTGCTGTGCCAGGTAACAGATACATGTGGCATGGTTCCTTGCAGTGTAGGATGGGACGCATATAAGGACAGTAAGATTATAATTGGGTGTAAGTGCAAAAATTAAATAATTTGCAAGTTATAGAGGGAGCTCATAGAAGAGATTGGTTACTGGGGTAAGAGCAGGGAATTCTGGGGAGCTTTTGCAGAGAAGCGTTCTGGAAGATGAGTAAGAGATGGTTCATCAGACAAAGAAGAAACAGGCATTTAGATGGAGAAAGCATGTGAAAATTCACCAAATCAAGACATTTCAAATGCAGTAATTCTGTTCAAATATGTAGCCTGGTAATAACTATTTAATTAATAGTTGTTAATGTTTCAAATAAAAATCTTTTGCTTTGGGACTACCATTTTTAGTGTTATTGTGGGGAGCAAGCTTGGGGTCAGGACTTGGAATAGTCACATTTTAAAAAAATGCCTTTCAATAGTCATTTGTCAATGTTAGTACTGACTAATCTCCCTTTCCTGATGCTGCTCTGAAGCAAAAATAAAACAAAAAAATAACATTCCTAGTATTTTTCACAATCCATTCCTTACTCCATTTTTATCAGAGCGGGAGTGAAGGAGGAACTCTGCTCCTTGCATTACAGAAGGTTCCAGTTACCAAGGAACTATTGAGTCAATTGAAACTGGGGAGAAGCAGCTCAGCAGTGCTTGTCTTTCTGTCTTTTCCTGAAGGCTGGGTTTTTCTTTACCTTCTGGGTTGATCTCAGAAGATCAGTCAGGTAAGAAGCAGCCTGGTTTTTGATGGGTGATGAGCACAGTTACTGTAGTTCTGTGTCATCTTAGTTATGCTGCAAGTGCAGTTCCCAGAACTTCCTTCCTTGTCTGACTTCAGGTTCGCCCTGAGAGAAACTGAGTGAGATTTGGAAGAGGAAGTGAAGCCACAGCCATTTCACTCTGGTTTGTTCAGAGTCCCAGGCCGTGCTGCCACTCGGGGCACCTTGTCACCGATCTCCAGGCGCACTTGTTGGCCTTGCCTGCCCCTGGGGCTCTGGCTCCTCTTCCTCCTGCTGCATCTGTTTTTTCAGTTTCTTGACATCCTGAGCAAGGGGCATGTGCAGTTCCGTGGTGAAGGACACCAACTGCTGCAGGTCACCTGTGGCTGAGTGTGAGAAACAATGAGGATTCCGCATGGCCAGCTGTCAGCCCTGCTCACCTACAGTCACTTCACGCCCACCACCAGAAACAGAGCCCATTGCCCTTCACAGCCTTGACTGAACCTTACCTGGAACAGTTCCCTCATAACACATCATGAGCTCTAACATAGCCAATTTGTGGTTATTCGTGGTGATTAAGGAATGGGGATGGCATAATTGAAATCACAGGTGATCAAATGTCTTATTTAGTAATTTCAACCATTTCTCCTAACAAATGGCAAAATTTGGTGACTCACATTTTACTGCCTTTTATAAATAAATTGAATGATGAATTCAGTTGATGATTCTCCCATATAAATAGTTGCTTTTCCTAAAGAGGATGATTTAATGCCACGAGGGGTTAAAACACTTGTACAATTTATCTACTTTGTGGCAGGGAGTAGAGGGGTGTGTGGCGCATGTTTGCAGATATGATAAAAGGAGGAGGCTAAGTATTTTTAATGATACTTTGGTGATAGTATATGCACACAAACAGAGGAAGACATACCATTTTTAGAAATTCCAAGAGCACTTGTTCTTGCATATGTGACTCAATCCTTCTTTGACTCTGGGCTTGACTATATAATTCACTTTGGCCAATGGAGTGTTAGCAAGGGACACACAGTTTGAGGCTTGATTAGTGCCTGTGCACTGGGGCTTGGTTTTTTGAATAGTTCCCTGTTGGGAGCCTGTTGCCATGCTATTATAAAAGAAGCAATGTGGAGGTAGGATTAGAGTTTGTCCTGGATTTAAGAGCTGAAGGCAGATGCATGAGCAACATTCATAGAGCAGGAGAGCCACCAGCTGAACATTGCCAGAGTTGCTAACACACAGAATTCTGAGAAATATATTGTTTAGGGGTGGTTTGTTACAAAGCGATGGAAAACGGAAAAGATATGGCAGCGCATTAATAACTGTTCTGTCTTCTTCTTTCTTAGAAACTATCCATTAGTTCTGACTATTCCTCTTTTTACCTCTTCCTTAGATTCCTTATTAGTTCTTTCCATTGTTTCCACTTCCCCTTTTCCCATGGAAACATGGATGGTCATTCTCTATGCAGCGTGAGTTTGGAGACAATGGGAAACCCTGCTTATTCCAGAGTACGTTTCTCATCTTTCAGTACCTGAAACTTCAACATTATCTAAATAATAAAATCCCCCCCACCATGGTAATAACTTCCATCTTCAAGAATGAATGTGCAACTATCCCTGGGCACATAACTATTTTTTCTCATTCACCATTAAGCCAGGATTAGTTTGTTGATTTGCTTTTCTAGGAAATTGCTAATTGAGGGAAATGGGTCCCAGGCTGTTGCTTGCCAGAGGGCCTTGCTCACATTTTACTTCTGCCTGCTAGGCTTTTCCCTTATTTTATTCCCCAATTAACTACTGCTCTTCCTTCAGCTCTTGACTGCATTAATACTTTCTTAGGGAAGTGTCCCAGACGCCCTCCCTGATTAATTCAATTCTTCTTTTATAGGTGATCATAGAACCAAACAGCTCTTCTTCAGAGTAATTCCACTTCAACTTTTCTTACGTAATATGTAATTATATTATATTTACCCCCCCGGAACTGTAAGTTCCAAGGGATAGAGATCTTGTCTATTTTTGTTCATTGTAGTATTCTGAATACTTAGTATACACTCTGACACATAAATGTACTCAATACACACTTGTTAAATAAATGAATGATTGAACAACATTCTGAACAATTAAATTTTCTCTTGCCATCTCACGTTAGAAATTTTTATGCCCGGACTGAGTGTTTTATTACTACTGTGGTCAAGAAAACAAGCACATGACATAAAGCTGTATGAAATGTTTCAGGAAAGGAAATTAAAGCTATGATGAAACTAAGACTTATTGGATCAATGTGGGCTTCCTTACAATGCCTGATGCGTTTAAACCCATGGATAAAACACATACCCAGAAACGAGAAAATCAGTAAGAGCTAACAATGAATACCTGCATGTATTGTAAAAACATCACTGGGTTTCCACAAATATTATTCCTGTTTTTCTATGCAATAATAATTAAAAGATTACCTTTCTTTATACTTAGACAATTTTGAATTTATTAAGGAAGAACTATGATGCTTTACCACACTTTAGAATTCTAAGATTTAGCTTCATTAAAGTCTGCAATAATCAAATGGAAAAATTATTTATAGTGGTTTATGAAAATAAGCAGAGAAAAGGAAGTGTTGGAGTTTTATGTTTTATTTTAACAATGCTGTTTGGACTTTGAGTTGAACAAGAGTAGGAATCGTGATTTAACCAATATTCAGATTATGAACAGAATTTTTACAATTCTTTGAGCATTGTGAGTCAAAACTTCCATTTTTATTTCCTTAGGAATAACTGTTGTTTGTTCCTTAATTTGGAATACATGGGAAGTAATTGACCTGGAGAAGCATTTCCCAGAATGTGGTGTTAATGGCAGGTAAGAGAAAAATGGTTTCTATGGTCACCAAAATTTAGGAAATGCTAGCTTAATCAAAATTCAAAAGTATTTTTCGCCTTTTAATCACAGGACTGATAATATACACTGTAAGTCTCCAAGAAGAAAGGATATAATAGGTAGCACTTCCCACTGTCATCTGATTACTAAATTTTTAAATTTAATCAAGTTTGTTTATTTATGCATGCATGCTTATCAAGCTTTTTGGAATTTAAATGTGTTCTGCTAAACCCTTTGGGAGATGTAACCTAGAGAGAAGTCTCTTGCATACGAAGAGGTATAGACATTTACCAAATCCCTGGTGACATAGTTCTCTCTTGTCCTTTCCCATGGCTACAGCCCCCTCTGATCTTTCTGTCCTGGGAACTCCTTACTGTGTTACTGTTCCTATAATGTGCTAATTACCATAATAGTGAATATTTTGTTGAATACGCACTATATGCCAGGCACAAGTCTAAGAACTTTCAAGGTAATCACTCATTAATCACAATAGAACAATCCTTTGAGTAGGTGTCCCATTTTATTGCTGTAAAGCCAGAGTCCAATTAATTAAGTAGGTAGTGGAGTCAGGATTTGAACCTGGGCGGTCTGGCTCCACTCTGGACAACAATACTATGCTGTCACAGACCTGATCTGCCAAATAACTTTTAGAAAACAACTTCTCGGTAAGTTGGGAACTACTTGTAATTTGTGAACTCTTCGGGTTGCTAAACAAAGAAGCAAGGAAGTACAGCTTAATGTACCAATTTGACATTTGCTTAACTTCATGCATGTGTTTGGCAGAGTCAATTTTTCTGAAAGATTTCTTCATCTTTTAGAAATACAGATGCTGTCATTTTGGTGTGGTGCCAGGAGAAGAATCATGTGCTTCCTTCCTAGGATGACCTACTCATTTTCATGTGCAGGCTACTCCTGAGTTTTCCTTTTCTTTCTTTTTTCTTTTTTTAATGGTGTAGCTGTAGATCTTATTATGTACTTCACATACAGATCCACGCAACAAGCTACAAATAATTCAACTATGAAACCACATCAAAACCACTCCTTCCTTACTAGACAGTTAATGAAGCCTGTAGTCCAGTCTGGTTTGGGCAGTATCTCTATCCTGTCTCTATTTCTGGTCTTCTCCCTGTTATTATCTGGGGTCTGCATCACCTTTTGACCTTTTCTTTGTCCCATGCTGGTCCATGTTCCCTGCAGTTGCTTCTTTACAGTAGAACTGATTGAGTTTTGCAGAACATGGTTTTTCTGTTGGCAGTTGCTCACAGTTTTAGATTTCTCTCTTCTTTTTATTAATTCTGTTAAACTATATTCTAGTTGCTCTATATTACCCTGGAGCTAGTCTTTCTGATACACTTACTTATATAATAAATGTAAAACTAATATAAAATACAAAAATTTATGGATTATTAGAGGCAGAGTATAGCTAAAGCTGGATAATAATCTAAGGCACTAAAATGTAGCTCTTGAGATTTTTTTTTTTAAAGATAAGCCTGTGCCTTTATTGCAGAGCAGGTTTCTTGAGGGGAATTAAGTGAGAGGAGTGGGTGGCCCCGATGCCAGGCCAGCCATGCTTCACTGGTGTAGGTGATGGAGAACTTACCCAGGTGGTGGCCAGGCTTGAGTTCCACCTGGTTGAAGGTCTTTCCATTGTAGACACCACCATGCTGCTCATCATCTCCAGCAGAATGATTATATCCCACAGGTGCGTCTTCACCACCTTGGGCTGCTCCGTGGCCTTGCGCAGGCGCATCAGCAGTGAGTGACGCTGCTTCCGCGGGCCGGGGTTCGTCCCCCTTCTGCAGGCCCCGGGTTCGTCGGCCTCCTTCCACAGGCCAGGGTTCGTCACTCCTTCCTCAGGCCAGGGTTCGGTGCCCTTCCACAGGCCGGGTTCGTCACTCCTTCCTCAGGCCAGGGTTCGGTGCCCTTCCGCGGGCCGGGGTTCGTCCCCCTTCTGCAGGCCCGGGTTCGTCGGCCTCCTTCCACAGGCCAGTGTTTGGCCCCATCGGCAGGCCAGGGTTCGGCCGCCTCCGTAGGCCCAGGCTTGCCTGCCGCTGCCGCCGCCGCCGCCGCCGCCGGGCACTGTACAGCTGCATCAGCCGCTCCTGGGACATATCCAGCAGCTGGTCGAGGTCCACGCCGAGGTAGGTGCACTTGCAGAAGGTCTGCTGCTGCTTCTCCACTTCCGCCATCTTGCTGTTTTCTTCAGCTAGCTTTTGAGTTTTAATTATAGTTTTGTTTTTGCTTTCAATTGCATAAAATTATCAGCGTTTTCTAAAACAACGGAACTCAACACTCATTCAATATTTATCTTCTTTATTTAAAAGTATTGTATCCAAAACTCTCAAACGGGTAGTTTCTTTTTGCTCACACTCTCCTCCAAAACTTTTGTCGTTGGATCCTATCCTAGTTACTTGGCTGAAACCACTCTCCTGAAAGTCAACCACGACCTCCTTATCACCAGATGTAAATCTCAGGACTCATTTTCTTGAGCATCTCTGTAACATTTGACACCACCTACCAGCCTCTGCAGACAAAATGCCCTTTCTTGGGTGCCGCTACTGTAAATAATTCATTCAGTCTGTAAGTACATTACCTCCTTGACACTTCATTTTTTTTTTTTTTATATTGGACTTAAACTAGGAATCTTAACTCTTATTCCACACATTATGTTGGTAATTAATTTTTGTGCCATTTGTACTCTGTAATTTTTTTTTTTTTTAACCATTTTTTATCCTTTGGGATCAGGATCCTGAGTCAGCCATTCAGTGGGATGACAAACCTTTCTAACTGTGTCACCTGCAAATATGGCTTCAGTTTTCTCACTGAATTTATTGCAGAAAAGATAATGTTATTTTGTAGGGCTTAGGACGAAACTGGAGAACACATGCTACAGACCATTATGTCACTTCTTCCTATGTTTCACTTACTAATAAAGACTGATGCTTTGATCTGCTAATCGGGACAATTTAGGTACAAACAGCAATAAATCTGTTTTTCACATTTCTTCAGTTTTTTTTTTTTCAGTTTTTAAAAGATTTGTCAAGTGTCTTCTAAAAATACACAGAAATAAACTAACTAACCTAGTAAACATACAAAACAAATAAGTTGGTTTTGGTAGGACTTTTTTCCTGTGAGCTAACTGTGATTCACACTCAACGCTGTTCCTTTTTTAAATGCTTATAGCCTGATATTTTAATAATTTGTTCAGAATGTAGTTGGGGATGATTAGCATATTTCTAGTTCATCATCTGCAATATCTACTTCTTGCCATTTTTAAAAGATCAGGAATATATTTGCCCACTATCAGTCTTTTAGCATTTCTCCTACTACTCTTACTTCCTCAAAGATGACTGAAAACAGATTCAGCAATCTCAGGGCATGTTCTGGAGTTATACTTGGAAATAGCATATACAGATCTCATTTGGGTACATTTTAGAGGGGTTAGGAGGTTCTTTATGAAGTCCTGTCTTCTACCTTTTCCAGCTAAAGCTCACTCTACGAAGAAGAAAGAAAACTATAATAGGATTTGAGGAAATCAACTTTGTCTCTGCTTCTTGTTATTATGCATTGTTTACCGTGGTCTAAAGACTTGTACCTTTCATGTTCTCATTTTTCTCTAGAATCTAGATACAGTTTAAAGAGCCCAGTTTATTGTTCTGTTTTTTCAGTTTTGAGCTCATTGTGTACTTTGATTTTCTTTGACACTCTTATACCTCTATGCCACTTTCTAATATTATTGTTGGTAATGGATCCTTTTATCATCTTTTGTTCACTTCCTTGTAAAGTTTGAGGTCCTAGGAATGCCGCACATTGTTGTGCTTGCATAACATGCACCCATAAGCATCAGGTAACATTTCCAGGTGTTTTAAAGATTTAGAGCAAGAATATAACAACATCTTCAAACCAATCTCAATGCAGAATCCTTCCAGGAACAGAAGTTCATGAATGTTTTAGAGTAGCCATCTAGCCCTACATATTTAGTGAACAGTGGTGGTCATGAGTCAATATATTTTACAGAGCTTCAGTTAATGTGGTGAGTTGGTTAAATGGAGGTTCACCAAGAGAGCTCCTTAAAGATACGCTCCTTGCCCTCTGATGAAATTGCAAAGTGGTAGCCAATTCTTACTCTTCTGATTAGAATTGACTAATTCTACTATACACTGTACTCTGTCCTAACACCTGTAATACTTTATTTCCTTAAAATCTACATCTACTAGACTGTGAGCTTCTTTAGGGCAGAGATTGTCATTGATAAATGGTTGGGTAAATATGTATATCAAAACATTTTTTATTGTGATAAATGAGAAGGAAGAGGAAGAAAGCAGAGTTTGGGCTGATGTATAAAAAACCCAAACTTTAGGGGTTCCCTGGTGGTGTAGTGCTAGGCTTCAGCACTCTCAGTGCCACAGCCTGGGTTCAATTCCCAGCCAGGGAACTACCAAACAAACAAACAAAAACCCCAACCAAAACAACAACAACAGCAACAAAACCAAACTTTAAAAAACACTGAGATACTGGTACAGCGAAATGTGCCACCTAATAGTCGTTAGTAATAGGCCATTGGGAGCTGGAAATAGACGCAAGCTAATTCTCAATTTCTAAACATTCAAAACCATAACAGAACTTGAGATACATAATATTTTTAACCATATCCTAATGTTTGCATTCAACAAATCTCGTTCTGTTTCAGAACAATGGTAAAATGGTGCTCATTTAGACTTTATTTAGTACAGTATAGAAAATCATGATCACTGGTAGGAATCGTTCTACTGTAATTATTCTGTTTTTTCACTAGATGGTGCTTGTGAGCCAATTAGAAGAAAGATTGAATTGATGGTTTATTCACTTAAGGGAAATAAGGGAAATTTGTGAATTAAGTAGAATAAAGCAGTGAAAAAAATCAGAAAAATTCAAGACAGCCCTTTATAGTTGTTAGGCTACTTGGAGACAATTTCATCTTCCTTTCCTGTAAAAATGTTAAACACTTGGAAGAAAAAAAAAAAAAGCTCATTAAGACCATTCCAGTCACCAGATTCTGAATGTTTTGTAGACTGAACTGTCTAAGCCTAGTGAATTAAAAAAATTCTATTTACTTTCCTTAAAATACAACACTAATCTTTGGCTGGAAGCAAAACAGTTCAAATTATTATATGATGAGACTGTTGTTTCATTTCATAATGTTCTTTTTTTTTAAATTTATTTTTATTGTTAGACTTATTGGGGTGACATCTGTCAATATTCTTTTGTGAAATGAGTTGTATAGATTTTAAATGGTGTCTAATAGAATGTGTGTGTGTGTGTGTGTGTGTGTGTGTGTATTTACTTTTAGTCAGAGGCATTAAAGTGTAGATGTTAAAAGAGAAGGCTCTGGCTTCATGCTGCTTGGGCTTAAACCCCAGAACTGCTACTTTTACTGCCTGTGTGATACTGGTACTTTGCAGAATATGGGTGCCATAGTCTCCCATAGTCTCATAAGATTGTTGTGACAGTATATGCAAAAGAATTAAAACAGTGTCTGGCACATAGTATACTCTCAAAAAAATGTTACCTTTTATGTCACTTCTTCCTATGTTTCACTTACTAATAAAGACTGATGCGTCCCGAGTCACTGTGCTGAACGTGGTGGTAGGAATTCTTCCTGAAATAGTACATTTAATCCTCACTACAACTCCACAAACTAGCCATTATTATCATTCCCATTGTAGCTTGAAGGAAGTATTATAGAATCAGTGAACTGTGGAGCTAATATTCAAACCCACTTCCATCTGACTCCTGAGTCTAAGCATTTACTCATTACCCTGAGATGGCAGTTCAAACAAAGACATTGTTTGAGTTGATTCTGAAACTATAGGCAGTACCCTAAATGACACATTTCCTAATTGGTCTTCCCTGATGAGATATTAACTTGTCAACATAGGGCATTATCCTTCATTAGTTTCCCTCGTGCCTGGGTAGTTAAAGAATCAAACTGTCCTTCATAATTTGAAGATGATACCACTGCATGTGAGGCTGTGGCTGAGAAAAACCAACATCTGACAAGCAGTGCTTTCCACATCATGTATACACGTAGATTGCTTTTTGGTTTGTGGCTCAAGCCTCTGTCGGCAGAAACTCGCTTCTGTATTGTGTTCTGCCAAAGTGTGGTTAGCTGAAGCTTACCATATACTCATTAGGGCATCCTCTCTTTTTGTCTCCAGCCATTCTTAGCCTTGACACACCATCCTTTGGATTGAAGTCTTTTGGAACTCCCAGGTTTTATGTGAAAGACCTGTTTAAATAGTATGCTATGGTCCTTTTTAAATACATGCTTGGTCCACTAGACCTGAGTTGTGACGATTCACTATTTCAAGGCTGGTGGATTGAATGAACTGCCACCCATGGTTATTTAGATCATGCCATTTGTTTGTGGGCCTGGGATAATTATTTATTCATAGGACAGGAGATGGTGGCCAGGTGTTAGAGTTACAGGGAGGCTTGGTTACTGTCCTTGTTTTATGAAACTGCATTGGAGTTAGATGCTTGACTGCTCTTCCAGGGCCTACCAGTCCGTAATTCTTAGGCACTCTCTGACCAATTGTCCATGGAGAAAGACAGCTGGTACTGGGATTAGGGAGTGCGCTTATGAGCGCAGGTCAGGATGGGTTGATGTTCTCTGTAACAGAAAGCAGCTACAGTGAACTTGTCCGCTCTGTACAGCAGCATTCATCTTCTGCCTCTTCTTCCTTGTCCTCTTTCTGGATAACATTTATTGCCTGCATGCTATCAGCTAGGCATTGGGCTGTTTCTCACCCTCAGCACCTTTAACATTTTGGTCCAAGTAAGCTTTTGCTGTGGAGGGCTGTGCTGTGCATTGTGGGATATTAAACAGTATCCCCGACTTTTATCTGCTAAATGCCAGTTGCAGCCTCCTCCCATCCCGGAGTCATGACAATAAAAAATATCTCCATTGAAGAGGATGTGGAGGAAAGGGAACCCTTTTACACTGCTGGTGGGACTGCAAATTTGTCCAGCTACTATGGAAATTAGTATGGAGGTTCCTCAAAAAATTAAAAATGGAACTACCTGATGATCCAGCAATTCTGCTCCTGGGTATTTATCCAAAGAAATCCAAAACACTAATTCGAAAAAATACATGTACACTTATGTTTATTGCAGCATTATTCACAATAGCCAAGATATGGAAACAACCTAAATGTCCATCAATAAATGATTGGATAAAGAAGCTTTGGTACATTTACACAATGGCGTATTACTCAGCCATAAAGAAGAATAAAATCTTACCTTTTGCAACAACATGGATGGAACTAGAAGATACCATGCTAAGTGAAATTAGACTGAGAAAGACAGATAATATATGATCTCACTTATATGTGGAATCTAAAGAACAGAATAAAGAAACAGTCAAAATAGAATAAAAACAAAAACAAAAACAAAAAACCTCAATTAAAAAATGGGCAGATCATCATGCTAAGTCAAATAAGACAAACAGAAAAAACCCAGAACTACATGATTCCACTCACTTGTGGAACATAAAATTGAAAACAACAAAGAAACAAAACTCATAGTAAATAATTGTCTACTTTTTGGAAAAAGATCTGCTATGTGTATTTGGATGTGATTAATTTATAAATAAATGTAGGGAGAAATGACATCTCTATAATGTGGGATCTCTTCAAGAATGTGATATATCTTTTCATTTCTGCTTTTGTGAGTTTCAGAGAATTTTATAATTTTTCTCAAATAGGTTTTGAATATTTCTTCTAACCTGTTTTAAAAATATGTTTTATTGCTGTTTTGATAAGGCAGGAGATGTTTCTTATTTATTTTATAAAATCAGTAGAAAATCTGTGTCCTTACTGTATCACACTGGCCCCTGATTGATTTATAACCAACATTTCCTTTTTGGAATAAAAGGAGTAAATCTTCTTTGAGATCTCAGATTGTGGGATGAGAGGAACTATACAATGCAAGGTAGTAGGGTGGTATTCTTCAACTCACCATTTTTAGTTAATATATTTTATAAACAGTTTCTCCTTAACGTATTTTTCTCTCAAAGCGTATAACCTCTTTCTGCCTCACATCACAAGGCATGAGACAAATTCCCAACAGTATAGAACATTTTCAAAAATTGCTATAAAATACTGTTAATATAATAGGCAAACAGAGCTCATATAGTCTTAATTGCATACGATCAAATGTATATACAAGACAAACAACCTAATTTGTTTGTACAAATTAGCATAAATGAAATCCTATAGGAATTAACCACAGATTACAAGGCTTATAAATGGATGTTCCTGTGAAATAGAACCTCTTTCTGGAACAGGTTTTTAAATTATCAGTGCAAGTGAAATTACCAGTAGCAAATAGTTGTGGTATAACCTAAATCCAGGAAACTAATTATCAATATTTTACTCATTTTTTTCTTCTTACATAAAGTTTCCTCAAGCTGGGTTTTGCTGAAGTAGTAGATACACTTTAAAACAGAAAATAGTGGTTGCTTTTTGTTGCTCTTCCATTTTTTTAATTGACAGTTTTTACAAATAGCTTTTTCTATTAAAAAGAAAAAGTTGTAGCTATGATTTCACTCTCTTTGCACTGTCAGAGGCAAGTGGTGTATAGGGCAGCATAGACGTGGTAATGAAGCATGGACCCTGGAGTCACACTGCTATGGTCAAATCCTTGGTCTGCTAGTCTCTGGCTGTGTGACTTGGACGAATCAGTTAACCAATTAATCATAACTTTGACCTAATAGGGTTGCCACGAAGATTAAATGAGACATCATTTTAAATGCTTATGTCTGACAAATAGTTAGCTATATAACTCTTTGATAAAAAGCATGTACTCCACTTTACTGTCTTTGTCAGCATCTCGGTTCAGATGAAGTTAAACAAGAATAATCACTGAAGATGCCGTCAGATAGGGGTAGTGATGAAGGGAGAAAACCCAAGCTAGGAAAGGCATGGCTCCACGATACTTGCTGTGGTAATGTAGGAGGGATTCATGGCAGATTGTTTTCTTACGAATCCCATGTCTTTCTGACATGTGGTAAACCTAATTTTTCCATCTGCTGGAAAATTTCTCTAAGTCGGCTCAATGTAAGAAGTAGGGTTTCACAAAGATTGTGGTGGAGACAATCAGCTCAATTTGCTGCCTCTGAAGGAAAGCCCTGGAAACAGAAACAACAGTAAAATTATGACGAGTCAGCAGTTAGGATGTTCATTAAAAATAGATTTAAAACTCTGTACTCATATTTTGCTTAACGAAATCCTCATATACTTTCCATTTATTTCCTAGAATGCTTGTTCCTTACTAGTTAATTAGCTCTTTTTGCCGTAGCTCAAATTTATATGCAAAGTATGATTATTTATAAATAGGAGATAATGGGAGTGTCTGTCTTTTGTATTATATTGGACTCAAAGGAAAATGAGAAACAATACAACTCAGAATCCATTTTACATTAATTACTTTCAGAAGTGAAAGAGAACATCCTTCACATGCATTAATAGATATATTTTTCTCTTTATTATTGTCATTTGTCTCCACTAATAACTTGGTGTTTCATGCTTGGGGGGCCACAAGGGGTGAAATTAAATGGAAGCTCAGGCAACTGTGTGCAGTAGTACAAATGGCATAATGCATCTTTAGGACCATTATCCAATTGTGTATCTTTTTTTTAATTCATTTTTATTGTTAGACTTATTGGGGTGACATCTGTTAGCAAGGATTACATAGGTTGCAGGCATACAATTCTACAGTGCATTGTCAACTTGATGTATAATAAGTTCACCACCTAATGTGACTTCTCTTTCCATCACAATTGTGTATCTTAACGTAAAGTTTTAACTGTCTATGCTTGTGCAGAAGATTTAGTGACATACAGTACTAGTACAAGATGAAGTACATGCTAGAGCCAATCCAGGCAAAATGTTTCCAACTACAACTCCCCTAAAAGACTCAAGTCTACATGTATTTTATCTATATCATAGTGTTCCCTTTTAAACCTCCTTTATTTATTTATTTGTTCATTCATCTATTCAATAAGTATTTATTTAGCACCTACTACATGCTATGCCCTATTCTAGGACCTGGGGATATTGTAGAGGACAAGGCATGAAGCTTACCTTCTAATGGAGGAAAATACATAATTATATAATTATGTAATGCCAGGTAGAGATCAGTTTCTCACAGCCAGATGTGGAAGCACCTCTTCCTGGCACCAGTAAGTCAGGCTGGGGTGTCTGCTGATATCCCTTCTGAATCTCAACTGCCATGTAATGGTTTGGGGCCAGCCTGTTTTTTGTCTCTTCCCTTCCTACCTGTCTCAATGTGGATTCTTTATATTCTTAGTTATAAAACTTCTGTTCAGCTAGATTTCAGGTGGTTCTCCACGTTGATTGTTTTTATAATTTAGTTGTAATTTTAATGTGTTCACTGAAGGAACACATTATCTACTCTTGGACTTCCACCCATCTTGGATCTCCATTGAAGCATTGCATCTGTGAGCTATGTTGGTGGAAACCTTGAAGTAAGAATATATCCCAGTACAAACCAGGTGGAATAGACCTAGTGTGTCATACAGAGAAGAAAATCTAGAATTGTACTAGAATTTGTTTCTTATCACAGTAATTAAGGATTATTAGCAATAAACCCCAATGTATAGCTTTTATGAGTAGTTTTCTATAACCGTGTATGACCATGTATGGTAAAGTATTTAAAGTTTTCATTTAAAAATGTTTTGAACATAAATTGATCTAAGGAAAGATTTAACTCATTGTCTTTTGCATCTTTAAAACATGCATGATGTAAATGTACTTCTAAGTATGTTAAAGATTGAAATGAATCAGGCAGTGACTCCAAAATGGTGTGTATGTGTTCAGCCATTTTGAGTGAAAAAGTTTAAAGAAAGATGTACGGGTTGCTCAAGACAGACTTCATTCCTTTGGTCTGGGATCTTTTCAGGAGAGAGGTGGGACCATTCTAGGCTGAAAAATTTTAACCCAATACCACAAATTTATCTTTGAGGAACTTTTCTCCTCTATATTTTTAACCTTCAGCCAATATTTTCCCACTGAAACCTATGTTTAAGCAAGAATATTTGGCCCCTTTAGTAACATTTGGTAATTAAAGCAATTTCTGTATTTGAACCTCTGTCACTGTGACAATTACTACACTTCAGAGGAATTCAGGGGAGAGGAGTAATTTCTTTACCTCCTGAACTGTAGCATGCGACCATTATCAAGAGACTTCTCATTCTGGCTATTATAACTTGGTCTGTGTAGTTCCCAAGTTGAGCATTTGGCAGGTTAGCTCACTAGTGACCAAATGGTCCTTTTAACAAGCTCTGCTGATCATTGAGCTGTATTTCTTCATCTGCTTTGACTTTTAAAGTGATAATATCTGAGTAGTAACTCATGGGGCATTGAGGAAAAGGAAATGGTTTTTTACCTTTTGGAAAGGCTGTTCATTCAGTTTTTTAAAAATTGCCAGAAAACCCCACTGTTTACAAATTTTCCCATTGTGTTCTGTTTATTTGCCAAGAAAAATCTTGCACCATACCCACTTGTTTAGTAAAACAAATGGCTCCTTTCACAATACAGCTCAGTGTATTTGTGTATTTACATGAATTTTCCAGCATTGCTCTGGAAGGAAAGATTCAGCTACATTCACACATGTTTTGTTTTCCCTTGTGTGTAAGCTTTGACCTCTCAAACTAGCTCCCAGTGAACCCGCAGGCCTTGGATTAGTTGTAGGCATTTTGCTAAGCCCTCAGTTGGACAGAATTTTGCTGGGTTCCTTGAAAAAAGTAGGGAGTTTTTAGGGAGCTTGAGCTAGTTTGAATATCTGGGTGAACAAATGACTGCGGGCTATAGCCTGTGGGCCCCACCTTCCTGGGAAGACCTGAAGCTTAGTGACACTCGGCTGGCCATTATTTAATTTATATAGGCTAACAAAGAGCAATTTGTAATAGACTCACAAATAGAGTACCAGGCTAGGCAGCTTGTCTGGACTGAAGGCAGATCTTGTGCTATTAATGTGGCCTTCTATGTTTCATTAATTATATCCCCTAATAATTTCATGGTTGGTGTGGAAAAAATTTTTCATAAGTTTCAAATAATTTGTAATTTATATGGTACATTTCTCTGAGGTGTTGAAAGAAATTTTCAATAGGCTCACACTTTTTAAACCTAAGCACTTGTTAGTTGGGTGATCTTGGACAAATTACTTCATGTCTCTAACTGTGGTTTCTTCCTCTATAAAATGAGGGTAATAAAATCAATTTTAGAAACCTATTGTGAGGACCAAACGAAATAACATAATAAAACATTTAGTATGACGCCAGGTATATAAGTAGGCCTTCTGTAAATTAAGGAAGTGTTGCTATTATTACTGGTATTTTACTTTATTTTTTTTTTAAATTAAATTTTTTCTTTTTAAAAATTTATTGCGGTGACACTGATTAGTAAAAAATACATAGGTCCCAGGTGTATTATTGATATTTTAATTGCTTTGGGTGGATTGATAATAGGTTGTTTCTACTTCGCTGGATACAAGGCATAGATTAGTGAAGCTGGGTAAGTGTGAAAGAGCACATAGGTTGTTATTCTGGTCCTTGGTACACCAAAGGCCTATGGAAATGAGAGTGAGAGGTTCTGGAGGCATGCTTCAACACTTCTTAACCTCTGAATAACGAGTGTTTTCATTCACAGCAAGGAGAGTTTGGTCATTCTGTGACATATTCTAACTTTGGGCTGGAATTAATCTTGAAGCAGTTTTGGAAATTTCACTTCTACACTGTGAAATGAAGCATTATGTTTCCAATGACACTGCTCAGCATGTCAGTGTTCACTGAAGCATGATCACACCCTACACCACCGGGGCCAAGAAAAAGGCCAATACAAACCAGGAATGCCTTAAGATGAACATTTTAACATTAATTTAAAATGTTGCCGGTGTTTTGGCCAGTAGAGAAAGGTCCATGATGTCATCAAAGGGTAACATAGCATAAAAGACCTCAAGAGACATTAAAAATCAGTTGAACTTCTCTTTTTGTCCAGTTTTGTACATGCCCAATTTGGCACTAGAGAAAGCAGCAAAGCGGGAGAAGCCAGTGCAGTGCTCAACTCTGTGCCACTTGGGGGAAAAGGGAAAGACAGCCACTAGTGGTTTTGAAAAATCACCCTGTCATGTCAGACCACATCATGCACAGGATTCTTGAATAGAATATTTCCGTGAATTGTGAGTCAGTCTCCTAGTTGCCAACTTCACAGTCAGAGTAATAAATCATCCAAAACCATGGAGTATTGACTGCTCTGTTGGGGGAGGGAGTAATTTCCCCCACTGCTAAATCCAGTGGTGAATTTTCTTCTGTAGGTGTGCGAGAAACTGATTTCCAGTCAACAGTCAGAGAGCTGGGCCTGAATTACAAGTGTAATTTGATGGGGCTACTGCTCATCTGTCATTGTCATGGAATAATAGGATAAGCTTTCAGGATGCAAATCATAAATACTTCTGTGTGTGGGAAATTTTCATGCCATAGTCCATAACAAATAACTATAAACTCATATTAAAGCTACTCTTTCAGATTGGCTTTAATATTTAGAAACTTGGGGACTAAAAGTACAACAGAGCATCTCATGCATGTTTGCTTCCAGTATAATTAATATAAGTTCATTCATCAGTGATGTCAGTGGCCACTCTACAGAGAATTCTACAATATTCATTTCAGGAACAATGTTTAGAGGTCTTCAATCCCATATCTTTATTCTTTAAGCAATACTTCTGTTATCATAGATTTAGTAATTTATAATTAATTAATTAATAATAGTAATAATCCTTAAGTAAGCTAAAGGGCATAACAGGAATTTTACTTACTGAATTCATTTCTTCCTCTGATTTTCTATCTCCTTAGTTTTTTTCCCATATGTGTTTTAAAGTTATCTTGCTGTATTATAAGTTTCTTTTGAAGCTGCTTTAAATCCTTTTGGAATAAGTCATACTACCAACAAACAAAAAATAAATACTCATTTGTAATAATTAGACCACCCACTTGAAATATGCTGGTAGTTATTCTCCTTGAAAGGGTAATAGCATTGTTGTTATTTCATCATTCCCCATTCCTTCCTTTGAAACGATTATCTTGTGGCTTTAAAAATTTCCACAGAAGAACAAATAGTGCCTTTGCTTCTAGAATTGCCAGCAAGCTCATAAGAAAATTGTATCAGAGGTAACTTGTGTATGAGGAACAGAAATGTAACTTTTCTTTGTTGTTGTTGTTCTGACTTTCCTGAAACCTATAGGCTGAGGTCTTGGCCAAATCTGACAAGGTATTACAAAGGAATTGACTATTGGGCAAGTTCTTCATCTTCATCTTTCCATAAATGATGTCACAGTTCATCATGTCAAACTGGGAGTAGGCCCTTGCCAGAATGTGGAATGGCTCTCCAAATGATGAAAACAATACACCAACTTGGAAGATTTCAGTAAATGGCAGAACTTACAATAGGGTCTCACTTTATTAACTACTTTAACATTCACATAAATTCAAGAAGAGGAAGGGAAAAAATGATTTCATAACCAGACAGAGGGTTATAGAATGAGTGGAAACTGCAGAGACTTCTCTCTTATCCATCTGCCAAACACCTGTAGAACTGCATGTCCGTTATGTGTCTGGGTCAGGTAAGAACTGGCTGGTTTCTGACAATGGTCTTTCAGATGGGACATCACCAAAAAGGCGAGATGCACAAGAGGCTAATGTTCATTTCCTATGAAAAGAAACTCAAGATGTCAAAGTAAATTGGAAAGGATAGAATCTGGGCAGGCATCTGGAGCTTTGGCTTACACTTCAGGAAAATGTTGTGTCTAGATTGCCCACAATTACAAAAAGCAGAGAAAGGTGGCCCCACTTGACAACAATTGAATTTCAATGAGTTTTGCTGTTGAGCAGTCAGGAGATGAGTTTTCTTTAAAAAGTTCTCAATAAAAGTCAAGTATTCACTGAACTTACTATTCTGCAGACATCTGCATTTGAAAAATACTTAAAATTCTTCTCATATCAATGGATTTAAATGTTATTTGCTAGTAATTCTTTGGGTCTTTGAGGCTTTCAGCTAGAGGTTTAGTTTATGACTTAGTGTTACCTTGTGTTATTGACTGTGTGTTGCCATCTTTCATGTCAGGAAGCTCTTCATCTACTGAAACTATTTGTTAAGATACGCCATGCATTCCTCTCAAGATAAAAATTATTTCAATGTGCCTTGTTCGAACCAAGCTTGTTTATTTGTATTCATTTTAGCATTTTTATTGAATTCATTATTAGAGAAGGGGTAATACATGTAGTACTAATGATTAAATGAAATATTGAGATTTACATATATTTTGATTTTGATTAAATTTTCTACAAATAAAATCTATTCTTTATGAATAATAATAAATATTATAATTTTTATTTTTTATTTTTATTTTTATTTTTTTTGCTTTTTAGTATGTGGGTAGCTCCCTGGCTGGGAATCGAACCTAGCCTGCAGCACTGACAGCGCCAGCGCCGAAACCCTAAGCCACTACACCATCAGGGAACTCCCCAATATTATAATTTTTAAAAGAGAAATGCAGGTATTGGCTTCAGAAATTCTCATGTTGTAAGAAAACATCTTATTTTTTCTAGATTTGGGGGTTATTTTTGATAAACATTTAAGAGAAGAGTCAACAAATTCTCTGATTTTGAACTAAGTCACACATTTATTTAGCAGTTATTTGGGGTAAAATGAAGAGTTTTTTTCCCTTTCAGAGCATTCCCTAAACCCAATGTCAATTTCATATTGTTTAAATACCAATAAAGTCAGAGAGCAGGGACGTTGGGTCATGTGTTATAATAATTCACTTGTGTGTGAGGCTATTGCAACAAGTTAACAACCTCTGTAGTTTCAGTCTACATGGAGACGTTTAATTCTTAGTCTTGTTGCTTTGATGAATGCAGTCTGGTGTTGCTGACACTTCACATCTAATTCTTTTTGTTGTGTCTTCCTCAATGGGGATGGAAAAATGGTTTTACCAATGGAAGTATTTTATAGAACAGATTTTTGCCCCTTATATATCCATATATTCATGAGCACTCTCCCCAAAAGATGCAAAGCAATGATGCTTGAAAAGGAGACCTAAAGAAAAAAACACTATGTCTCTTGTCATATTTTGCCTTAGTATCATCCATCTCAGAGCATTTCTTTTGGTCTGTTTAAATCTCAAGTTATGGAAACACTGAAATCTCCATGAGTTTTGTAGAAGATGGAAGTATTTTAAAAAAACAGTTGTAGTTTGGGGGTATGATATTTATACCACTCTATGAATATTGCTTTTACTGTATATTTAAACAATGTATTAAGGATGAGTGAACTGCCCTACAGAGTGTCAGCTTGACACAAACCAGAGGCAGATGGAATGAGGGGCCCAGGCGTTATGTCTTTCACTGGAATATTGTGCCATTTTCAAAAACACTGCATATTTCACTATTCACACAGTAAATGACCAGCAGTGAACCTTGAGGAAAAAATGATTTAGTGATGTTGTGTAGCAGTATTACTAAAACTTAATGTAAAAACCTAACTCTTACACATTTAGGAATTTCACCTTTGACGTTAAGATTGGAATGAAGAAAACTGTGGAGGGAATGTAGCAAGATTTAAAAACTATCTTAAATTATTTATGAGGGTGAACTATTTGATGGTTACGTGATGCCAATTTCCTAAAAAGGATTAACATTTTTTCCTTGTGAAAGCAACACTTTATAATTCAACAACAATTAAGACCTGACTCTAACGAGTGTATACACATGTGGCACACATGTGCACACACATGTGGCTAGGGTGCCCTCCTTGAATCATTAAAGAAAAAAACCCAGCTTTACAAACTGTTAAAACTGTTTGCCAAAAAATATATTTCTGTCAATTTTTTCCTCAAATCACTTTAACTTTTGTTTGAGATGTCAGCTGAGGTCCTTTTTCTGCTTGACATGAGAATTGATGGAAACTATTTCTAGGCCTCTCATCATTTCTTCATTAAGTTGAAGAATTTCCTGAAGAGTTTCATGGTATCTTCTGAGTTAGCCTCTGGACTTAGTGGTGAGCAGTCAACAGTGTTAGGCCAGGAAAGAGGATGGCCAGAAGAAGGCCAGGCCGAGGGTGGAGAGATTAACGAGAGTTGTGGGGATGGTTTGGAGGTTAGCGCCTCAGAGGATAGGCCAAACTGGGCTATTTTGGAGTTTGAGAAGACAGTTTTGGGGAGACATTCAGAGGTTCAAACTGAGCAGAGGTTATAGACAAATCCATAGTTAAGAGTTCTGCAGCACCCTGATGGGGCAGAGAAAGTGGATTTGTATGCAGGGGTCCCAGACAGGGTTTAGTACACGGATTTAGTGAGGCAGCCGGGTGTAGGCAAGACTGTGATTTTAACTTGGGGCCTTAGCCAGGCGTAAGGAAATGAGAGGTGAGGGAAATTTTCTCAAACCTTGAGCAGTTACTTTCTGGACAAAGTTAACCTCTCTTTTATTATTTTAAAACATTTTGTCTTGGAGTGAGCTTAACTTAAATGTTTTTTTTTTTTTTTATCTTTTAGTTTTATGAATTTCTTTTTTTTGTATATGAGGGGAAGAGGAATAAAGGGTACAGGTTTGTTTTAGTGTTCTGAGACTCAGTTTGCAACCAACAGGGTTTTGGTGGGAGGTGTATTAGGGGGCTTCCTACACAACACCATGCAATTCTCAGACACTAGCAGGGTGTCCAAGATTTCAACTCAATTCTGACATTATCTACTGGGAGATCACATCAGATCCCACAGGTTAGGCATTCAGTCCTAAGAGACTACCTTCCCTTGCCACTTCAGATGCCAGTCACAAGCCCAGGTTGTTGCCTGTGCTTCTGACCCTCTGGCTGTACATCTGAGGTTCCCAGGATCTCCTCTTTGGGTTTGATTAATTTGCTAGAGCGGTTCACAGACTACATCACCAGTATATTATAAAGGATATAACTCAGGAGCAGCCAGACAAAAGAGGTGCAGAGGGCAAGGAATGGGGGAAGGACCAGGAGGTTCTGTGTTCTTTCTGGGCATGTCACTTTCCCGAAATCTCTGTATACTCACCAGCCTGGAAGCTCTCCAAACCCTGTCCCTTTGTGTTCTTATGGAGGCTTCTTTACATAGTAATGATTGATTATATCATTGGACATTGGCAATTGAGTCAGCTTCCAGGTGGTATGGGGTGGTTGGGACTGCAAATTCCAACCTCTAATCAGAGGGTTGGGTCTCCTGGCAACCACCTCCCCATCCTTAAGGGGGATCCAGAAGTCATCTTACTAACATAATGAAAGAGGCCTTCATGGCTTTCATCACTTAGGAAATTCCAAGTGTTTTCGGAGCTCTGCCAAAAATGGGACGAACAACAAATGTATATGTCTGATTACAATCACAGTTTCATAGGTTGCTGCAATTTATCCATGAAAAAACTTACAGCCTGATCAAGGTTGGGGATGCTGGGAGAAGAATGGATTTGTTACACAGGACCCAAGATTTATCTTCTGGTATCCATGCCTAGTTTTCCTGGGAGAAAAGATACTTCTGGATCACCCTGGAACTGAACTCCTGCTTTCTCCTTCAGGATCCTCTGTTGATGGGATATGATCCTGCTTGAAAAGGTAGAACTCAAACAAGGAGGCATGGAAGATAGGTTGAACCATGAAGGACCTGTAAGCTTTGCGACCATGTAGGTTTGTTGAATAATAGTGCAAGATCTGTGATCAAGATATATATAGAGTTTCATATGTGAGAAACAATTTTATCAATACAGCCTCACTTTTTACTCTGCAGAAAACCACGTTCTACTTAATTAATGGTAATGCTTGGCCTGGTAAACAGAGATTTATTTTCTTCAGCTTATGAAGCAACATGAAATTGATCTTTGTACTGTTTTTTATATAATGAGTGGTGGAGGGATCAAATGAAGGCTGGGATATGATAGGATAGGTTTGGTGGAGAAAACTGGTTCAAGAATAAGAGATCATGGGGAATAAATATGTGTAAAATTTTTGGGAAGAAATTGTGGGAATAAGGCTAGGGATTGTTGTTTTGATCATTAGCATTGTAGGAAGTATCTTAGGTACTAATGTAGTTTATGCCTTTTACTTTTCTCACATTTTGGAATGATGAATAGTTCTACAAGGATAAGGAGAACCTGTAGTCTGCAAAGGTGTAAGGTGAAGGTTTTGATTGGAAAGAATCTCTATTAGAAGGCAGTATGTTTAACCAAAAATAAATTCAGAACCATTTTATTTTTGGAAAAATATGTTTGAAAAACATGGGTAGTGATGATCTCAAAGAACCATAGGAAAAAATTTGCCAATTAAAATAAATGGTTTTCCAGAAAACCAACAATATTATGTCCTGGAAACCTGAGGTTTTCTGTTCCAGAATCATTCACTTCCTAGCACAAGGTGTTTTAGCTAAAATGTTAAAGGGTTATAATTACACAGCCATTTTATGTAATGTATTTATCATACTGATCTTGGCTGGAAAATTGGAGCCTTAGAAGCTCCTTTTATTTCTTTTACGTGCTTGTTCTGGATGTGGTATTTTTCATGTGTCAGCAGCTGTATTAAATACCTTAACAGGTATCTTTGTATCTTTTTTTAGGAAGATGATTCAATTGTTTCTTACTAATGTGAATTTATTCTGTCTTGGCTCTGAATTTTATGACTAGTACATTTGGTATGGATAGCGTTATTTGAATGGTGATCTCTGGGTCCAGAAAGGCAAGAAGGAATCTTATCTTTAGAATCTCTGATAATACAGGTGCCTGGGTTGGAAACAAAGATGATCATCATTTACTTGAGGCATAATTCAAGTATGTGAAATAGTGGGCATCTAATTCGGGGTCCTGTTTAGCTGTGCTTTGTCAGTGTGACCTATTTTGACCTGTTTGAATCTCCTCTGGAAGCTTGTCTCTGATTTCACACTACTTTGGTTTCTCTAACTTGCCCAACATGAGCACAATGTCTGGTGTACTCAGGGTCCAATGTTAACAGATCAAAGACATAGGAGAGTCCCCTGCAATAGGGAGTAAGATCAAATATAAAAGCAGGTCTCATGGTGTGTTAGATATGAGTGCACAGGTATAAGGATAATTTAAGAATAGAGACCTTTGCCAAGAAACTAAAACAAAATTACAGGACAGTGAGAAGTAGCTTAATATCAATTGACATCACAAGATATAATGCAAGTACCATCCAGCTCTTCTAAAATTTTGACCAGAGAATTATAATATGTGGACCAAAAATTTATTTTTAAAAAATGGCTTTAAGATTATTAAGCATTGCTACCAAAAGAGGCCTACATATGTGCCTAACTAAATAAAACTCTAAACCCCTCCTATATGAAAATGGTAATCTAAAGGAATGATTGGAAGAACTGGCCTCGTCATGTCCAAGGTGGGTGACCCTGTATAACCTTCTCAGTGGAAGTATAAAGAAGACTCTCGATCAAGTCAGAAGAAATTAAAGGAGTAAAAGGTGAGGCGGTTTGATAGAAATATAAAACCAAGCCTACTTGATCAGGAAATTCTTGGGCACTAAATATCTGTTGCTTCTCTGGCTGACTTAATTTTAGTAGATAATATCATTAACTGAATATGCATATTGCTTCACCTGTTCTTCTAATTGATATCACTGCTTGAAAAAAATGGTAGTGTAGGAAAAGGCAAAAGTCTTTCCTCCTAAAGTCTTCTCTAGATTGGTGCAGTCCAAAAAGTCTAGTGGATTGGGTCTGTCCTAAGTATGGATTAGAAGAGGGACTCAATAATATCCTGAATGTTTATACTGACATTAGCGAAGTGAATGTACTTTCAGCATTGGGTTCCATATCATACTTGACTTGCTTTATTATGGTGTTACTGTCTGCATCAATATGAGTGACATCTCTAGATGTGATCTTTCAAGGATTCTGGGGTTCAGTTTCAATGATTTGATTTCTTTAGTTGTTTTGAACCTGTAATTACATGATTGGTGGTTTTGCCATATTTGCTCATGGGATTTCAGGGTTCAATGAAATTTGATCTTCTATTTTGAAAACTTTCTTAATCATTTTTTTTCTGTCAGAATATCTTATAATACTGTACTCATCATTCTTCTGGTGATAATCTGAGATACTACAGTGCCTATCTGATGATAGGAAGTGAGGTGAATGACAGATATTTTTGAACTGCAGTTGACGTAGGTAAATGGAACCAAGAAAAGTGAAAGCATGGGTATTGGGGGGGGGGAAATACTGCACTGCCCTTGACTGGCAACCCTAAAGAGGTAATATGAAGTTTTGAGCACCAAAACTTAAGTTCTACAGCCTCCTTTCTTCTCATAAATATATTCGTTTATAAACAAACAAACAAAACTCCTGTCAGGGATTATAAAACTGAATCAGTAGACATTCATTGATATCCATAATAGTTTTATTATATCTACCATTAGTTGTGTCACGTTTTTATGCCAGGAATTAAATGTTTTTCATATATTATTTCTAGTTCTTACAACAATCATGCAAGGAAATATAATGCATGATTTATAGGTGAGAAAATTGAGGTTTGGAAAGTCAACACTTAGTAACGGATGGAGTTAGTGTTTAAATCCAGGTCACCCCACATACATCACAAATAAGACTGTTCTACACAGAAAGTAATACAGACCTTGGATTGACACACACACTGTGTGTTAACTACTTCTAGTCATTTGATGACAACTGTACTTGTACATTCTTCATTGTATCTAATATCCTAAAAGAGTTAATGAGTTTCTAAGATATCTCAGTATTTAGTTAGAAGAGAGAGGTGGCTGAAAGAAGAAGGTAGTAGTTTATTCAGTATTTTCTGTGCTGTTAGGCACTTGGTTAAGACAGAGATGATTCTGTTCAGACTCACAACCTACCACAAGACAGGTCTTTCCTTTTACTCCAGTTTAACAAGTGAGGTAGCTAAGGCTGTGAATACTTAAAACTTGCCAAAAGTCAAAAGCCAAAAGCTATTATTGTTAGTGGTGAGGACAGGATTTGTACCAAAATCTATCTTGAAACCTCCTATATTTAAAAATCGTATTTAATTTATTTTTTATCATAAATGATTTGAAAATAGGTTATATACATTGTACCTCTTTATTATTTTGAAATCTTCTTGTATGTATCCCTAGGAAAATGATATTCTCTCATATAACCATAATACAGATAAAAAATTTTAGAAATTTAACATTGAGGTGATACTTTAATCTGCAGTTTAATCTTCAGTGTTTTTCACTGCCCAATAATGTCTTTTAAAATATTTTTTCCCTTTCAATAGAGAATCCAGTGTAAGATCACATACTGCATTTAATTGCTATGATCCTTTAGTGTCCTTTAATCTGAAACAGTTCTTCAGCAGTTTTTTCTTGCCTTTTAGAACACTGACATTTTTGAAGAAAATGGGCCAAGTATTTTATAGAATATCTGTTAATTTGAATTTGTCTGAATGTTTCATCATGCCTTGGTTCAGGTCTTGTATTCTCCACCAGAATACTACATTACCTTGTATCCTTTTCAGGCTGTCAAATCACGAAGTACATGATGTTTGGTCTATGTTTTCATTGGTGAAGTTAACTTTGACAGCCTCATCAGAGTGTTCTATGGTTTCTCCACTACATAGTTCCTACTTTCTCTCATAAGACTAATAAGCAATAGAGACATTCTGAGATCATGCAAATATTCTTCTCATTAAAATTTAGCAACTACTGATGATACTTGCCTGTACCAGTTATTACTGTGATGATTGTCAAATACTGATTTTAAACTCTACCTCCCTTCACGTTTATCAATTGGAATTTTACTATAAGGAGGAACCCTCTTTATGCCCCTATTTGTTTATCTATTTATTATCAGTATTGACCCATGAATTCCTATTTTATTTAATAGGTTGTAATTTATTCTTTAGCCTTACTTCTTTTCATGCTCAAATTATGATGGAGTTGGCTAGTTGGGGCCCTTCAGAATGGTTCCAGTGTCCTTTTGAAATGCTCTCATCATTTTCTGTTTTTCACTAGGAAGACATTTCACGCTCATATTATATTTCCTCTGACAACCCTGAAGCCAGCCATTTCTTCTAGGAGCTCTGTTCCCTTTGAGTAAGGAATGGTATTTAGACAACAAAGGGAGGCACTAGCCATGCTACTCATTGCTGCTAGAGTTTATTGCTTCTGAGCTCTTTTTCCTTGTTGCTTTGCCAACAAAATGTATTGTCAAGATTTCAAATATTTATCAGTCTGATGAGAGAAAAAAATAGCATCTCAGTGTATTTTAACTTTGCCTTTCTCTTATTATAGTGCACTTGAACTACTTTGTAGAAGAACAGTTGTGGGGTAATGCTCTTCTCAGAACAGATTCATGGAATCAAGAGGCAGCCTTTTGGGAGGATGTAAAGGAACACATGGATTGTTCTTATAGAAAGTTGGACCTGGAAAGACAGGGTGAGTAGTAGAGAGATCATGTAGGAGGAATCTGAGAAGCAGAGGGGTTAAGTGGTGTATGTCCAAGGTCACACAGCATACTAGTGACAGAGCTGTGGTTTAACGCAGAGGCTCTCCCATTCCTCCTAGCTCCCTGGCAATGAATTATTGGATACTTTTTTGTACAACTGCTTCTTTTAAGCTGCTGTATATTTGCGTGTACGTTAAAATTTGACCTTATTTTATAACTTCTGGCACAAAAAGTTATTAGTAGCCTGCCTTTAGCCCACTTAAATTCCTGCTGAAGTTTTTACTTAAAGAATGAAAAAATTGTTGGATGGGCTTGGAGAGACAATTCTTCTTATAAATAGTGCTAAAACTTCTTTTTTATATGGACCTGTTCAGCTAAAATCTAAACAACAAAGACATTTGATTTACTGCAGGCATTAGGTTGGAGTGTTAAGTGGTTGTTTTAATTTCAGAGTTTTTATAAGAGAGCTGCTTTCACCATATAGTTGATTACAATTTAAAAACAGAGACAAATGATTTATTATAAACAGTGTTTTTTGAGAATTAAACTTTTTTTTTAAGAACTAGAAATATGTATTTCAAAAAATTTTAACTCCAGGAGACGTGGGGACCTGTTTTCTTTTCCTCCTTTGGAAATGGTCTGTGGCTGTTGGGTTTTAAATGGTCAGAGTCTTCCTTGGCTGTATCAAAGAGTAAGGAAGAAGAGTAGGAATCCGTTGGGTTCTGGGTTTGACAAGGCAAAAGACAGGGCTCCAGGCAAAATGGGTAAGTAACTTGCATCATGGGCGTGGTTTGGCTGGTCCTCTGTTTGGTTACTTTGTCTCCTCTAAACACCCTTTGCCTCCCACCCAATCCCGTTATCCTCTCAATCTTAGCCAACAACGGGAACATCACAGATCAGAGTGACAGCACACGCACACTAGTGAAAGGTGTGCTCTCTCTCACCATAAAATTCTGTGACATACAGGAATGCCAATGTCCAGTTAAAAAATACTGTACACTTCCCCTTTCAATAGAGAACCCCATACTATATTTGGTTTTTGAACTGCTTAGTGTGTTGAGCAGCCACAATGCAAAGTATTTCAAAACTTTTTCCTGAAAGATGAAAGAGTGGGATATTTTTCTTGGGAAGCTGTTTTTAAAGTTGTATTTGCATGAGAGGGTCTGTATTGTTTAGAGGCTTTGCCAAATGAAAAATAAAAATAATTCTGATACAGGTGTACATATTGGACAGAGCACAACACAGTGGCTTTTATGTACTAAGTGTACAATGATCATATTCCTTTTTTCATCTAGGCTGTCTTTTTTTTTTTTTTTCATTGCATCTTGAAAAGAGCCCACATTATTTCTAAAACGGACACACACACACGAGGTAAAGCAAATGGTGGTGTCCTAGCACTAGGTGAAGTTCTGAGAGACCTCACGTATTGGGAAGAGTATGCCCTTCATGCTTCTCTCCCACCCCTACCATATCATTCAGAGTAAACCAATCCCAAGTTACCTGAAAATCAGAGGAATGCCTAGTTAAGATGGCCGCTTTCTAGATTTTCTGGTAAGCTCTTTGGTCAAAGCTCACCTTATCTCACACTCTTAACCTTTCTTCTTCTGTTATTTCTTCTACCTTTGCCCAGAAGGTGCCCTAAGTATGTGCTTAGTTGACCTGTTGGGTTGTGTAGCACTGGATATGTTGGCAAGTCTTCTACATAATTTCTTGTAGTAAGTAGGGAATTACTTCAGCTGCATAGGGATTTCCCCCCCAGGTTTTGTTGTACCAGAATTAACCAAACTCTTGCTTATGTCAACAGTTCTTGAGCAAACAGAATAATAAAAATTTTTGCATGCTTGTAAGTATTTTATATATGTATCAGTCACTTAATTATCACTTAACTCCATGAGGGTTTTATTTTTATTCCCATATTACAGAAATAGAAAATGATGAGAGCAATTAAAAAACTTGTTCAAGGTCATGGTTCTAGTAAGAAGAAAAATTGAAATTCAATTCTAGGCAGTATGGCTCTGGTTATTTGTTGTACTGCTACTCTGCTCAAAAAGAAGGATGGCAAGCACTTTCCTAGTGCTAGACACTACTATAAGAACAGTACCTGTATTAGTACCGTTAGTCTTCACGAAAACTTTACAAGGTCTGGTCATTTTCTCTTTACCTCTCAGACACTCTCTCTGTTTCCATGCTCTGCTTTATGCCTTAGAGTCTGACCTCTGAGACTGAACATTTTATCTTATGGTATCTGATTGTGTTTGGCCAATGAGAGTTTCCAGCATGAGATCAGAAGGTGGCAGCAAAGTGAGGACGTGGTACTTAGTACCCTTGTTCCCTCCCTTTTGGGTCACTGTGGGTTGACTGCATGCCTTTCTCAAAGATTGTAGCTCCTATTTATTTGGTTTTTCCTGACAGTCACTCTCTCTGGATTCTTGTAACAACTTCCTCCTCTTACCTGTTAAGGTTGAGAGGTGGTAAAGTCTGTTTGCTGTTACTAGCTTAGGGGTGCTTTGACTCCTACCACACATTTGTAAACAGTCCCTTCATTACATTCTCCTCAAACACTGTTTGAGTGTGCCATTGTTATCCTGCTACTCCTCATACTAACCAGAGTATGTTTTATTATCAGCACCCATGTGTGATTTAATAAGGCCCAGGGAAGTTAAATAAAGGGCCCAAGGTAATTGGTAGAATTGGGATTAATAGCTAGGCTGTTTGGCTGGTCCATGTTTTTTTTGGCCACTACTCTATTCTGCTTCTTGGTTTAAGCAAGTGTTGGTCTTTTTGCAAAAAAAGCTTGCAATGCAGATTATTATATATTCAAGGATAATTAATGGATAGGTTACTATAGCTAATGATAGTGATATAAATATTTATAGCATAAAAGTACTTTGGGATAAATGTAATGAGTTCATTCACACATTTATCAAAATTGTACTTTGTGTCAAGCACTTGGTTAGATTTTGGGAATAAATCATCAGCAAAGCATATTATTGGTTTCAAGACATATATGGTGATACAAAGAGAACTGACTCTGGGCGTGAACACATAATGCAGCACATAGACAATGCACTGTAGAATTTTACACCTGGAACCCATCTAATTTTTGCTAACCAATCTCACCCCAATAAATTTAACAATAAATAAATAAATAAATAAAAGAAATTGTGGATGACCTAAAGACTCAACTATTCATTCTCTAATATTTTGGTTTTGACTACTAAGGAGTAATATAGTAAAAAATTTGATACATCTGTGGCATATTGTCTGTCAGTTTTGAAAACTTACTTTTGTGTCAATAATATTAGTGATTCGTCGTGTTTTTTTTCTCTTAGGCAGTAGAAGTTCTTCCATAAGGCACAATATAATCCAGGTATAGAGTCTTACATCTTATAAAAATCAAATGATACTTTTTTAAAGCTAGTACTACAAATGGGATGCCAATTAACATATATGAGAGTTCTTTCCCCCTACTAATTAAAATACTCCTTTTGGAGGATCATTTCACTATTAGTGTTTGGAGAAAAGAATCCTAGGCTAGAATATTAGTCTTGGACTCTGATGCCACCTTTGCCTGTAGGTGAGATCTGGTTCACATAGATTAGTTGTTCTGATGGCAGTTTTCTTATTTTTGTGTAATAATGAAGCTGGACTAGGTGGTCTTTTTAACACTGAGGTTCTGTGATGCTTTGATTAACCGCTATTGTTTTTTGTCCCTACCAAATATTAGGAGGTGCAAAGATGTGAAGGAATTCATCTAAGGTTAAGAAGTGTATTTCGTGCAGAGTGGAGTGATATATAGGTACCTTGATAACTGTTCTTTGATTAGTGTCCCTACAAAGGAATGTGTATTGGTTATACTAACTGCTCTAACAAGTAGATGCAAAACGTATAGTCATTGAAAAAATAATAGAAATTTGTTTATATTAAGATGACTCTTATTTACTCAGAGACTGAGATTCACTGAAGGTCTGGCATTTTCAACACATCTCTTCAGATCATTGTGGTTATTGACAGCCAGTGGCAAATAGAACGTGGAGGAACATATAAAATGTTCATATAGATTAGGTCTGAAAGTGGCACATATCAGTTCCATTCGTATTCTGTTTGCTAGAATTTAATATACTGCCCACCCAAAGGCAAGGAAAGCTTATAAACATAGTATAGTTTTGTGGCCAGGAAAAAGAGAAGCACATGGATTTTTTGTGAACCATTAGCAGTCTTTGCCTCAGAATGGAATTGACTTTTGCAAGAACAATTTTCTTTATCTTCAGGGAAATTTCCTTATTCTTTTCAGGTTGTCAGGGGGCCTCATTTTGTCATATTTTATTAGCTCTTTTTTTTTTTTTTGTAAATCTTCCATCAGTTCTGTAATTTCTGTTTATAGCACTCGCTTCTCTTGAAGCTTCTTTTACAAGTCACTTTGATTGAAATTAAAAAAAAAAAAAGAGACTATGACCTGCAGTAGGAATGAGAGGAAGTAATTTTTCCTGAACTTGATCCTGAGGGAATCAGTAGAGGAACAATGAAAGGAAAAACTGACATTAAAAAAAGAAGCAATGCGTAAATGTTAAAAAAAAGAAAGGAATGAGAATGGAAGATCCAGCGAAGAGGGGCACTCCTGATGATGCCCTGAAGTGTCATTCCTTCAAGAGAATTCAGTCAAGAGTCACAAGATTGGGACCACAGTGGGATGTACTGCCTTTCAGAGTGTCCTGGGCAAAGGAGACCTGCAAATTATGGCTTTAGTGGTTTTCCTCTTGTTTCTTGCTAACAAGTAAATGGAGTCAGAAGATTAGCACTGGAGCCTTTTTTCCTCAGCCTTTCCCTCTCCCAGGGTTTGCTGCTTGCTCACCCCAGCAGCCACAAAACACTGAGAATGCCTTGACATCACATATTTTCCATTCAAAATCATGATTCATGAATCCCTTTCGTTGTAAACTAACCTGCAGAATGGGAGAAAGAAATAAGAAGCAGGCAGCAAAAACACAGTTTTGGGTTTGTAATTTTGAGATGTGGGTATGGAGGCATTCCAAGAACTTCACTGAAATTTGACTTGTCATCATAGCATCTTGTCATCATAGCATCTTTGAAAATATAAGCAGAAACAGAACAAATCAAAAGAAGGAAAAGGTGACTGCCTCAGTGCACCTCAGAGGTAACTGAAATAGGTAAAGATAACTTGGGTATGTAGTATAATTTTGTTCTTATTATAAATATCTGTTTATGTAGCACATATGTAATTTATGTCTTTTGGGGAAACAAGACTTACATTCACATGAAGGCTGGCTCCGATATATTGTTAGCCCTTAGTACGTTATTAGTCCAGTCCCGTGAATATTTGGTAAGACTTGTCAGGTTATTTATTCATTCAGAAATATGAGAAGGATGATCCAAGGCACACGAGAGATAGGGCACTTCATTGCTAAATGGGAGGCCTGGATTTTAGTACCGGCTTGCCATGATGTTATGTGAAATTAGGCAAATTATTTAACCTCTTTAGATGTATGTTGTGGTATTTGATGATCTTTAAGGATTCATTCAGTACTGACATTCTGCACCTGTTGGTTATTGCCTTCCCTTTTCCAGAAGTCTCCAGGGTAGCTGATTTTAGAAACATGTATTTTTAGTTCTATATGTCAGGGTACTAGCAGCTCTTTCATAATGTATTATTGAATAAAATAATTGATTAGATTCAACAAATAAGTATTTGGTTAAAAGTCTTCCTTCAATGTTCAACCAATCTTTGTCGTTTTCTGGCTGAAATGAATTCATTCAAAAGGTTATTTGTGCCTGCTATGGGAATCCATAAATGATTAAGTTATGGTTTCTGCTTATAAAAGGCTTATAGAAGAGTAGGAGATTTAAATGACTATAATAGGTGGTAGAGTCTTAAGTGGAAAAAACTGCTCACTACTTACATGGTAGGAATTCACCAGGGAAATTTCTGCTTCCATTCTTTTCTCCTTCTAGGGCAGATTATCTTTCCAAAAGTCCGTGTGAGAGGTAGGGTGATGGGAGAGGGCAAAGGTCCTCTTAAGAATAAGGCTCCGACCAAGGCAGTCAAGGCTTAAAGTTGTGAGTTAGGTAGATAATTTATTTCAGTATCACAAAATGTAAATCTAAACCCTGGTTTCTTTATTTATTAAATCATCTTAAAAGAGTAAGTTTCCAGTAACCACAAAGTGTAAGAATTATTTCTTACTAGAAAATAACTCTGTTCTTGTTTCCCAGAGAAGTTAGAAGATGCCAATGTTTTACTTTTCCTCTGTGGCCTAATTTAAAGATCATGTGGTTTTTAGAACCAGACACTCCAGATTTTTAATCTGGACACTGTTTCTTACTTGCCAATTTTGTAATTTTTCCTTTATGTAAAAGTAGAGGTAATAGTACTTACTTCATAGAATTGTACAGTTTAAATAGCATTCAAAATGGAGTATTGCTCTGCCATAAAAAAGAATGAAATCTTACCATTTGCAACAACATGGATGGACCTAGAGGTTATTATGCTGAGTGAAATAAGTCAGACTGAGAAAGACAAATACCATGTAATCTCACATGTGGAATCTAAAGAACAGAATAAATGAACAAACAAATAGACTCATAGATACAGAGAACAAACTGATGGTTGCTAGATGGGAGAGGGGTTGGAAGGACGATGAGAAAGGTGAAAGAATTAGGAAGTACAAATTGGTAGTTACACAATAGTCATGGGGATGTGAAATATAGTATGGGGAATATAATCAATAGTATTGTAAAAACTGTGTATAGTGTCAGATGGGTACTATACCTATTGGAGGGGTCACATCATAAATTATACAATGCCCAACTACTATGTTGTATACCTGAAACTAATATAAAATAATATTGAATGTCAACTATAATTAAAAAAAAATATATAACCACAGGATGTAATGTACAACATAGAGAATATAATCAGTGGTATTACAATAGCTATCTAAGGTATCAGATAGGTAGTAGACTTGTGGTTATCACTTTGTGAGTGTGCAGATGTCTAATCACTATGCTGTTTTATACACTTGAAATTAATAATAATAAAAAATAAATAGCACTCAATAAATTCAATAAATATTTATTTTCTCCTTTTGTAATCAAGGAAATTTATTTATTTACCTTATTTATAGATATAGTTATCTATTTTCCATTGACAAAACTACCCTCATTGCCACATTGACAAAAACTTTAACCATTATTCTTTACTTTTAAGAAAGTATATTGACCATAAAAAAAAAAAAAGGAAAGAAAGTATATTGGCTAAACTCTCAAAACTTTAAGCAGATAGAATCCATTGGTAAGAGGAGTGAAATTTCTGATTTGTTTTTACTACTGGTGTGTTACTAATACCAATAAATAGTCAGAATTAAAGGAGTTTGTGATTCATTATCTCTCAGATGCAATGCCTGTGCTAAAAGTTCAACTTTTGTCTTTATTTTACACAGATGTCATCCAATAGTGTTAGCAGAGCAAGGCAAGGGCACATACTCTTTAAATGTTGATATCATGGGAGAATCCATTTTTAACCAAGCAAATTTCTCTCCCCACATCTCCATTCCTTCCTATTCTTCTCTTCTCCCTTAACAACTCTTGCACAAGCCAGATTGTATATTTTCTTGCACACGACTCTGCAAAGACATCCACATTCTTGTTTTGTTGACATCTAAGGGAGAATTCTACTGTATTAAAGCCATCTGGATGATGAGAATGTGGCCTATACCACATTCACTCCATCAGTTTACCATAGTTAATATGATAGATATCAAAGGAGGTTATAACAGCTCTTTCCTTGGAGATGTTTAACTGTTTGTTATCATTAGGGACCCTCTGACTTGGGTACAAAAGATGGGGCAATGTGACATCTGGAAGCTTTTTTCAATGCTGTTAACTCTATTTCCCATATGTTGGTATTGTGGTTTGCAGAAACTATAATCAGGAGCAGTATGCAAAGGACAAAGGATTCAAATGTCCTCCGTGGGCTTATAGTTTCACATCTTTATTCTCATGGACCTCTTGTTCGCAATACATCAGAAAGAGACCAGTTGGGTGAGGAGCAAATGGCAATGAGGCTAGTGGGAGAAGATAAGAGGTACACACAGACTCATGGAAGGCACTGAAATGGATCTCCATGGACTCTCACTTTTTCAAGTGATTTGAATTAATTGCTCTCAAAGTTACTCTCTTTTCAGGCAGACAATTATCTGCACAGGAACCCTACACTATAGCAGTGAATGTGAGTCTTTGCATGAAACAGAGAGACATGGCTTTTGCTCATTGGGTTTGGAAATAAGTTCTTTTCATGAATTTCTACTGTAGTTCACATCATGTATTTCAGTGGCCGTATCAGTGTTTGTATTATATAATGAGCAGTGCATAACAGAGGTGGGCACAACAACATTAGACAGTAAATAAAGCTAGATACAGAGAGTTGGTTTAGGAATCTGTATGGAGCAGGTGTTGGGGGTGTGGTGAAGAGAACACCAGCCACATTTCATGCTAGCACTTACAACGTGTATGAGACCAAGGAAATCATCACCTATATTAATGTGTTATATCAAGGGAGTTCATTTTTTAGGTTGTACAGTGTGAATATTTATTCCTTGGAAAATTATCTCTTTGAAGTATTACATAAACACAAAGCATTTTTAGAAAACTTGTAAGATAAAACAAGCTGTTATGGAAACAATGATGAATTGCTCTGTCAGCTACCTAGCTATTAAATTTTGGGCAAGTTCCCAAGGCTCTCCTAAGATGAAGTCTCTAGATTTCAGTTTCTTCATTGTAAAATAAGAGGTTAGATTAGATGATTTCTAAGGTCTGTTTTTGTTATAACATTGTATAATTGTCTAATAACTAATAAATTCATTATTCTGTATGTATTGAGGGCCATGATGATCCTGGAATTACCTGGGTGCTGTAAACAGAGATAAATCAAGCAACAGACCTGCCAAGAGGCCTACAGACCTATCTCTTTTGTGTCTACACATGTTATAAAGAGCTTGTTTAGAATTTTCTTGGTTTTTTTTTCCAGTCATATTCCAAGAGCCACATGGAATATTTTACTGGAGGTATTGCTGGATTCATGCAATTGGTCGTGAGTTACTGCCAAAAAATGAGAGCATTAGTTGGATATTGATTAGTGATGGAAAGCTCTAATGGAATGCTAACTATGGGGGCATCTGTTTTCTTGGCCTGAACTAAACACCAGGACATTACCTGTATCTTGATGAATCTCTTGTTTCTGTCCTTTCCTGGCCATCAATTCCATATCATTCCACTGAAATTTAAGAGCCTGTGGAAAATTTAATTTATAACTTGCTGAAAGTGTTTTAAAAAGAGACAGAAAGTGTTCTCTCTTTCAAATGGTTCCTTGTTCAGTGCTGAGCCTTAGGAGGCCTGTTGTGTTGTTGAAGATGGTTGTGGGAAGGGGAGGGAGCAATTAGATCAGTTAGGAGGAATGAACATGGGGTGGGGGAAACAAATTTATGAAGATGGGCTGGAAAGATGCCTGAAGTGGGTGAAGTGAGGTGGGTGTGGATTAGGCAGTGACAGGTTTACTGCATTTCTATATTTCAGTGTATCATGGGGAAATTCCTTGAAGAATGAAAGAGGTAAACATTAGGAAATAAATAGCACTGTGAATAGAGCAGTAAGGTTTTAGGAAAAACATTGTGTAATGAAACTATAGTAAATAACAGTTTAAAATAAATTAATGTATAATAAGTAGTAAGTGGGCTGTTAAGGAAAGTTTGAATGATTAAAATGTGTTTCAGAGATGACTTTCTTTAGGACTGAATGTTTTTGTTACAGCTAAGCTACGTGTTTCATAGACCTGATTCAAATTCTCACGTTCTCTTGAACTAGCTTTTATTGGCAGGTTTGCAATACTTTATATGTTAATATATAGTACATGTTAAATTATGTGATGTTCTGTTCTTTGTCTGCAGATGTATTTTAATGCTGGGAATATTTAGCTGAATTTCCAATACTTGTATATAGGATTTTCTCATGGTTTGAAGTTTGCTCAGAAATTTGGCTGAGGATTTCAAAATTGTTAATTATCTGCTAAACTTTAAATTTTGTCAATAAACAAATTAATGACTCATGGACAAAAAGTTTTAACTTACATTAGTGTAATCATTCACCCAGAAAATGTGTGAAAGAGTGCCACTTTGTAGGTTATGATACAAGAACAAGGTTTAAGCAAGCTTTATGGTTGAAATCTCAATACATGTGCTAAATCAAAGTGTAATTGCTCTGGTTTAGAATAGGCTCTTTCATTTTTATGAAAATAATTACAGAATTATTTATATGTATAATTTGTTATATATAAAGATTTGTTAACCAAAAACAAACATCAGTCACAGCTATTGCAGACTATACCTATTAAAAGCAGTGATGGATAATATTGTTGTTTGGCATAATGTAGGATACAAAAGGGCTTTTTATTTGATTCTGAATTATAAAGAAACTTTCCATTACTTGACTTATTAATAATTTATAATGCACACATATTTAAAATGTGGTGGTTTTAAAATATGTCCACAAATTCTTTGTCTCTCTTCCCCATTGAAAGGTAGGATCTGTGTCCCCAGTCCGTAAAACTGAGTGGGTTTCAGTGACTGTTTCAACCAAGAGCATCACAATGCTCTCTTGTGTGCTGGAATACTTACTCTTAAAGCCTTCAGCAGCCAGTAAGAGCTCTGAATGCCTTGAGACCACCATGCTGTGAAGAAGCTCAAACTAACCATGGAGGAAAACCACATGGAGAGACCCTGAGACCCCATGAAGAGACAGATGCTTGGCTGGCCCCCAGATAGCCAACCTCCTGATGCTCAGGCTTCAGTCACCATCTTAGAGACCCTGAGCCAGAACTGTCAAGCCAAGCCCTTCCTCAATTCTCTTCCCAAAGAAACTGTGAGAGGTAATAGATTTTCCTCCAGCTTTATTGAAAAATAATTGATTTACATCACTGCATAAGTTTAAGGCATACAGAAGGGTGGTTTGATTTACATATACTGTGAAATGATTACAGTAGTTTCACAGGTAACATCCATCATCTCATACAGCTATAAGAAAGAAAAGTAAAGGAAAAAGGGAAAATTTTTTCCTTGTTATGAAAAGTTTTAGGATTTAATCTCTTAACAACTTTCCTATATATTGTACAGTAGTGTTAACTATAATCATCATGTTGTACGTTATGTCCCTAGTACTTATTTATCTTATAATTGGAAGTTTGGGTAGTTTGACCACCTTCCTCCATTTTCCACTTCCTGCACTCTCTGTCTCTGGTAACCACAAATCTGAGTTTTTCCTTCTTTTTTTCAGATTCCACATATAATTGAGATCATACAGTATTTGTCTTTCTCTGACTTATTTCACTTAGTGTAATGCCCTCCAATTCCATCCAAATGGTAGGATTTTCTCATTTTTTAATGGCTGAATATTATTGCATTGTGTCTATATACCACAATTTCTTTATCTATTGGTCTGTTGATAGACACTTAGGTTGTTGCCATGCCTTGACTATTGTAAATAATGTGACTATAAACATGGGAGTGTAGATACCTTTTTGAGTTAGTGTTTTCATTTCTATTGAATATATTTTGAATATATTCCCAGAAGTGTAATTACTGTATCATATGGTAGATCTGTTTTTAATTTTTTGAGGAACCTCATTACTATTTTCCACAGTGGCTGCTCTAATTTATAATCCCACCAACAGTACACAAGGGTACCATTTTCTCCACATCCATGTCAGTATTTATCTTTTGTCTTTTTGATGAAATACTGTCTTAAGCTACTAAGTTTTAGAATAATTTATGTATCATTAGTAGCTGGAAAATAAGTATTTAAGGAGAAGGATGAAAATCAAGAAATTAAAAACTATGTAGGGCAGTGATTTATAACATTTTGGGGAAGGTGTCATGAAGTTTTCTGAGGTTTTGATGAAAGTGATGGGCCTTTATTTCAAAAAAATTTTGTATAAAATTTCAAGATATTCATAACCTGCATGAAGCATAGCCTTGCTCAGGACCTCTTAGAAGCAGCTGAAGAATGATTTCTTAAGGTCCCTGAGATGAGATAATGATTGCAATGGGAGCGAAATTTAACTAAGTTTCTATCAGTTGACTAAAAGGGAAATAAGATTGAATATACAGAATTCTCATTATCTAGTAAATGAAAGAAAAGATTTATCTGGGAAGGCCTGCTCTTACATGGCACAAAATTCTTGGGGAAACTTATGGTTTCCCCATTTGACCTGATTAATTGGTGGACAAGGCCACAGGCTTTCAGGAATCCTCTTCAAGTGGTGCTTTTTAAATAGGTTGTTTGGCTTAATTATTGGCTAAGTAAATTATGGCCTTAGGAAAATGGACAGTTTTAAGCTGGTGCAAACTTCATAAAGTTCAAAAAAGTATTTATTTTATTATCTTACCAACCAAAGAGAAAATAAAACCTTAAACTTTATATTTTTTATTGGTAAAAATGTGCTTTAGGCTTTTGAGAACCAACAATAGTAGCTTAAGAAAATAGTTGTTTTGTTTTTATTATGTGATGAATAGTTCAGAGACAAGCAGTTACTGGGGTTGGTTTAGCAGATCAAGGGCATCGGGACTGAGGTCTCTGTGATTCTCTTGGCGTTATTTTGTAGTTGCAAAGTGGCTGCTCAGGTCAGCCGTCAGATGCACGTTCCAGGAAGGAATAAGGAGGAAATACAGGAAGGAGGTTTTATCTATATCAGAGAAGCAAAGCTTTCCTGGAAAGCCTCAGCTGTTTTCCCAGAAACCTTGGCCAACTTTCACTAGTTGGAACTAACTGTCGAAGTTACTCTGCAAGGTATACTGGTTACTGTACTAAAGACACACAAACAAAACAACTTGGGAACCTTGCTATATGCCCTCTTCTTCACCCCACAAGAAGGGGTTATCTTGGAAAGGAGGAAGAAAAGTGTAGATACTGGGTAGGGAACTAGTTGTATATACTAAATATTTGATTAGTAAATTAAAAAAATAATATATTTAATTGAGAGATAATTCACATACCATAAAACCCACTTTTTTTATTGTTAAATTCATCGGGGTGACATTGGTTAGCAAAAATTACATAGGTTCCAGGTGTACAGTTCTACAGTGCATCATCTGAGTATTGCATTGTGTGTTCACCACCCAGTTCCCTTCTCATCACCCTATATTTTACTCCCTTCCTTTCCCAGAACCCACCTTGGAAAGGTATATAAATCAGTGGTTTTTAATATACTCACAAAGTTATATAAGTATTACCAGTATCTAATTCCAGAATACTTTCATCACCACCAATAGAAATTCTGTACCAATTAGCAGCCAATCCCCATATCAACTTACCCTCAGTCCTTTGCAGCTATACTCTATTTATATGGATTTGCCTGTTCTGGATATTTCATATAAAGACGTCATATAATATGTGTCCTTTTGCATCTGGCTTCTTTCATTTACCATACTGTTTTCAGTATCCAGTCATGTTGTAGCACGTATTGATACATCGCTTCTTTTTATTGTTGAATAATATTTCATTTGTGGATATACCACATATTGTTTATTCTTTCTCAGTGAACATTTGGGTTTTTTCCACTTAATGGCTATTATAAATTATGCTACTATGAACATCTGTGTGCAAGCTTTTCTGTGACCTTTTTTTCAGTTTTTTCAGCATAACCTGGGAGGGGAATTGTTCTGTCATGTAGAAATTCATTGGTTAATTTTTTAATAAAAAGTTAAAAGAATTGCCAAAGTGTTATCCAAAGTAGCTGCACCATTTCGTATTCCTGCCAATGATGTATGAGAGTTCAAATTTCTCTATATTGTCACCAATGCTTTTTATTGACCATCCTTTTTATTTATTTATATTTATTTACTTATTTATTTAAACAGTTTTATTTATTTATTTATTTATTTCGCTTTTTGGTATGTGGGTAGCTCCCCAGCTGAGAAACAAACCCAGGCCACAGCGCTGACAGCGCCAGCGCCGAAGCTTTAAGCCACTACACCATCAGGGAACTCCTGACCATCCTTTTTAAAAAAAGTATTTAAAAAAATTTTAAATTACATTTGACATACAATATTGTATTAGTTTCACGTGCACAACATAGCGATGAGACATTTACATAACTTTTGAAGTCATCACCTTGGTAAATCTGGTACCCATCTCATACCATGCATAGTTACTACAGTATTATTGACTGTATGCCCCATGCTGTACTTTATATCCCTGTGACTATTTTATATTTATGAATTTGTACTTCTTAATCTTTTTCCCTTTATCACCTACCTCTTCAACTCCTCTCCCATCTGGCAGCCAGCAGAATGTTCTCTGTGTCTATGGGTCTGTTTCTGTTTTGTTTGTTCGTTTATTTTGTTCTTTAGATTCCACACATAAGTGGAATCATAAGACATTTGTCTTTGTCTACCTTACTTACTATACTCAACATGATACCCTCTAGGTCCAACTAGGTTGTTGCAGATGGCAAGATTTATTCTTTTTTATGGCTGAGTAATATTTCATTGCATATATGCACCATCTAATCTTTTTTTTACATTTGTATTATTTTATATTAATTTTAGGTGTACAGCATAGTATTTAGACATTTATATAATTTAAGAAGTGATCCCTTTGACTAGTCTAACACCCATCTGACACTATACATAGTTATTATTATGTCATACCCTATGCTTTACTTTATATCCTCATGACTGTTTTGTTACTATCAGTTTGTACTTCTTTTTTTTTTTTTTTTGCTTTTTGGTATGTGGGTAGCTCCCTGACTGGGAATCGAACCCAGGCCGCAGCGCTGACAGCGCCAATGCCGAAGCCTTAAGCCACTACACCATCAGGGAACTCCCAGTTTGTACTTCTTAATCCCTTCACCTTTTCACTCTGCCCCCAGTCCCCTTCCAGCTATTACCCCAACAAATCTAGTGACCATCTGATAATATACATAGTTACTACAATATTACTGCCTGTATTCCTTATGCTATACTCTACATCCCCAAATTGTTAACAATCAATTTGTACTTCTTAATCCCTTTCCATTTTTTCACCCACAGCCCCATTCTCTCTCCCATCTCGCAACCATCCAAATATTTTTTTGTATCTATCCGTTTGTTTCTGTTTTGCGTGTTCATTGTCTTCTTTAGATTCCACATATAAGCAAAATCATACTGCATTTGTGTTTGGTTGTCTGACACTCCACTCAGCATGATACCATCCATGTCTTTAGATTGAAGCTTTTAATACATTTAAATTGAAGGTAATTGTTAATAGATATGTAGCTATTGCCATTTTATTACTATATATTTTATTACTATATATTTTATTACTATATATTTTATTACTATATATATATATATATATATATATATATATATATATATATATTTTCCTCCCCCCCCCCCCATCTTGAAGAAGTCCCTCTAACATGCCTTGTAATATTGGTTTGGTAGTGATGAACTCCTTTAACTTATTTTTGTCTGGGAAGCTCTTTATTGGTCAAAACTGTTTAATATATCATCAAGAAAATATTCGTGTTGCTGTACATGGGGGAAGATTGTAAACGCAAATTTATAAATAGGTTCATGTAGCAAATGATTTGATAACCACAGTCTTAAAAAAAACTTTCTTTGAGGTTGAATTAGAAAGCTGCTTCTTTTGTTCATAGTTTTCAATATTTTAAAATAGAAGCATCAAGATGAGATAACTGATAATGTCGATTTCAACATATTCAAGGATTCTTAAGTTAAACCGTATACTTCAGAACATAGTTAAATGTTGCTACAACATTATATAGATGATTAATAATAATAACACCTGAGGAAAAGAAGCATCACAGAGAAGAGAAGAGGCTGAGGTAGAAATAGGTCAGGGAGATATGTGATAATAATTATTAGTATTACAAAGATCTTTCTAGGTAGGAAATTGATTTGGGTCCTGAGGCATTAGGACCAGATCTTAATGATATATTTTTATTTTTTGACCTGTTCTTTCCTCTTTAGACCTTCTGGGTTTATTTTTCTTTTTACAGATTTGCTAAAAGCAAAATTAAGAATCCCCAACACTCACCTTTTAAGCAATAGGGTTGTTACTTTTAACTAATGTAAATTTTGTACATTAGAGGCCTTTTCAGCATTCTTTGATTGTTCCCTACAACAACTGTTAGACCAATATCATATGTTGCTATATTAGAGAAAACCACACACAAATATGACTCCAGAAGTACTGAAGGTAAATAGGTCTTTACTGAAGATTTGTCCGAAGAGGAGGCATGAGCTGGATTATAGAGCAAGATTACCTGAAAATCTTTTAAACATCTTCCCTGAGATTATTGTTATCAAACAGGTAAGATATTTTACACTAACAAAAAAGTGTATGTAGTGGTGTTGGGTGGCTTTTGGATAAATAATCAACAAAATGTGTGACATCTTTGAGGGTTCAGTATCCAGCCCAGGAGTAAAGTCAAGAAAAGGAACTGAGTTTTTTTTTTTTTAGAGCCCAATTCAGGTGACTATCTCAGTTTATTTGTTTGGGTTAAGTAAGGATAAAAGCTCTAGAACCTGAAGGTTTGAGTCCTGTCTCCACCATTGTCTAGTTATTTGACAGGGGGCAATTTGCTTTATCTTCCTATGTTTCAGTTTTCTCATTTGTAAAATGGAGTTAAGTACAGTCACCTCAAATGGTTATTGGGAAGATTAAGTCAAGATGTGTAGTTAGCACATTACTTGACATGTCATAGCATGATGAATTTTTAAGTTATGTTTGAAAAATGATAGCTTTTATTATAATAATTAAGAAGTGGTAAATATTTTCTAACTGGATCTTAAAAATAAAAGAAGTCCTGATTTTAGAGTTTGTCAATTTCTGTGGTATAAACACTCCCACTGTGGCTGATTCAAGCTACCAACATGGTGTCAGCCAGATGACCAAATTCCTGAAAATTTAACTATTGTTTTTCATGGACTGATAGGAGCCAACTCCAGCACATCACTGGATGGAATACTGTCATTCAAAATGGCATCTGGCTATTTACTGTTAAGTAGTTAAAAAAACATTTACACTTATAAACTTAAGTTGCATTAAGGTTGTTTTCTAATTGTTATCTAGTGGAGAAGGTAAATAATGACTCTATTTAGTTGTATTTCAAGCAGATGTGATAAATCTGTCATTGGCTATTGCTGTTGCCTTGTTGATGGTAATACAAATGGGTAAACACACACACACACACACACACACACACACTGAAAGGAGCTGAAGAAAAACTCTCAGTGGTACTTTTTTTTGCTGGGACATCTCCTTTAAATATCTTTTTTTTCCCTAAGAGCCAGAACCATTTCCTTGGTTATAAATGCTTGATGGAAGTGTTGTCCTAGTCTTTTAGAATGGCAGATGCAAAGCTTTTGTACATGTTTGTCTTTATGTTTAAATGTGTTTCTTTGTTTACGTATATATGTTTATTTGTATTGATAATGTTAAACAATTGGAGCTCTTTTTTCTGGAGTTATCTTGTTCATTGTTTTTTGTTTTTTGTTGTCTATTGCCTTTCAGAGTAGTGATTACATTATTGCCTTCCTTGCTTTTTGTTGTTAGTACTTAAGATAGTGCCTTGGACATAGTAGGTGTTCAGTAAACATTTGATGAATGAATGAATGAATAAATGTTATATATAAATTTACTGAAAAAAATCATTCTACTCTATTTGGCCCGTGGGGACTTCGTTTTAATTTTCCTTTCCTTTTGCATTTTATGTCTTTTAACACTTTCATTGAAGGGAGATGGTAAGAATAAGCTAAATGAAATCAGAAATTTGCAGAGAGAAATTATGGTTTAGCTATTTCATTCTTACTAGCTATCTATCAGAAACTTAAAGGCTGTCAAGTGGGTGTAAGGACCAATTTCTTATTACTGGATAATGTAATTGTTTCTTCAAAAGGAGTATATACGAAAGGCAAGGTTCTGTTGAAAACTGAATGCTATATTGGTAGTCAGCTAGATGGAGAGCATTCCCTAAAACACAAAATCTGGCTGATTTACAGGGTGAGGTGAACAGTGAACCAAAAATACAATTTTGTTACTACAAAAGCAGGTTCAGGATAGAATACTTTAAGTTGTTTTGAAATATCTGGACACTGTAGACTAATAGTTGGAATTTTACAAATGCATCATTTTTTATATCTAAGAGTGTCTAGCAAGCTCAATTTCCCAGATTGTTAGCTCCCTTCTTTCCATTTAATTAGTCTGAAATGATGAAGGTCTGAAATTCATTTAGGGGCTTTGGGACAGTTTTATTTGACAGAGAATCTCAGTATATGACTCTTGAGTGCATTAAATGGTCGTTAGAGACTGAATGGATAAAGCAGCTTATCGATATTGTAGGTTCTCTCTGAGATTGAAACTTACTCCCAGAAGAATTTATGTTCTAATGTGAAGCTAACTGAAAAGACAAATCCATAACATTTGGGGTCACGGTGATGATAAAATTAGCTTTGAATCTTCTAATCTTAAAATGTCTTAAGAGGGGACATAGAAAATGAAGGAGTTACTCAATGCCTTAAAAGCTAATGAGAATTAAAACCAACTTTTATGCTAACACTGATAGCTAAATGTAGCTAAAAAGTGAAATTAGATCAGTGAAAACAGTTTTCGAAATAGCACACATTTTAAAAATTAAAAAAATGTGATAGAATAGCAAGAAATGCTGATATTAAATCTGTAAAATAGTTGCATCATTTACCATTTGTTTTACAAGAAAAATGTATTCATTCTCAGAGCAAAAGGCTGACTCTTTCAGAAGTTAAAAATATTTGTAACAGGTGTATTAAGAGATGAAACTTTTTGGAATCAGTGAGCTTTGAATTTTTAGTAATGCACTATTACTCTATTGAAAGAAAAACTTCAAAATGTTCTCAATCCTCATATATTCATTTGAAATTCCAAATTTATCTTATTAAATCATAATGTAATCTTTAACTATATCAAATGAATCTTTAATAATATATTTATTTTTGCTACTAGGAAGGGAAATACAGTATACATTTATAATATATACGTATACTCACATAAAACATATAAATATATAAATAAATATTTATATGTTTAAAATCTCCAGTAGTTAGATAGGTTTTTTTTTGATATTTCAACCATAGTAGAAGGTTAAAAAAAGCTATTTTGTATTAGAATTGAAAATTGTAATTTCCAGAGATTTGGTTATTAAATATATACACTTGGTTCTACAAGATTTCAATCTGTGTTGAAGATACTCTCTTTGAAGAGCTATTGTACAACTTTGTGCTGATTTTTAAGTGTAAAGTATACTTAAAATTTTTTAAGAAGGTAGATCTAATGTGTTTTTTTTCCACAATTAAAAAAGGTATTTATTTGAGAGGTTTGTCTGTCTTTCTTCATCATCATCATCATCTGTCTACCTATCTACCTCTTACCTATTTCTAAATATTAAGCTAGCAGTTTATTGATATGCAGGAGATTGCAAATAAAATAGGTTCCATGTCAAAAAACTATCATTGTTTTTATGACTATGTCCAAATATTTTTTTTCAGGACATTCAGTATCTGTTCTGTAGGTGGTTTTGATAACTCTAATGTACTAGTGGATTTTCTACATAATCACCAGTTGAGCAGGTATGATATTTCCTGTATATAATTTAAAATGCTGGTTGGTAAATTGGAATATTGAGCTTTATATCCTTTTTAAAAATTAGGTATTTAAAAATTTTTTGCTTAAATTACTTGAAAGCTCATGATTTTTAGTTAAAACTACTTTTTCTAATGGTGTTTTTATGGTATTTATCTAAAATTAAAAGTAAGTGTCATAAGAGACTAGAAGTACTATCAGATACTTTTTAAAAGCAAGTGGCCTCACTGCTCCCCTTCCTTCCAGCCCACGTTTACCATCTCAATGTTCTTTTACTCTGAGCCTGTGTCTCTCCTTTGTTGATCGCCTTCATTTGCTGCTGCTTCCTTAAAGTTCTGGCTAAAACCCTTTCCTTGTTTTTTTTTTTTTTTTCTCTAGTTCAGATTAGCAGACTATAATTTTTATAAAAATTTAGGATAAAAAAAGAAATAAAAAGAGAAAACTTAAACTAGTCAAACTTACATAATTTAGCTTTCTGAGTCTACCAATCTTAATTCATCCCCCAAACTCATAGACCCTATTCCATCCAACTTATTCTCAAAATAACAATATTTTAGCTCCCCCAAGGGTACTCTCACATAAGAATAGTATAAGAATGTCATCTTATACTATTATGACTGAAATCCAAAGATGCTTCCCACTTTTCTCATCGTTTCATTTTCTGTTTGTAGTGATGAGCTAATTTCAGGGTCTGGTATTGGTGAGATTCTAATGACTGACAGAATGAAATCATCTGTCTTTGATGAAATCTTGTCCTCTGTATACTGAGAATGTCTAGGTCCCTTGGAGGTAAAAGAAGATGTTAACCATAAAATTAGCCCTCCATCTATACAACTTCAATTACATGGTTTCATCCTCAGAATTTTTTCTGTTTCAGAACCATGTAATAGAACTCTTGTGATGCACTTATGTGTGTGTATCAGGATGTGATGAGGACAGAATGATCAATATTCTATAATTTTATACATGGACTTAAAGAATTTGAACTTATAAAAAGAATAGAATGCTGGTTACCAGGGGCTGGTGTGTGGAGATAATGGGGAGATGTTGGTTAAAGGCTACGAACATTCACTTTATAAAAAGAATAAATTTGGGGGGATGAAATGTATAGCCTGGTTGACTGTAGTTAATAACTCTTTGGTATAGTTGAAATTTGCTGAGAATGGAACAGGAGTGTTCTCAATGCCCCTGCTCTGCCCCACCCAAAGGTAAATATAAGAGGTGATGGATGGGTTAATTAACTTAATTGTGGGAATCATGTATACATATATCAAATCATCACCTTATGCACTTTAAATACATTTTTATTTGTCAGTTATGCCTTAATAAGGCTGAAAGAAAGGATATTCTCCAGAATTTTTATTTCGCTACTCATATTCTGTTTTTGGGTCTTGTATGTCAACATATAGAAAAAACAAATACTATATTCAATACTTATCTATCTATTGGTATATATGTCCAAATAATGCTTTTAACTTTTCCAAGAACTGCCACCTTCTGTATTTAACTATTGAGTTAATACAACATGTTTTCCAAATCTTAATTGCATTAAAACAAAAGTAATTATTTCTCTACCTTAGGAAAGATATGTATTAGCCAATTTTCAGAATATCAACAACACTGTTTGCTAAATTCCTTATATCAACTTGAAGAATGTTTAGCCCATTTTCAGTATAAATTGGGTAAAAGAGGAAGATAGTACTAGTTATATCTACAGGGTGGTTTCATTTTAAACTTGTTTGAAATACTACAATTGAGCTGATTCAAGTAAAAAAAAAGACTTCTAACATAGGTTTTTGAATTGCCTTCTGGTTTGTATATTCTTGCCTCCTTTGTCATAGTTAATTGACCATATAGGCATGGGTTTATTTCTGGGCTCTCTGTTCCGTTCCATTCACCTATACATCGAATATTTTTATGCCAGTGTCATGCTCTTTTGATTACCATAGTTTTGTACTATACGGTAGTTTGGTATTAGGTAGTGGATAACCTCCATCATTGTTCTTTGTCAAGATTGCCATGGCTATTCAGTCTTTTGTGGTTTCGTATAAATTTTAGAATTATTTGTTCTAATCTGTGAAAAAATGCCATTGGTATTTTGCTAGAGATTGCATTAAATGTATAGATTAATAGTATGTACATTTTAACCATATAAATTCTTCCTATCTATGATCATGGTATATGCTTCCATTTATTTGTATCTTTTTTGTTTCTTTTTTCAGTGTCTCATAATTTTTCAAGTACAGGTCTTTTACTTCCTTGGTTTAATTTATTCCTAGGTATTTTATTTTATTTTTTGATGCAAGTGTAAATGGGGTTATTTTCTAAATTTTTTTTGATAGTTGGTTATTGGTGTATAAAATGCAACTGAATTCTGAATATTAATTTTGTATTCTGCTACTTTACTGAATTTATCAGTTCTAATATTTTTTTGGTGGAATCTTTAGAGTTCTCTTTATGTAGTATCATGTCATCTGTAAATGACAGTTTCACTTCTTTCTTTCCAATTTGGATGCTTTTTATTTCTTTTTCTTGTTTGGTTGTCATGGCTAGAACTTTCAATACTGTGTTCAATAAAAATGGTGAAAGTACACATCCTTGTCTTGTTCCTAATCTTAAGGAAAATGCTTATAGCTGTGCCCTGTTGTGTATGATGTTAGTTGTGGTTTGTCATTTATGGCCTTCATTACGTTGACTACGTTCCCTCTATTGCTATTTTTCTGACAGTTGTTTTCATCATAAATGAATGCTGAATTTTGTCAAATGCTTTTTCTGCATTATTGATACAATCCTCTGCTTTTTATCCTTCATTTTGTTTGTGTGCTGTGTCATATTAATTGATTTGTGGGTATAGAACCAATGTTATCTCCCAGGAATAAATGCCACTTGATCATGGTATCTGATTTTTAAAATTTATTACTGATTTCAGTTTGGTAATAATATGTTGAGAATTTGTGCATCTATGTTCATCAGGGATATTGGCCTGTAATTTTCTTTTTGGGTAATGTATTTGGTTTTGGAATCAGGAAAATATTGGCTTCATAGAATGATTTTGGAAGACTTCCTTTCTCTTGAATTTTTTTGGAATAGTTTGAGAAGGATAGATGTTATTTTTCTGAATGATTGGTAAGATTCACTTCTGAAGCCATCTGATCCAAGACTTTTGTTTGTTGAGAGTTTTGTGATTTAGTGATTTGGTTTTCATTAGTAGTAATCAGTCTGTTCAGGTTTTCTGGTTCTTCTGGATTCAATCTTGGAAGAGAGTATGTTTCTAGGAATTCATCCATTTCTTTCAGATTATCCATTTTCTTGGCATGTAATTATTCATAGTATTTTCTTACAATCTTGTATTTCTGGGGTGTCAGTTATCACTTCTCATTCAAATCTGATGTTATTTATTTGATCCTCTTTTTTTCTTGATGAATCTGGTTGAAGGTTTATCAATTTTATCTATCTTTTCAAAGAACTAGCTCTTGGTTTAATTGACCTTTTGTATTTTTCTTTAGACTCAATTTTATTTATTTTCTCTTTGATCTTTATTATTTCCTTTCTTCTACTCACTTTGGGCTTTGATTGTTGTTCTTTTTCTAATTCCTTTAGGTGTAAGGTTAGATTTTTTTATTTCAAATTTTTCTTTTTTCTTGATGTAGACCTATATTGCTATGAATTTCCCTCTTAGAACTGCTTTGGTTGTGTCCCATGGATTTTTTTTTCTTTTTTTGGTCATTGTGTTGTCATTTTCATTTGTCTTCAGCTATCTTTTGATATCTCCCTTGATTTCATTGTTAACCCATTCATTGCTTAGTAGCATGTTATTTAGCCTTTATGTGTTTATGTGTTTTTCAGTTTTCTTCTAGTAATTAATTTCTGTTTTCATACCATTGTGGTCAGGGAAGATGCTTGATATGATTTCAATTCTCTTAGATTTACCGAGACTTGTTCTGTTGCCTAACAAATCATCTATCCTGTAAAATGTTTCATGTGCACTTGAAAGGAATGTGTATATTCTGCTGCTTTGGGGTGAAATGCTCTCAAGATACCTATCTGGTCTACTGTGTCATTTAAGACCACTATTTCCTTGATTTTCTGTCTGGAAGATATGTCCATTGACATCAATGGTGTGTTAATGTTTTCTACTATGGCTGTTACTATCGATCTCTCTTTTCAGGTTAGTCAGTATTTGTTGTATATATTTAGGTGCACCTATGTTGGGTGCATAGATGTTTGCTAGGGTTATATTCTCTTGTATTGATCCCTTATCATTATGTTATGTCCTTCTTCATCTCTTATTATAGTCTTCATTTTAAAGTTTATTTTGTCTGATATAAATATTGACAGCCCAGCTTTTTAAAAATTTTCATTTGCATAAAATATCTTTTTCCATCCTTTTACTTTCAGTCTATCTGTATCTTTTTATCTGAAGGGGGTCTCCTGTAGATAGTATATGTGTGGGTCTGTTTTTCTTATCTATTCAGCTACCCCGTGCATTTTGATTGGAGCATTTAATCCATTTACATTTAAAGTGATTGTTGATAGATATGTAGTTATTGCCATTTTTATTACTCATATTTACATTCTTTTTTCCCCCCTTCTTCTTAAAGGAGTCACTTTACCATTTCTTAAAATACTGGTTTGATGGTGATGAAATCCTTTAGCTTTTTCTTGTTTGGGGAGTAATGTCTCAGTTTTTTAAATTAAATTAGTTTCAGGCATGCAGACAACATAGTGATCAGACATTTACGTAATTCACAAAGTGATGACCACAAGAAGTCTGTTACCCACCTAACACTGTACATAGTTAGGAAGTAATATCTTCTTAATTAGTTTAATTAAATGAGTCCTGTGTCATTAGGTCTCAGAATTTAAAAAATATAGTTCAAACTTATTAATTTAAATCTGATTTATTCAAAATTTGTGATGATGTGATGTAAGACTGACTTGTTTGCACAGTCTCTGAGAGAATGGTTGCTGAGTAAATTACTAGCATTAATGGCATCACAAGGAGAGTCACATTTGCAGAAAGACATAGATATTAAGAAATTATTTCAAAGTCATACAATAATTAATGGTGGAGACAGGTCTACAGCCCAGGTCTCCTAATTTCCATCCTGAGGCAACTTATAGGAAGAAACTATTTTCAGGCAATTTAGAATTTCATTTGTATATAGAACTTGATGAAAGCTTACAATTTTTCAGATTCATCTACACTTTACTATTGTGTATACTCCCCCCACTGCTATATAACAAGATGTGACTGTATCACCCAATTTGGAGGTAAAATTTTCTAACTAAATCAAGTTTGAGAGTAATTGAGAGAGTGAGAAGACCTTTATATAACTATAGTATTGTTGTTAAGCACCTCAAAATTAGATTTAGTCATAGGGTAAACTGATATGAGAAATGTAGCTAATGTTGTCTGAGGAAACGGAAAAACAAGGAAAGAGTTTATGGAAAGGATAAATAAGGGGTTATGGAAGTGTTCACCCATTTGGACATAAACTGGTCTACAGGATGTTAAAATAAATCAGTTTAACCCCACGTTTGTGTACATGGTATGGACTAGTTGGTTACCCAATATGGACTTTAAAGGAACAAACAAGAAAGGAAGCAATTTATGTCTGTCTTTTGAGTAACATAGAGGAAATGATTGGTGATGTAGACATAAGGGACTGCTTAGCGGAGTGATAGGCATCATAATTCAGTTAGATTGTAATTGGAAATCAAGTGAGACCCAGAAAAGTAAAACTTAAGATGATGATTACCAAATTAAAGTAGAGAAATGCTGAAAAGAAAGGTGATACTTAGATGTAAAGTCAATGGAGAAGGCTCAAGGGGACAAAATTGATAGTAATGGCCACCAAATATGTTCATTAGTTTGTTTTTAAAATTCTGCAGTGATTAAATCACCCATTATAAGGTAAATTAAAAGCAAAATGTGTGAATAATAAAACATAAAATACAAATTAGGGCTAGAAAAGATTATAGAATGAAGCTAAAACAATATAAAATGATAAAAACTGCATTGGCAAAATAAATATCATTGCACAAGATGCTAACATAAATGAAGTAAAATGTTTTTCAAGATTGTAGCATTAAAATCTTGGAGATGGATTCAACTAGCTGTAGAAAAATGGCAAGTAAATTCTATGGGTATGCGAGTGGATATATTGTTAAAATAGGAAAATAATTTTTAAGTTGAGTTGACAGTGAATATCCCTTAACCTGACCTCTTAGCTTTAATGATACATATAATGATTCTACCTAGGGACGGGATAAGGCCATGATTTATTCGAACTTTGGAGAGATTCTGTGTAGCGCACCACCTAAAGATTGACCTGTTACTGAGCTGGAGGACTTTGTAACCCTTGGCTTAAGAAGGTGGTGCTTTCCTTTGGCAAATGTAGTGGAGCTGATGTAGTGGAGAAAGGGCAGGCCTTGGGTCACTTCGAAGCTGCATTAATTTAGACAAATCATGTTTATTATGGAGTTCAGATTCTTCAAAGTTATTTGATAGATAAAACCATTTCTCAGTTCTTTTTAAGCTGAAGTACATGGAAAAAGAAAATATAAAAATAAAAACAAAACTGCCCTTTCTCCTGTTTCTGGATCTGTGCAATAGAAACTGGGCTTACAAAAAGGAAACGTCCTAATTTCTTGCTTCCCCCCCCCCCCCCCGATCACTGATCTTACTAATGACTCTAAGAACAAATGCCACATGTGGAATTTCATAATAATTTGCAGGAATATTTGTGAGATTCTGAAAGTCTTACAGTTTTCTTGAATCCATGCTTACAGATGGGGTTTGGGAAGTTTAGGCCCCATTGTGATTTACCAGTGCACAATAATTATACTCACACATCCATTCAGCAGAGATCTCTTTGGAGCCCTACCATATGCTAGGTGTGCACCAGGGCATATGGATACAAAGCAATAAAGCATCACTTTTATCCTGAAGAACACACTATAATGAATTGAATTTTATTTATTACATGAGCTGAAATGAATACGATGTTGTTGAATAGCAACCTGGATGGTTTTATGAAGGACAATAAAAAGTTAGTTACTTGACATCAGCATATTTATTTTTTAATAAATGCTGCTTGCTGTATCTTTATGAATTGAGCATGGTTTTTAAATCAAATTTAAGATATCATTAGTTATTAGTCAGATCACCAGTATAATAACCACTTTGTGGGGGAACGAATAAACTACCATATTTAGGTACACATTGATTTTCAGACATATCCCAGTTTTTGAACTCTTAAAATATGAACAAAATGTGATTTAGAATTCAAGAAATAGGGTGGGCCAATAATAAGGAAATAGTTCTTCTTTACTTGGTTTTGTAGATGAGTAGTGCCACAGAGAGTGATAAAATGTGATAAAACAGCAAATTATCCTAAACCAGAAGTATTAAATAATGCATTTCTTCATTTTGAGTAGCATAGAAAGGCATATGACAATCAGGACATCTGCAGCCTTTCAAACAAATCACAACACAATTCTCAAAAATCTTATTTGTGTGGAGCTAGAAAGCAGTGCAGCTTCCTCATGTCAACGTGTGTTATTTATCCCAGGTACACATTCCCCACTGAATAGGCCAAAATATTGAACAGGTCAAGCTGAGTTGCCACTTCTGACTTCTCATTTAGAGTAGAAAGTGGAGTTTTGGGGAAAGAGGATTATTGTTTCTTTTTATATACAAGGACTGTCTGGAAAAAAATCCAGCCATAAATGCTTTTTCATATTACATGGCTAGGTGGCTGGATACTTTCTGGACAACTCTTGTATTCTCGACATGATACATTAGGGATAATTGCAAGTCATAGGTACAAATAATTGAACTGAAGATGGTGGCAAGCTGCATAACCAGTTGAAGTATAAACAAGGCAGGGAAGAACATTTCCAAGCTGTTGCTTTGAAAATAGTCACTTTTCTTATTGTACAGGATGGTTGGATGTACTTGTTTAGTTTTGTTTTGTGTGGGTGTATATTTTACATAAATCACATTTCTTGCTCCTCCAAGAATATAACACACACTAATTACATATATTTACCTATCATGAGACTAAAATGCATGCTCATACAATTTTTAAAATACCATAATTTTTTGAGAAACTAGGTTTTAAGTGATATGTACAGTAAGCTTTGGGCCAAGTAGATGTAGAAATAGATCCTGAGTGCCAAATCTGATTTGGACAGCAAATTGTCTCTAGAAATGCTGCCAAAAATAGTAGTAATAGGTCAGAATTTCTTCTGTACAAACTTATGGAAAAATTTTCTCTATCAGGTATATGGTGTGTCATGTGACTAAAATCATCTTGAAATAAGCCAATAAAGTATTTGTTTTAAAATATGCACATACTTAACATATTTTAACTTAATTAAAAACCTATGGGCTACAATTGTACCATATCTAATTCTGTAGGATTTTTCTTGTATAAATCACATACCTATTCAGTTAATCACTTATTCAGCTGCAATTTATGGAACATGGAAGGAAATAGATGAGTAAAAATTATAAAGTAATATGATGGATGCTCTTACTGTAGGCGCATAGTGTAGCAGGCTCTCCTGACTTGGTTTAGGAAAGGGCGGGGCAAACTCCATAGAGGGGTGAGAACCATATAGTTTGACTTGGGTGTGCGTGACCAGATTAGAATGTGAGATTTCTTCACAGATGGTGCAACCTCAGCAGTACTGCTAAAAGTAGTTGGCTTGTATGAACTGTTAATTACGAGTCTCCAAGGAGATGAGCTTGTGCCGGCATTTAGAGCAATGCCTTGGTTCTTTCATTGAGAAAGAATGAGTGCTCCCCTGCTGCGCCCCTCCCCCGCCAAAAAAAAGTCAGCTGAACTAAGCAGTGTGTTTAGTGACCTTGTGCTGCAAGCTCCTTATCTCCTTGCTGACACGAAATAAACAGTTTGCACCACAGTTTGAGGACCACTTTAGTAGGAGATATACTGGAAAACGGGAAGGCTGACTTGAGGGATTTCATTTGGAGACATTAAGTGAATTAAACAAAATTAGTGTGTTGGCAGTAGGAATAGGGAGAATGATACACGTTCCAGGAATATCTAGGAGGAAGAATATATAGAAATTGGGGAATAATTGGAAATGGGGTTGAGGGTAAGCACATAGTGGTTGAGTATTCCAATTATTGGCCTTGGTAACTGATATTCATCAACATAGGTGTACATGAAAAAAGTTTGGTGGCAAAATAATGGAGTTCAGTTCTGAATATGTTATCTGTGAGATAGATTACTAAAGGACAGCTCAGTAGGTATTTGAATATATACATCAGGTTATCAGACAAGGGGTTTGACTTACAGATTTAAAAGTCAATGGAATGAAGTAGGTGAAGTCCTGGTCATATATGAGATTACCTAGGGAGAATAAAATAAAGTAGGAAGAGAACAGAAGCAAGGATCGTATTTGGGGGGAAACATTGATGGTTAGTTTGAAGAGGAGGAATTTTCAAGGACTAAGAATACTTGAGATCATCATGCTAAGTGAAATAAACCAGACAGAAAAATACCAAGAACCATGTGACTTCACTCATATGTGGAATATAAAACTGAAAGCAACAAAGAAACAAAACTTATGGGCACAGTCAATAGTTTAGTGGTTACCTGAGGATAAGCAGGTAGGGGTGGCAGAGAAGAGGGGAGAAGTCAAATATATGGTGATGGAAAGAGAACTGACTCTGGGTGGTGAACACATAATGCAACACATAGATGATGTACTGTAGAATTATACACCTGGAACCTATGTAATTTTTACTAACCACTGTCACTCCAATAACTTTAACAATAAAAACAAAGAAAGCAAGGACCAAGAAGGAGCAATAGAAAAGGTTACAGAAAAATTAGGGTAATGTTATTGGAGCCATGAGAAAAGAAAAGCCAAAAGAGTTGCAAGAAGGAGAGAGTCAACATGGTCAAATTCTTCAGGTAATGATTGCAAAGGTCATTGCATTTGAGAACTGTTCATTTAGTCAACAGATATTTACTCAGGTCCTGTTATAAATGTACTAGATGCTAGAGATTTAATAATGGAGAACAAAAATAAATCTGTTTTTGCTCTCATGGAATTTATAATCTTATGAGGAAGAGAGACATTAATAAAAAAAAAAACTACTAAAATAAATGTAAATTCACAATTCTGGTAACTTCTTTTTTATTTTTAAGAGTTTATTTGAGTAAAAACAGATTGAATTGGGCAGTGCTAAGCCACAAGTGGTTTGGAGCACTCCATTAAACAGGAGCTTCAGAGGGACTTTTATAGAGAAAAAGCAGAAGCAAAGTAAGGGAATTATTGATTAACTGCTTTACATGAATCTCTCTGAAGATGAAGCACCTTTGCAAAAGCATTAGCGTAAAATAGTAACTGTCAGTAAATAATACAAAGACTTAAAAAACTGATGTGGTTAAAGATCTGAGGATAATTCATTTGATAAGGAAATATAGTTTTTTCCGTGCCATACAATAATTTGGGATAATAATTGGACAATGAGAGTAATCACAAATTTCTAGAAACTTTAAACAATTTCTGTAATATCTATATTAGTAACATATTCATACACATAACCTAAGAAGGTAGATTAGTGAAAAAGTAAAAATAATCTTTTACAATGACTCATCAAGAGCACACTAATAGTCCAAGAAAACTTTGTTCTTTTAACAACGAGAAGAAAAAAATTCTAATTTTACACCAGTGTACTTTTGATATTAAAACTCATTCTTTCAAAACTTAAATAAATCCATTTCAATTTATAGTTAGCTTGACCACATATAAAATTCCTTTTCCAAGCTTCCTTTTCCACAGACCACCTGCAACTTCCTTAAATATCCATTTAGATTATACCCTATGATTTTTCCTCTTTCTCATTCTTGAACAACTAACTGGTCATTCTACTTTTCTTGCCTACTTTTCATACTTAGTGGCTTCCTTGAACCCTTATTATTTGGTTTAGTTTCCATATTCTAAGAGTACACTTGATTTATATAAATCTTTGTCTTTAAGCCAATTAATAGAGTCTTTTACATATTAATTTTGGCAGTACCATATCTAGCTGCAAATGGGGTGCAACCCACATTTCTGTCGGTCAGTATTGTTCGTCACCAGAAACCATAGAGGAGGAAAAATGATTTTCCCTCCACTCTTTGTAGTGAGTGCCTGCCTGGCTGAGACCCCTTTTTCTCTAGGCCATCTGATAAATGGACATGCTTATTTAAGATGGTTTATAAGTTCTCCACTGTGGCCACTGTATTTCAGGATTATCTTTGGTAAGGTTTTCCTCATTGTGTAAGTTTAAAACAAAACCTTATTCACCCGAGGCCTCACGCTGGACCCAGTTCAGTTTCATTCATACCCAGTCTAACCCCTGATTCAGTCCGGTTTCTAAGTCAGACCTAGTTTGGTTTTTATGTTGGACCAGTTAGATTCAGGCTGGTGAATCTGTCTTTGGAAAAAGAAATGCTCAAAGCCTGAAAGGCTAACATGGGAGCTGTGGACCTAGGACCCAGGATCTGAGAAGAACTTGCCCATGACCTCCTAGAGGCAGTAAGAAGGTGGTGAACTCAAAGGGCTCCACAGTTACCTATGTCTGGTTGCTCTTGGGTGCTGTTCGAGGTCTCCTTTTGTTCCTTCTTCTGTTCCCAGAAATGTTAAAAGATGAACTGAGGCATATTAAAAATTTTATGAGTTTGAGCACAAAACAATTCAAATTGGCCAGCACCAAACCAGAAGTGTTCAGAGCACTCCCATTGTGATAACTTCTATGAAACAAAGATATATGGTGACTCAAGTAAGAGTAAGCTCAGTGAAGAGGGGAAGAGCAAAATCCGTGTTAACGAGTCTCTCTGTTGATTTATAGTTTATTGCTGTTTAGTAACTTCATTCCCTCTTTTCCCTCATAGATTTTAATTCCTTTATAAATAGCAATCTATAGCTTTTACTAGAACATTAATGGTTTAACAAATAGATCAGCATTCTGAGGTATCTTGAGTCCCTGATTCCCCACTTCACCAGTCAAACTTGGGGTAACTCTCTGAGCCTTAATTTTTCGTATAGAATTTTTATGGAGATTGATCCAGATAATGCATTTCAATTTATTTTGTAAGGTAAATAGAACAGGACAAATGTAGGTAGTTATTTTTGGAAGTTACTATTTTCAGAAGTTATTATTTCCATGTGGTTTATAGGAATTTCATTGGGCTTGGGTGTTAGGCTGAGTTATTAGTTGTATTCCTGGTTCTATCACTAATGGTATACATTTAGGTAGTTACTAATTTTGTTCTGTTTCCTCACTGGTGAAATGGGAATGAAAGTACTTACCTCACAAGGATGTAGAAAGTAGAAAAATGCTTAGTGATGCATCAAGCATGGGTTGGCCAATCAAACCCTAACATTAACTCTTTCATGTTCTGGGTTCATAATTTCTAAGTGGTTTTTTCACTGTAAGAAATGCAAGTAAGAGTTTGTATACCTTGTAGTTGGCCTAACCTGTCTAGGCAGCTAGCAGTTAAGAGTCAAATACTTGTTCACCTTTCCGGTCTTATTCTCGGCAACTTCCCTAGTAGTTCCCTGGGTTCCAGGTATAACAAGTAGTTGTATTTTTCTTAATACTGCTCCTGTGTTTCTGTATATGATATATATTCTGTGCAAAAAGACTCTTCCTCTATATTGCTCCAAAGAATTCCTACTCATTCTTTCAGATCAAATTTAAGAGTCACTTCTCCAAGGTAGAATTATGTGTTCCTGGTCATAGCATTATCCATGCTGAGTTGAATTGTTGGTGCCATTGTCTACTAAATACAGATGGTAACAAATGCCCTTTGTTTTCATGATTGTTTCTTATACTTGAAAATGACTTCAGCAGTAAGGTATAAAGGAGAAATAGTTTTAGTTTTGAGTTTTTTTTTTTTAAGGTTGTTCATGGTTTATTGAAAACATTATAACACAGCAAGAAGGTTCAAACGACTCCACGTGGTGTTTTAAAATTCATCCCAACTGTAGGCTAAGTGATCTGCAGGTTGGACAGACTGCTGAAGTCCAAGAGCTTTAGGATCCTTCGTGTCAGGATCCACATCAATGATCTCCTGATCCAGGGCTGAGACCTCAGGAATGTAATTATCTTTCCTTTCTCTCTCCTCTTCCTGCAGCTTGATGGAGATACCTCTTATGGGGCCTCTCTGAATCTGCTTCATTAGGTGTGTGACATAGCCCACTATCTTGTTGCAGAGTTTCTTGCTTGGAAAAATGGCTGTCTCCTCGCATACACCCTTGTTAGCGTGGAAATCATTCCCCGGGCGCATGTAGTACTTCTCGATGATGACCTGGGCCACCCTGTTCACAGTCTTGGTGTGAACGTGGCCCATCTTGGTGGGTCCCTGGTCTAGTTTTGAGTTTTCTATTTAAAATATGTCTGAATTCTCATAATTATAAAAACGTATCAATCTATGTTACATAAGGAGCTTGTCAGTCCTAACCTTCTGACCTTTGGAAAATTAGGCACTTTCTGTTTATTTAAAGGGACAAAAAGGGTCAGCCCTACCCTTTAGGGGGTGAGCATATACCATTATGGAGGAAGTGCCATTTATATTGAGAGCTGCATGGTTTGTTGAATACTTGGCTGGAGTCCTGTGAAAGGAGAATACATTAAGTGTCAGTTAAGCCTTGTGAAACTGTGTCATTCTTATCATCATGTTTTCTGCCAGTGAGAAGATAACATTTGTATAGAAACATAAAGATAAGAGACCCTTGGCTAGGGAGCATCTAGAAATAAATAAGTGGACTCTGTTTTGTGATTATACTGATGTAATGTTCTCTGCTGTGCAAGAAAGTCTTGAGTTGGGTTTTCTGACTTTAGCATGTGGCAGAGAGGACACTTGCAAAGCTCTGTCCTGCCTGGCTGTCTTTCAGAGTGGGTAGTATGACATACAGGAAGAACATGGAACTCAGGGTTACAGTTTGATTTCTGGAAGTTGGACTTCCCATTTAGCCTGTAACAAAGTGTATGACTCTACTTTTCCATACTCAGTCTCCTTATTTTTAAATGAGGTCAAGGGTGTCTGCTTCACTGGTTTATGGTGAGGATTAAAGAAAATTGCAAACAAAATGATATGCAAGTGGAATAATTTTAATAGGAAGTCATCTTAAGCTAAAGAAATTAATTCCCTGTTGTTAAATATTGGGCTCTATGCCACTTGGTGATGATGGAGGGGGCCATGGTTAGGCAGCCAATGCTCTCTTTCTACGTTAAATCTTATTACACGAATCATTTGATAGAGAGTTGATAAAATACTATATCAATGATGAGGATATGATTGATTTATCATTAGAAACATGCTAAATTTTTCTGTCTTCATTCTGATTATTTTACTTCCAAAACTTTTGACATTTACATGTAAAGATTAACCAATAAGAAAAAGTACACTAATGTACTTACATTATTATTTTGTAGCTTCTCTCATTGATCCAGTTCTTTTCCTTCATAAAAAGTTCAACTAACCAATGTCACCCAGCAAATTTAACAATAAAAAATAATAAATATCATACTAAAAAAATCAATCAATTTTTAAAAAGACTAATTGATTTTTTTAGGGTGTGTTAATATCTAGATATATCAAGTGCATGAACTGGTATTCTAATCAATCCTATTCTGTCTTTTGCTTAATCTCTCAGCAAGTATTTTTATTTTTTTGAGTTTTACCTGTTTTATTTATTTTATTTTTATTGTTAAATGTATTGGGGTGACATTGTTTAGTAAAAATTACATAGGTTCCAGGTGTACATTTTCACAAGACATCATCTGTGTTGCATTATTTGTTTTCAGCAAATAATTTGGAGTTGAGATAATATAAATATGGAAAGAAAAATAAACAAGCAAAGCAAGCAGGTGAAAGAAGTCACAGACAGCCAAGGATATTTCTCACTTGATTGAGCAGATGCAGGGAAAACATTTCAGACATCTGGTAGTATGTCTGGCCATGGGGGATCACAACCTGTGCCCTGGCAATAGTTATCAGAATGCATATGCGAACATTTTCTGGAGGGTGGGTGCTGGCATGAGGTGGGGTAGATTTATGGGGCTTTGGTATTCAGGTTAAATCAGAAAGACTAATTTTTTTCTTGCTACCAGTGCCTCCCATCGGAAGTGAATGTGTAGCTGGAGTCTCAGATTTGGTAAACTGCAAGGGTGAAGAGGAGAGGGAAAAGGAGGGAGGGGTGAATGCAAATGAACTGACCACAGCTGGAGGCTCATGGATTTCTTAAGAACTTTACAAGAATAAAAGAGGAGGGAGGATTAGAATGTGAGCTTGGAGGGCAGATTGGGATGGTGTATAAAAATTTTCTTGATGCTATTTTTTTTTCTTGAATCTACATTTATTTTTTCTCCTTTCTTAGCTTTCTTCTGGATATAGCTTTATGGGTAAGAAGAAATTTATGTGACAATTTCTTACTGGGTCACTTTTCCAAGAAATACTCACATGTTGAATATATTAATTAGTAGAATGTATCGATTAGACATTAAATTGCTTATAGTGGAGATGGAAATCAACAAGGCTTTAAACAAGACCAAGTTTTTCTTCTCTTGCTCTTAAATGTCTGAGCAGATATATGATAACTCTGCATACAGAGTCATCAGGGGCCTGGTTTTTCCTATGTTGTTATTCCAGTCTCAGTATTGCTCTCATCTGCTTATCACCTTGTCCACATTCCTGCCAGTATGAAGGAGAAAGGAGGAAGGGGGAAGATGAGGGCATACCATTTTCTTTGAAGGGCATAACCAAGAAGTTGTATTTGCATTCCATTGGTCTGGTATGGTTCCACTGGGATATAATGGAGACTTGCATTTTTCTTTTTTCTCTGAATGTCTGTCTTAGTCAGCTTGGGCTGCTATAATCAAATACCATAGACTGGAGTCTTAAACAACAGACATTTATTACTTATATTTCTTGGGGTTGAAAGTCCAAGATCAAGGTACTGGTAGATTTGGTTCCTAGTGAGAGATTTCTTCCTGGCTTTGTCAATGATCATCTTCTTTTATGTTCTCACATAGTGGGGAGAGAGTGAAAGAGAAAGCTCTGGTCTCTCTTCCTCGTCTTAGAACACTAATCCCATCATTAGAACTGCATTCTCATGACCTCATCTAAACTTAATTACTTCTCAAACATTTCACTTCCAAATACTATGATCATATTGGGGGTTAGGGGTTCAATTTAGGAATTTTGGTCAGACTTACACATTCAGATAATAACAGTGCCTACTCCTGGCCAAAAATTGGGGATTTTATATCAATAGAAAGGGAGAGTAGGTGTTCAAATGGTAATGATCAGTTTCTGTGGCATTAGTTGAGAAGCTAATGCTTAATGTGGTGGGGTGTAATTTTACCAAAAGATAAATTTACTGAGAAATCAGGTGGGATAACATCCTAGTATTTATTCCTTCATTAAACAAATATTTACTATGTATGACAGGTTTCTCTCTTAGGTATTGGGATGCATTGATGAAGAAAACCTACATGTTTGTGATTCTCATAAAACTTACGTTTATAGAAGGAGTGAGAGAAATCTGTAAAATAACCAAACATACAAATATGTATTGCAAATGTGACAAGTGTTATAAAGGAAAAAATACTGAGTCCTTTGAGATTGTATAACAGCTCAACTTGCCTTTGTCTAGCTGTCAGAAAAGACTTCCTTCCTTGAAATTTTTGAGCTGAGCTTTGAAGAATAAAAAGGATAGACGTAGAGCGTCTTAGGTAAAGGAGACGGTATATGCAAAGGCCATAAGGTGGAAAAGAGCATGGCTTGTTTTAAAGAACTTAAGTGGAACATGACTCCTGAAGGGAAGAAGGCTATGTGATGAGGCTGTAGACTTAGAAAAGGCTAGATTAGGCAGAGATGTAAAGGCTATTATAAGGATGTTGATCTTCATCCTAAGAGCAGTGTGGTAATATTAAAATGTTTTTAGACAAGTTTGATGTTACCAAATTTGCACGTGGAAAGACTTGGATTCCAGTGAATGTAGAAAGGTCAATTAGGAAGTTACTGAAGGGATCCATGTAAGAGATGATGGTAGCTTGAATTAAGCAGTAGCAGCAGTGATGCAGAGAAATGAATGTGTGCAGGAGATATTTAGGACCTTAAAAGAAGTCAACATATCTAAGGATATATTGGATATAGAGGATGTCAGAGAAAGTAAGCATCAGAAATGACCTCTTGATTTCTGGTTTAAGCAATTAGATGATGGTGGTGCCGTTCACTGACATGAGGGCATTGGAAAAGGATGAAGTTTCAAGAGGAAAATCATGAGTTTGGATATGTTGAGCTTGAGGGCTTTTGAGATATTCAGACAGATGTTAAGAAGGCAGTTGTTTATATTGCTTGGAGTTCAGAGAGTGATGTAGTTGGAGATATAAATATATTTGCGCAACATTAAAAAAAGAGAGGTAATTGAGACCATATGATCCAGAGAAAAGAATATCTAGAGAAGGACCTGGGGAAACTAGAACACTTAAATGCTGATTAGGAGTGGATAAAACAGTGACTGAAGTAGAAAGTGTGCAGAAGTAGGGGGCAAAGCAGGGCCTATGCTAATGCAGTAAGCGAATAAGAGTGTTTCGAGAAGAAAGTATCAAATGCTGATGATAAGTACAAAAAAGAGTTAAACATAAATGAACCTGTTAAGTGAAACAAGCCAGACAGAGAAGACAAATACTGTATGATCTCTTGCTTATTATATCTGGAATCTAAAAAAATTAGAATTTACAAAAATAGAGACTAGAAAGACAGTTACCAGGGGCTGAGAGTCTGTCTGTCTGTCTGTCTGTCTCTCTCTCTTTCTCCGTGTGTGTGTGTGTGTGTGTGTGTGTGTGTGTGTGTGTGTGTGGTGGATGAAGAGATGTTGGTCAAAGGGTAAACATTTGCAGTTATGTAGGATGAGTAAGTCTAGCGATCTAATATATAGGCATAATGACTATACTTAACACTGTGTTGACCACTGGAAGTATGCTACGAGTAGATTTCAGGTGCATTCATCTCACGCAAAAAATGGTAGCTATGTAAGGAGATGATATGTTAATTAGCTTGACTGTGGCCATCATTTTACTGTGTATAGGTATATCACACAAACATGTTGTACACTTTAAATACATACATTTTTATTTAATAAAACCAAGAACTGAAAATGTCCTTATAATTTAGCAAAAATAATTATTAATGACATTAGGATCATTTTGGATGCATGAAAGCCACTGGATTGAGAAGTGCACTGAAGGAGAGGAAAGAAAGACAGCAAATTGGCACTTCAGGAGAAGTTTAGGTCATGGTTTCACCTTTGTTTTATTTATTTCATTTGTGTACCTTTCATCCCTGGGCTCAAACTCATTGCCCTTTTCTCACTTTGGCCCCCATTCTTATGAATTTGATTTGCATCAGTCATTCAAATATTTGTACTTTGAATCATCAGTTTTTATTCATGAAAAATAGATATGATTTCGAGTTTTTCTGTTTTTCAAAAAAATATGTAAAAACTATTGTGCTGCACATATTCTGCTGTTCTTTGAATTTTTTACCCAACCACTCAACACCATATTTTTCCACTTTATTCATTTTGTTCTTTTCTTGCTGTATTGTGGTCTATTTTTGGCATGTAAGACATTTACTTCTGTTTTTCTAAGATGGAAATTCAATCCTTTGACACATAAATGCTGATGTTTCAAACGCTATTTTGTATGTATTTTGAACTTGGTACAGGGATTTCACTAAGGTGTATGCCTAGGAGTGGATTTATTGAATTATAGAGTATACACTGACTCCATTTCCTGAAGTATTGCTGAGTTACTCTGTAGAATGACTGAGCAGATTAAATTCTTGCCAGCTCTGCATAGGGGTCCCCATTTTTCTCACATGTTCTCCAGCATTTGATTCTGATACTTTGATTTGGGGCACCTAGTTTATTTGATTTGTGGAGATATAATGGTGAATATCATGGAAGTAAATGATTAGATTTATATGGTGAAATTTAAGGAAAACGTGCAATTAATTCTCAAATATTTTATAATAAAATTATTAAATTCTGGCCAATTTTTCATGATAACCCACATCTCCTGTTGCTTGGATTGCTGTTCTTCCTCATTTATTTTATGTGCTTAAAGAATCCAAAACTAAATGAAATATCTGGGTTCAAATTTATAAAAATACGTTCTCTAGAACCCAAATAAAATGAACAATTACAAGTTAATAGTAGACATTATTTGCCTGATTGTAAGACTTATATTAAATTCTTAGTGGAAAGCTGCTCTTAGGATCTACTTCCCACTTGTCTTTGTTTCAAGGTTTTGAGTTGGCTGAGAAAACTTCCTAAAATTTCTGGGAGAACTTTCAAATGAATAAGGTTCCGAATCACCTAGTCCCATGGACATCATAGAATTAAGATAAATGAACATACTGTTTATATTCTTGTTCCTTATTTGTGTGTTTTATATTTATTTTGTAATAATACAAAATATTTAGTTTGTATTTATATTAGAATTTATGATAATTCTTTTACCCCGTATTTCTTTCTTCCCATTAGCCATGGATGGACATATTTACAAAGTACTTCCATTCTGTTTATATTCCACATTATCTATCAGAAGGTTGTTTCAGTTTACCCACTCAAATTCAGGTAGTTCCACTACAAACAAGATTTCAATATCTCTTTTAATAGTAAATTTATAGTGATGATTAAAAACAAGCACATACAAGGTCAGACAGTTAAGTTCGTGAACTCATCCTAGAAAAAGTACAATGTATCTCATTGCTGAATATCATTATGGTCACCTTTGAAGTACTACCCCTTGGGAAGCTATGTACCGACACCAGTGCCTAGTCCACCCTCCAAAGCAATTTTGGAAATCTTGTTCTGGAATGGCCATCAGAGCTGTTGTTGTGCCCAAAATCTGACAACTAAATTCACAAACTTGCCACCTGGGCAAGGTTATGACACCTTATTGAGTTGTTTTTACAGTGCTATCAATGAAAGTGCATGGTGGCAAGTTCGTGAACTTCATTGTCAGTTTTGGGGGACGATGACAGCTCTGATGTCCATTCCAGAAAAGGAGTTCCAAAATTGCTTTGGAAGGTGGACTAGGCTCTGATGTTGGTGCATAGTTTCCCAAGGGGAGTATTTGGAAGGTGAAGATAGCGATATTCAGCAATGAGGTATGTAGCACTTTTTCTTGAATGAGTTCGCTAAATTAATTGTCTCACTTTGTATAACTCATAGAAATAGCTCTAAGTAACTCATAAGACTGTGGGTTGCTTGGCCACCAGTTTCTCCTCACTAGGGATTTGGTTTTTTTTTTTTTAATTCATTTTTTTTGTTAGACTTATTGGGGTGACATCTGTTAGCAAGGATTACATAGGTTTCAGGCATACAATTCCACAGTGCATTGTCAACTTGTTGTATAATAAGTTCACCACCTAATGTGACTTCTCTTTCCATCACCTTATATTTAGCTTCCCCTCCCTCCTCTCCTACCCCCTCCCCTTTCTCCCCTCCCTAACCCACTCATTCCCAAATAAACATTAAACTATTGATTGTGTCCATGGGTTGTTTGTTTGTTTGTTCATTTCTTTTCTCTTTGTTGCTTTCAGTTTTATATTCCGCATATGAGTGAGGTCATACAGTTCTTTGTTTTTTCTGCCTGGCTTATTTCACTAAGCATGATGATCTCCAGGTCCATCCATTTTGTTGCAAATGGCAATATTTCATCTTTTTCTTACAGCTGAGTAGTATTCCATTGTGTATATGTACCACAGCTTCTTTATCCAGTCATCTGTGGCAGGGCACTTTGCTTGTTTCCATGTTTTGGCCACTGGGAACAGCGCTGCGATGAACATTGGGGTACATAAGTCTTTGTGGACAAAGATTTTCAAGTTTTTTGGGTAGATCCCCAGAAGGGGGATTGCTGGGTCAAATGGTAGCTCCATTCCCAATTTTCTGAGGAACCTCCACACTGCCTTCCACAGTGGTTGTACCAGTGTGCACCCCCACCAGCAGTGTACCAGAGTTCTTTTTTCTCCAAATCCTCTCCAGCACTTGATATTCCTTGTCTTGTTGATAAAAGCCATTCTCACAGGTGTGAGGTGGTATCTCATTGTGGTTTTGATTTGCATTTCCCTGATAGCTAATGAGGATGAGCATTTTTTCATATATCTGCTGGTCATTTGTATTTCTTCGTGGGAGAAGTGTCTGTTTAGTTCTTCTGCCCACTTTTTAATTGGGTTGTTTGTTTTTGTTGTTAAGTCTTATTAGTTCTTTATATATTTTAGATATTAGACCCTTATCTGATGCATTATTTGCAAATATTTTCTCCCATTCAGTTGATTGTCTCTTTGCCTTGTTGATGGTTTCTTTTGTTGTGCAGAAGCTTTTTTGTTTGATATAATCCCATTCATTTATTTTTGTTTTTACTTCCCTTGCCTTTGAGGTCAGGTTCATGAAGTCTTCCTTGAGTCCTAGGTCTATGAGTTTAGTACCAATGTTTTCTTCTATACAGTTTATTGTTGCAGGTCTGATATGAAGGTCTTTTATCCATTTCGAGTTAATTTTTGTATATGGAGAGAGTTCACAGCCCAGGTTCATTCCTTTGCATATGTTTTTCCAGTTTTCCCAGCACCACCTAATAAAGAGGCTGTCTTTTCCCCATTGTATGTTTTTTTCTCCTTTATCGAAAATTATTTGTCCATAAATTTGTGAGTTTATTTCTGGATTTTCAGTTCTCTTCCCTTTGGTCTATATTTCTCTTCTTCTGCTACTACCAAGCTGTTTTGACTATTGATGCTTTGTAATATAAATTGAAGTCAGGGAACGTAATGCCACCAGGCTTATTCTTTTTCTGTAGTATTGCTTTGGCAATTCGAGGTCTTTTATGATTCCATATAAATTTACTAATTCTTTTATCTATTTCACGAAAGTATGATTGTGGGATTTTGATGGGTATTGCATTAAATCTGTAGATTGCTTTGGGCAGAATGGCCATTTTAACAATGTTAAGTCTTCCTATCCATGAACAGGGGATATTTTTCCACTTCTTAAACTCTGTTCCATTTTCTTTCAAAAGTGTCTTATAGTTTTCTGTGTGTAAGTCTGTTACGTTCTTTGTTAAGTTAATTCCCAGGTATTTCATTTTTTTTGTTGTTATAGCAAAGGGAATTGACTCCCTCATTTCTTTTTCTGTGGATTCGTTGTTTGTATATAGTAATGCTGTTGATTTTTTTACATTGATTTTGTATCCTGTGACTTTACTATATTTGTTAATTGTTTCTGATAGTTTCCCGGTGGAATCTTTGGAATTTTTTATATAAAGGATCATGTCATCTGCAAGTAGTGACAATTTGACCTCTTCTTTCCCAATTTGGATACCTTTGATTCCTTTCTCTTGCCTGATTGCTGTGGCTAGAACTTCCAGTACTATATTAAATAGCAGTGGTGACAGGGACATCCTGTCTTGTTCCTGATTTTAGGGGAATAGGCTTCAGCTTTTCCCCATTCAGTATGATGTTAGCCGAGGGTTTGTCATACATGGCCTTTTTTAATTGAGATACTTTCCTTCTATACTTATTTTATTTAGTGTTTTGATCATTAATGGATGTTGTATCTTTTCGAAAGCTTTTTCTGCATCAATTGAAATGACCATATGGTCTTTACCTTTGATTTTGCTTATGTGGTATATCACATTGATTTTCATATGTTGAACCATTTTTGTGCTCCTGGGAGGAATCCCACTTGATCTTGATGTATGAGCTTTTTGATGCATTGTCGTATTCTGTTTGCTAATATTTTGTTTAGAATTTTTGCATCTGTGTTCATCAGAGATATTGGTCTATAGTTTTCTTTCTTTGTGTTGTCTTTGCCAGGCTTTGGTATTAGGGTAATGTTGGCCTCATAGAATGAGTTAGGAAGTATTGCTTCCTCTTCAATTTTTTGGAAGAGTCTGAGGAGGTTAGGTGTTAATTCTTCTTTGAATCCTTGGTAGAACTCATTGGTGAAACCATCTGGTCTAGGGCTTTTGCCTTTAGGGAGATTATGAATAGTCGTTTTAATCTCTTTGCTATCGATTGGTCTATTTAGATTATCCAGTTCTTCTTGGTTCAGTCTGGGTAGGCTATAAGTTTCTAGAAACTTGTCCATTTCTTCTAGGTTGTTAAATTTAGTGGCATAAAGTTCTTCATAATATTTTCTTATAATCCTTTGTATTTCTGTGGTATCAGTGGTAATTTCTCCCATTTCATTTCTAATTTTGGATATTTGTGTCCTTTCCTTTCATTTTTTGATTAGTCTAGCCAGAGGTTTGTCAATTTTGTTGACTTTCTCAAAGAACCAGCTCTTCGTAATATTAATTTTTTCTATTGTCCTTCTGTTCTCTAATTGGTTTAGCTATGCTTTAATTTTTATTGTTTCTTTCCTTCTGCTGACTTCGGGTTTTGTCTGCTCTTCTTTTTCTAGTTCTTTAAGATGGAATGCTAAGGTGTTTACTTGTGATTTTTCTTCTTTCTTAAGATAGGCCTGTAGTAATATAAGTTTCCCTCTTATTACCGCTTTCGCTGTGTCCCAATAATTTCTGATACATTGTATTTTCATTGTCATTAGTTTCTATATATTTTTAAATCTCATCTTTTATTTGTTCTTTTATCCAGTCCTTTTTTTAATAAGCTGTTGTTTAATCTCCAGGTATATGTGTTTTTTTTCTGCTTTCCTTTTACAGTTGATCTCCAATTTCAGAGCTTTGTGGTCTAAGAATACACGTGGTATGATTTCGATCTTCTTGAATTTGCTGAGGCTACTTTTGTGTCCCAGCATGTGGTTTATCCTTGAGAATGTTCCATGTGCACTAGAAAAGAAGGAATAGTCTCTTTTTGCTGGATGAAGTGTCCTGTAAATGTCAATTATGTCCAATTGCTGTAATGTGTTGTTTAGAGCCGATGTTTCCTTATTTATTTTCTGTTTGGATGATCTGTCCATGGCTGTTAGTTGGGTGTTTAAGTCTCCCACAGTGATTGTGTATTCATCAGTTTCTCCTTTCAAATCTGTTAGTAGTTTCTTTGTATATTTTGGTGCATCTGATTGGGAGCATATATATTAATTAGTGTCAAGTCTTCTTGTTGTTGTATTGTACCTTTTATCATTATGTAATGTCCATCCTTGTCTTTTACTATCTTTTTTAACCTGAAGTTTATTTCATTAGCTATCAGTATGGCAACTCCTGCTTTTCTCTGGTTACCATTTGCTTGAAGTATTGTTTCCCATCCTTTCACTCTAAGTCTGTATTTGTCCTGTGGCTGAGGTGTGTTTCTTGGAGACAGCATAGGGATGGGTTCTGGTTTTTAATCCAGTCTGCTACTCTGTGTCTTTTTATTGGAGAGTTCAGTCCATAACATTTAGAGTGATTGATATGTGAGGATTTCCTGTGGCCATTACTTATTTCTTTGTTTTTGTTTTATTTTTGTTTCTTTCTTGTTGTTCCAACTTTGTTCCATTTGTCCTGATGTTTTGTTTCAGGTCAAAGAGCTTCCTTCAGTATTTCTTGGAGTGCTGGCCTCATGCTGGCAAATTCCCTCAGCTTCTGTGTGTCTGAGAAGGTCTTCATTCCACCTTTATATCTGAAAGATAATTTTGCTGGATAATTTATTCTTGGCTATAAGTTCCTCTCTTTTAAATTTTTGAATATTGGATTCCACTCCCTCCTGGCTTGCAGAGTTTCTGCTGAGAAATCTGATGCCAGCCTGATGGGTTTTCCTCTAAAGGTTATAGTTCTTTTTTCCCTGGCTGCCTTGAGGATTGTTTCTTTGTCTTTAGTTTTAGACATCTTTAGTATCATGTGTCTTGGAGAAGTTCTGTTAGGGTCCAGGTATCTAGGGGACCTGTTTTCTTCTTAAACTTGGGGTTCCAGATCTTTCCATAGGTTTGGAAAGTTCTCATCTATGATTTGTTTGAGTATGGTCTCTGTAGAGTGCTCTACCCCTTCTTCTATTCCTATTATCCTGATTTTGTTTTTTCTCATGGAGTCAGATAGTTCTTGCAGAGCTCTTTCAATCCTTTTGGTTCTGTATTGCCTCTCTTCTTCTTTCTGAGCCATTTCCATGTTCTGATCTTCAATAGCACTAGTTCTTTCCTCCATCTGGTTGGTCCTGTTTCCTGTGGCAGTTATATCGTTTCTCGCTTCTTTTATTGTGTTATTTATCTCTTGCATTTCCATCTCAATCTTCCTTATGTTTTGAATTTCTTTGTTAAATTGTTCCTTCTGTTCATGGAGTTCCTTTTTTATGTCATTCATCTCCTTTTTTATGTTGTTTATATCAGCCATGGTGCTCTGTCAGTATGTTTTCATTTCTCTCAGAACCTTTAGAATGGCTACTTTAAATTCTCTGTCACTTAATTCAGAAACTTCTAGGTCTAAGAAGCTGTCTTGATGAATTTCCTGATCTTTCTGAGGAGTTTTAGTTTTTAAGGAATCCATCCTGTCTTTTGGGTTCTTCCTCTTTGACATGAGAGTGTTATGTTCAGTAGTAGTGCCCAGAAGCCCAGATTAGTACTTTTGTGGTATCTTGCTATAGGACAGACATGAGGTGGTACTGGGGGGGCAAGTTTTGGGAGAGAGAGGGGTTGTTTATTTCTTATTTCTGGTCTCCTGCTACGTTTGGAGGTGGTGCACATCTATCATGGTCCCTCTGCTTTCTGCAGTTAGTTTGTTGGTTGGAGAGGTTGTAGGAAAGGGGAAAGGCCAACAAAAGGCGCTCTGGGGCAGCTCCACCTTCTGGGTTTCCTGGGTGATTCGAACCATGAAAGCTCTTCTTCCTGGAAAATTCCTCAGTTTTAGGCAAACTGGGAGGATTGGTCATGCTAGAACCTTACTCTTTTCCATTTCCTTTTTTTTCTTTCTTCCCTTCTTCCTTCCACAAATATTTATTGTGTGCCTGTTATATCATTCTCTTTGCTGGGTGGTGGAGAAATGTAAGTGGTGGAGAAATAGTGGTGAATGGAATAGACTCGATTCATGTTCTTTTTGAACTTGCAGTTTATGGTGGTAGACAGAACCTGCACATGTAATTCTAAGTGAGATGAGTGCATGGAAAGGCAAAGTGCAGGAAAAGAGTAATGGAACCTGTGGTGTCTCCTTTTGGTTTAGTGGGTAGTGAGGAAACAACAGAATAAGAGAGACAAGCTCTTACTCTCACGGATCAGATTCAAGTAAGTGTGTGTGTGTGTGTGTGTGAAGGGTGTTGCGGGAGATAATCAACAAGAAGCAAAGTAAATGCTCTGAAAAAAGTAAAACCAGGTGATGGGATAATGACTTGGTAAGAGATGAAGTGGGCAGGGAAATTCTCTTTGAGAAGGTGACATTTTGGTTGAGAATTGCATATCAAGAAAGAGGTAGCCATTCATAGCCATAGGAATAGAAAGAAGGCTAGTGTCACTGGGGTTACAGAATTGAGTGGTAGGAGATGAGGCCAGAGACATGCAAAGTCCAGATCACATAGGGTATTTGGTTTTGTAGATAATGGTAAGAAATTTTATTCTAGGGGTGATGGGGTAGGTTCTATATAACCTGATCTTGATTCAAGGCATAGTTACCTTTTTGAGTAAGATGATTAATGATTGAAGTAGAATCAACTATAGTATTTGAATTAGAGGGGTTAGGAGGCTGATAGTATTATTCAATGTCATAGAGAATTTAAGAACTGATAGATTAAGGAGAAAGAAATTGCTTCATAGTCAAGATGTTAAGTTTAAGAGGGGCAATGAAGCATAAAAATATCTGGGTATGTGCAGGGGGTTCCCTGGTGGCATAGTGGCTAGGCTTCTGTGCTCTCAACACCGTGGCCTGGGTTCGATTCCCAGCCAGGGAACCACTCCCCCCACAAATAACTGGGTAATAATTTTAATTTAGGGCTAATCTTTAAACTAGTATTTGAAAGCCACTATGTATTAGTACCAGTGATTGAAGAAATATGATCATATTAATTTCCCAGAGGAGTGGGTACAGAAAGAGAATGTAAGAGAGCCTTGAATCATGTGAGAGGACAAGTCCAATTTTACTGTATCAAATGTTTGAACCTTGGTTTTGAGGCATTTATAATAGCAAAAATACCTTGAACTCAGCAAATAAATAATCAATAACAATAGTTTACTTACTAAAACAGACTTTCAAGACCTATATTTGGCCAACTATGAACAATGCTTTACCTCAGAGAAGATGATCTGATCTCAAACTTTTAAAGTAATGCTAATTGTCTATGGAAACTCATATTCCAATTTTAACTTGGGCACTTATACAGAATGGATAACTAGTTGACATTCTTTCAGAATGGGAAAGTTTTGGATGACATTTAAAAGAAAACATGCAGACTTTGAATTTTATGGAAACATCAAAGACAAAAATCATGAGTCTAGTCTGGGATAATTTGCTGCTTTTCCTTAAGCAGCCTGTTTTTGGTGAAAAGTTAAGTTTTTTGAACAACAAAAGTAGTCAGGACAGTTGGCAGTGTCTTCCATTTTATGTGGCCATGAATAAGAAAGACCCAGCTGAGGTTTTGCTCATCCTTCAGAAGAAGAGTGACAAGGAACCAGTGAAGAAGTGGTGAGGTAACAAAGAGGAGGGACTTGGGAAGAGCTGAGAAATAAGGATCCAAACATGGGGAGCTGTAATAGTTTAAGGTGAGCTTTACATGTTACTTTGAAAGGCAGGGAGTGGAATAGTGGACTAATTTTCTTTGCCAGTATAAGCTAGGGCAGTCATAGAGAGAGGAATGCCCCCATTTCCCATGTTATGACAAGTGCTCTGAGTTCAGTAAGGTAGATAAGGATTCTATGTACAGATGAGATAGGGGCATGGTAATATCACTTGCACAAAGTCTCAGAGATAGTAAATATGAGAAGTAGAATGCGAGCTATAGCAATCATGCGTTCCTAATTTTTCAGCAGTCATGATTCCAGACTTCTGCACAATGATACCCATAGAACATTTTTATTTGTGGAACCATGTGTCTCAAATTACTAGAAACCATGTATTTTGGGTCCTGGTCCAGCACTTCTTCCACTGTACTTACCACATTATCTCTGAGAGGAAGTCTGTCACATTCTGTTACTTTGACATGTATTATTCAACAAGAGCTTTACCCAGCTGATTTTTATAAATGGGAAATGAATTTCTTCTCACAGTTGGGATGATTTACTCTTAAATTATGGGTGACCACTGGGCAATCTATTTGAGATGGAAACTTCTGTGATATGACTATGCTAATAACAACAACAAAAATATAAATTTGTTTTACTTTAGCAATAGATAATCGCGCAAAAACAAATGTTTGGTTTTGTATGGAAGAACAAGATGAAGCACTTTATCTTTCTGACTAAAACATTGGGACATTTGGTCAGTGTGAATGAGAAAGATAATAGAAATAGGACTGTGATGTACTTCGTAGGAAGAGAAAAATGCCTTGGCATGATACTAATTTACTTCTCTTTCAGGGTGAGAATGCCATCTGTGATTTAATGTTTGGGAACAATTTTGTCTTAAAAAATAAAATTTTGAGGCACAATCATTAATGATTTGGTCATGGGAAATTTCAAAGTTCAGTAATGATTCAAGAACACAATACAACACATTTTGAAGCAAAACATCTTGATTGGTGAGATATTCAAATAGGTACAAACCGTATTTGTGAATAATAAGGGATAGCTTGTTTTGGATATAGGTAATATGCAAAGTAAAAATCCTGATTTATGAACAGTGATAATCTTGAAAGTTTAACAATTTCTAATCAAGGAGTAGACTAGTAGGTATACTCTCTGATCTTAAAAATAAATCTTGTAGAGAATGTCTTACCTGTTTACATTCCATGAGAAGCACAGGATGCCATGTAGACTGACAATAATTAGAAAAGTATTAATAGGTCTTAGAATCTCTAATCGATAGTATTTTTGCTGGACAACAGATGATTGAGTTTCTAGAAAACACTTACTGAATATTTTACTAGATAATTAGAAGATTAAAAATAATCTCAGAGGTGCCTCTGCCCTCAAGAAGCTTACAGTTCAGTAATAAAGATAAGACATAAAAGTATGAACAGGTGGTCAGTCTCTCTTTGATTCCTATCTCCCTTTACTTTCTGTCTTTTATATCATTTAGGCCAACTGTATTACTCCTATTTCCATGAAATACTAAACACACTAGAAACTCCTTGTCTTTGCTCACACAATTCTCACGTCTTAGAAAACAGTTCCTTTCTTTAATCTCTGCATGGCCAGATTCTGCCAATCCTTCCGGCCCAATACGAGTTTGTATTGAGTTGAGTTGGAAGAAATGACTAGAATTGAGAAAGTTGAGAAATTAGACATTGGTGCATTGGAATCAGCATCAGCCTGGATGTTAAAGCCACTGAGAAATGATTGATGGCAGGGTAGAAAGGATTCTGAGCAAATGGTAGATATAATAAAAGGCGACGAGAGAGTTCTAGGAATTGGTACTTAATGGCAAGGAAGGTAAGGAAAAGGTGGTGTAAGTGGGTGGTTTCCCTTTAGAAGAGGAAAGGAAATGGAGAGGGAATTGTAGAAAATTGGTTTGGGAACCGAGTTTGGGAGGAAAGGGGAACTTCTATAATGAGCCCAGAAGTGGAGTACGTAATACTGGATATTAGCTATCAGTCTCATGGTGTCCCCAGATGGCGGCCTGGTTACATTTAAGAGCAGAGGTGGAAAGACCAGTCACATACAAGCCTGAGGCTGTAGCGATGCTGCTAGGACTGTTCCTGACTGAACAGGATTTCCACCGAGCACTTGGAGAGGGACATACTGGGCAGATTACGTGTTGGTTTTGGAGGGACTATGTGGAGCAGCTAAAAGAAAATGAGGAAATTGGAAAGGGTGGAGGCCGGCTCTGAGGATGCTGAGAATGAACAACTGGATCAGAAAATGCAGCTGATTAGGAGAGAGCAGAGGGGATACAGTAAAGAGAGGAAGAAGTGAATGTGAAAGAAGTTGAGACTTTTTAAGTATGATTACTGAATTTGAAAACAGTGGACTGTAGGTTTCAGTAAGCTGATGGAGCTTTCAGGTTAGCAAATTAACACATTTAAGTCTATTTCTTGATCTGTAAAATGGGGATCATGACACTTGCCAGACATTTCTCCCAAGTTGTCTTAAATATATTAAATATGATCATAATAAATATATTTCTTCAGGGGAAGGAATCTTATTTAAGTCAAATTACTTGGTAAACTAAATTGTTGTTTAAATGCAGCAATTATAGTCGTGTTTTTTTTTTTTTCTTAGAGAAATTAGAATTTATTAGCCCCGAGGTTCCAAGTGGAACAATGCTATTCATCTGAAGGAGTGGCTGGAAGTCAGCCTTTCCTCCTCAGGTGAATTGCACCAGGTAAAATGGGGTTCAGCAAAGTTGCCACAGGGAATTGAACCTTGGAATCCAATGAAAGATGGAAGGAGATTAAAATTAGTGGGGCCTTAAGAGCTGTAATTGTTTTCAAATCTTGGGGCTTTCTTGCAACTATTGAAAAAAGAAAAGAAAAAGTATCTGTCTTTTTTTCTGTTGATCATTAGATGTCTGCTCCTTCCTCCCATGTTCAGGCTGATCCTTCTATTGAAAATTGTTGCCAATGCTCTGTGCTGTGTTTAGGAAAAGGGTGCTAGAGGGGAGTAATTACAAGCACGTCTGGTCTTTCATCTAAAACCAGGCCTCTTAAGTGACAGCTGTTGGAGGGATTTGTCATTCAATTAAGCGGTTTGAAACTCTGCCTATGGTTAAGAAACCTGTGGTTCCTGAGTTTGCAGCCACCGGGGCCCATACCCTCCCACCAGAACACTCACATTTCATCGGAAACCACTGCTTTGTTGGGGTCGAAGGATGCTGGGCAGACATCCTGACCACGATGTTTATGTCTTGAGGGTAGAAATCACAATGGAAGTTGGATCTGAGTCTAGCAGAAAATGTATAACATGGCAGTTAGAAATGTAATGTCTTTATGTGTTTTTCGTACACTGAGAAGATACAGATGGGTTTGTATTAAAGGAGGGTGAGGTCTGCTTTATGCTCTTTCTTCGTTCCCACCAAGTGGAGACCCCATTTCTACTTCAACTGATAATGACGACGTTTTTCTTTCATAAATGGTGTTGCATGAGGTGCATGTGGGATGAAAGAAAGTAGGAGGAAAGTACTTTCTAGAATTTTCAGGTTACTGGGGTAGTTACAATTGATAAGAAACAATTTCAAGGCCATTCATAAGCCTCCATGAGGCTGTTAAGTACAAAGAGCGTTCAGGTGAGACTGAGAGGAAATGAACTTCCTCAAGTAAATTTCCTCATGAACCAGCTTTTCAAAGGGAATTACAATGCCACCAAGGCCTGATGCAAGAGGTAGAGGTAGAATCCCTTGGAACGAGTTCTCTAGAATCCGTCTTGTACATCTCTTTGTTTCCTCTGTTTTGGTTGGCCTCTGCTTGGCTTTTGTTTTATTTTGTCTTTCTTACTGTAATCGTATCGCCCTAAACACGTGCTGTCCAGGAAAAAATCAGCCATAAATGCCGATATTTTTCATATTACATGGCTCTATACTCCTTGTATATTGGAGGCCAAATATTTATTTATATCTATTTTTCATGGATACAATATTGCACTTCACTCTGAAAAGTTGTTAGGATTGTCTATAGGTCTCTTTCATGGAATAAATTCCTAATCTTAAAGACTTGTAATATATTATGCTAAAACCTTTTAAGAGCCATTATAAATAAATAAGTAGACTTATTTATAATAAATAAATATAGAAATTAATTGTAAATAACAAAATGATTTCTTAGAGAATGCTGTATAGGTTAGTAAAAAGCTACACAGTGTTCTTAACTCAATATTTTGCTATTGCAATTGGAAAAAAATTGGGTGAATGTTATGAAACTAATGTAAGATAAAAGATACTTAAGTATAAAAAAGCAAACCTGTTCTCTTGTTTTATGTCCTTCCTCAGTGTCTTCCAAATAACCTACTGCCAGAATTATATTGCCTTTGCTTTAAATTTGGTGGTCAAGCAGGAAGCTTTTCTTATCAATGCCTGTCCTTACACGACCAATTTAAGAGGCCTATTCTCTGAGAACAAAGGACATCCCCATTCACAAAGTTGCCCCCTGTAACCCTAACCTGATACCTGTTTGCCTTTAAACTTTCCATAGTAGATCATTCCTCAGGCACACAAAGGCAGATCCTCTTCCAGCTCCACATTTATCAGCAGAAAAAAGCAAACACCGCCATTTCACAGGTACACAGTGTCTCCACACCTATTACAGTTGAGGGCAGTGGTGACCTCACCCTGGCCCAAACCACCCACGAGTAGCCTTTGATGTTACTGGAGCCTCATGTTTTAATACAGTCTAAATATCCCACGTTTGAACTGCAAGAGTCCTGTTTCCAGCCTTGTTAGAAGTAATATCAAAATACTCACATTTTAATGGTCTTTCACTCTCAGACAGTGCAACAGGCAGGGGAAAACTCGATGAGGCTGTGTTTCTTCCCTGTTTTTTAATTCTCTTGCCCATCCACTCTCCATCTTTTCTTCCCCACACTATCCAGATGCCACACGTCTGTCAGTGGAGGGATTGACGGTTGTGGGAAAAGAAAGAGCCCTCAGAGAAAATGAACCCACTTCTTTTTACAAGTAAACGCTTCACAAGAGATAATTCTACATGCATGGACTTTTCCCTGCAGAGCGAGGTGACACCCATATTTAGGGTTAGGCACAGTGGGGCAGCAGTCATATGAGGATGATAATCAGCCAGTGGGCCAAGGAAACCAGGAGTTGCAGACATAGACTGATGATCATTGGAGCAGGAAGACAGTTTAACAGCCATATTGTACAAGAAATTTATTTTACAAGTGAAGGTTTTCTTGGTATGAAATAGAGTCGGACACTTTATAGAGGAAAAGATTCTGTGATCAAATTATTATTTCATGATCCTGAAAGGCTCTGAGGAGCTACCTTCCATTATACACACATGCACATAGGGCAGTTAAATCATAGGTCATATTCCAGATGGGACAGCTGAGGCATAGAGAAGTTAGGTACTAAGTCAAGGTCACCAGGCTACGAAGTGGTGGCAGAGGTAGGGATCCTAAGCCAGGCTTTTGGCTGCTGAGTCCACGGCCTGAACCATCACATTATGTTATGTCTCTCTCTTGACAAAGTCTGACTGAAGTACCACATTATATTATGTCTCTTTCTGACAGTATCAGACTGAGAAAGTGAGAAATACAATTGTTTTCATTTCTCCCCAGTTTTAAAATAAAAATTATTAGATTAATTTTTTAAAAGAAAAATTAACTTCTGTATTTATGTTGCTCTCACTGAATCTGCATGCTGATAGATAAATACTCAGTTGATCAATTTCTGTGCTTCCCTGCCAAGCAGCAGCGTTCACAAGGAAGAAAACTCTCGCAAAGCTTTGACTAAATTGTCCCATTTGTAGACCTCTTTGGAGGAAAAAAATCTCTTTGGAAATTGTTAAAGCCTTTTGTTTACCAAACACTGTACACTGTTGAAAGTAAAATTTCCTCTGTGTTCCAAATTTTGGTCCAGTTGGTTAATCTTTCAGGAGTGTTGAAAACAGGGCTTTAATTAGCAATTTTATCAGTTAACCTAATCACTCATCTCCAGTTCTTATCTGAATCTGTGGTAGTGCAGGCACTTAGGGACATCAGAAAAAGGCCGACTTGTCAGTGTGACAGTTGAGAGGACTTCTGTGGAGGGAAAAAGAAAGATCTCAGAAATGGACAGTATTAAATGGAATCTGATACCAATCCAAAAGAAATTATTTCACCAAAGGAACCTAGAATAGGACTCGGTTTCTCTTGTATTTCTCTGTAATCCTCTAGGGCAGTGGTTCCCAACATTTTTCCATTTGTGTACCCCTTTTAAGCCAATTTGTATATTGTACCCCTTATTTTTAAAACAGCTGTTTTTAAATACTGACACTTTTGTTCAGTGCCTATCTTAATGTAAAATAGTGGAAATGAGGTAATAGATTAGGAAAGAAAAATTACTACACTAAAAGTACAAACCACAGATTTAATTTTACAGTATTCATAGCACAGTTAAATATTGATAATGATGACCAAGTAATTAAACACGAAATAAAAAAACTACTTGAAAAGAATTATGATTAAAGACGACACACTTTTACTCAGTCTATAACAAAACTGACCAAATAGTCTGGCTCCAGATATATTCATATGTTTGGGGAAGTTCTAGAAGTGTCGCAAATGGATTGTTCTGAAACTATGTGTAATGATTGGTAGAAGAGATATTTGGGGGAAGAGTTCATAGCCACACTCTTGCCAATCATCATTTTGCTAAGGTGATCTAATTTTGAAGTGTCTCCATTAATGATGATCAAACTTAACATTTATTGTTAAGTTTATGCATATTTTTACTTTACTTTACTTTTACTTTACTTCTATTTTACTTTACCTTTTTTTCGCCATTACTGATTATTTTTTGCATACCCCTGAATGGCCCAGACATGTACCCCTGGGGGTACATGTACCACTGCTTGAAGACGAATGCTCTATGGTATGCCACCTTTCTTAGTCAAGACAGAGGCAGTGGTCTTGTATAATGTGAAGATGGGACCTAAAAGGGGGAAATTTCAACAGTTAGTTGGTCACTGAGTTGAACATAACCCTGGAGTGGTTGTTCACTGTGCAAAGCTAAAGGATTATTTAGGAAATTAACATAAACCTTGGAGAATTTAGTTTTCAGGTAAAAGTGAGAAAAATACCAATAACATGAAGTCTGTAAAAAGATTGTTAGCATTTTGCCTTCTCTAATTTTGCCTAATCCAATCAGGGAAGCTTGAATCTTCTCCTAAATATGATTTATATTTTCTGTGTTTTCTCATATTGATTGTATTCCTGCCTTACTAAAAACATCATGTTTTTCCTGTATTTGAACCCTGTTAAAATGTATCATTACCTAGAAATAAATTTCTACCCCTTAAGAAATGAAAAGCACTTAAACTATAAAAATAAAATCCATATTTTTATTATCTCAGCATGGGCTTGCTATCATTGCAACAGCAGAGCAAATAACAGGAAAAAAAATTCCATAAGGGATACATTGAAGCCAGGAGATATATATGCTTGCCTAAGCAGTTCTGATGATTTGATAGTTGAAATGTTTATGCGTATGTTCACTTAGATAACGTACTTAGGACATCTCTCTTAAACAACAGATAATCATAGTGCTGTACTGAGGAGGCTGACATAGTGGTAGTTGGTATCTGGGGATTATTAAAACAAACTTAGATGGTTGTAATATAGGGTGACTATTTTTGGCAAAGCAATACTTAATGGTTCATGCTAAAAATGATAGTGTTTTAGATTTATTATAAAACTACAGAAAAACATATTTTTCTTCAAAGTCATAAGGGTAGAACATCAGTTAGAGCTTAACAGCTTATTTTGTTTTCGTTTTTCTTTCGGCCATACTCAAAAATAAAATTGGTACATGACCTTATTTTGTCTTTTATTCTCTCTATATTTTTCTCTCTATTGTTTCACGTAATTTCAAAGTAGCTAAAAGTGCAAAAATCAAAGACTAACTTAACTTTTTCCTGAAGGATATTGAATGTCATGGTCATTATTCTAATAATAAGAGGTTTGTTTAGCTGCTTTGATTTCCACAAGCTTGATAGCCCCTGTTCTGAGAAAAAATGCTTCTTGCCTGTTTTCTCACAAGTAAGCAAGCTAAATAGCATGCCAATCTTTGAACCTGTAGCAAGTTGGAGTCCCTGCTTCCTTCACTTTTTATTGAGATATAGGGAATTACTAGCAAATAAAATGCAGAACTTGGCTTAATAGGCAGTATTAGACTGTGTTTTCTATAGATCTATATACTCTATAGAAGGTTTGAATCTTAACACTTTGTTGTTCCAATAATGGGACATTTGCAATACAATTCCTGAGTCATCATGGGGCTAAAGGTTTCTCAGAATTATAGGATGACTATAATTACTATATATGTATAAAAAATATAATAATGTGTATGTATGATTAATAATAACCTTATAATTTCCCAGCTCATACCCTCTTGTTCCCAGACACCTACACCTATCTGGAATTTATAATCTGTTATTCCACTGTCTTTTATTGTCTCTTCCAACTCTCGTATCCTTCTTTTTCTTCTTATCTGACTTAACATTCTATTATTATAATCACTGATTTGCATATAGCCCCAATTTACCCCTTTTTGGCTCTGTTTTATTAACTTCTTGCCTGCTCTGACCGTGTGCATCTGAACATGGCTGGAAAAACACACTTAAGTAGGCTGAATGGCCTCATTGGAAATCTATGACTGCTAACCTCAAATGAGCATCAAGATGACCACAGTCTATTTACATTTCCCTAATCCGTTCACTCCTTCTGTCTCCTAGTAGAGGGAAGAGAAATGGTGATAGGGCGGAGGATGAGGAGCCTTTGATTCCTGGGTGGCTGCATGGTGACCTGTGTATTGGCGGGGGCAGGGCGGGGAGCAGCAACTGTGATGTGATCAATTACTAAAGGCAAAAGTTACTAGTGGCATTTAGATTTGGATCCAGCTCCCAAGTAATTGGTTCACTGGATGCATAAGGAAAAGCAAACTAATAGGAAAAAAAAATCAAAATATACAACTGTTGTTTACACGATCTGTCAAAGCTAAAATAAAATTAAAACAATGCTGAATCAGATCTTGATGTTAGACCAAGGTCAGATTTTGTTCAGTCTGAGCTTTGACCACTAGCCTCAAAGCTGCCTTCAAAAGGAAAAATTATTTTGGACAATAAAGAGTACCTCTAAACCCTTTGGCACCAAGAAGGTTGTTTTTATTGGGAAAGACAAAACCAAGAAATTATTGAAACCAGGAAGTATGGTATAAAAGAATTTTCTCATTTTGTGGACTGGTGTCATCAGCTTCCTAAAAAATCTGTACTAAAATGGATTGCGATGGTGACTAATTTAACAGAAGTGACTGTTAATTGAATGCTGTGGAGTGAAAGAGCGTATTTGGGCTAATACTGGTCACAGCTCACTATGGAATAATCATAATTGGCTGTATGTGATTCAGACACACAATAGGTTATGCCAAGGGAACAGCCATCCTGGTGTTTACCCTGAGAAGGGAGACTGTCTGACTCCCCCTATAAATGCAAGTGGAACACCCAGATAAACCAGCTGATATGCTTCATATGCAAATCATGTGGGACTGACTTTATGACAGGATAATCATTCACTGAATATGCCTGTTGCCCAGGTCATGATAAATGCTGTGGTTGGGGGACCCTTTCATATGAGTACCCCGAGTAATCTTACTGCTGCAAAATTGAGCAATACTTTGGGAAGCCTTTTAGAATTTGCTGTTTCATCTTACCCTCATGGATCTTACACATGCTAATAAAAACATTAATAAGAGAACAGAGAAAGGAAGAACAGAGAGTCAAGGGACTTGTAACAGCAGGCTGGGAATCTTTAAATGTTTATTAGGAATCAGATGAATAAAATAGACTTTGATAGGGTTGAAACAAAGGTTTTAATACAGTACTAGTAAAGGTAAGCAGGACCAAAGGGATCCCTTGCTGGTCCTCTAACATTCAAGTGCTCTAAACAACTCCCTGCAGTTTATCTCAGTTTGGAGAAATTTAAAATGTCATAAGGCAAAGATTCTAATGAGAAATGTGATCTGCAAGTACTTGGCACAATATTCAGACATATTTATCAAGGTGAAGACTAAAAAAAGTTCTAGGGTTCCTTGGCTTGACCTTTGCCTCAGGTTTCCAACGTAATGGTTGCCAAGCCAAATTCTCAGGATACAAAACAAGACAAAAAACAAACAAACAAATAAAAACAAAACAGACATTAACTTCCCCTAGGAGAGAAAAGATCGACAACCATTGGGTACCTGAGAGCAAATTCACGAGTCACAATTCGAAGATCTAGTTTTCACAGGGATTTTTTTTGCCAGCCAATCTGAATTTGGAAAGGAAGGGACGATGTAAAATTTCACTTTCCTCTTTTGAGCAGGCAACACAGAGAGAGGAAAACTTACGCTAGTTTTTCTAGGATCCCGTATGCAGGTTCTAAAGCAAGTCGGGTGTCCCGGCGGGTCTTACCCTACTTTTCAGAAACTATAGAGAAGGAAAACTAATTTTCCCTCAAGTTTTTCCAATGAGTTCTTGCCTGAGACCCCTTTTTCACTAAGCTGGCTGGTAAATGGATAAGCTTATCTAAGAGGGTTAAAAGTTCCCCACTGTAGCCACCATAATTCAAGATTATTTTCAGTAAGGTTAACCTACTTTTCAGCCTTAAAACAAAATTTTATTCACGTGAAACCTCATACTAGACCCAGTTTAACTTAAGTCAGACCTAGTCCAACACTGGACCTAGTCTGGTTTTTATGTCAAACCCAGTCTGACTCTGGCCATTTTGAGACGCAATCCAGGTAAAGAGATACTCATTAAATATGAACACATAATGCAAAACGCTGGAGCTAGAATCTGACCGTTAGAGGCAGAGAGAAAGCAGTGAGCTCAACAGGTACCCAGGCCTGGTTATTGCTTCCAGGGGTCATCAGGGGTGTCCTTCAGTTCCCTTTTCTGACAGTAGAACTGTTAAAAAGTGAACAGGCATACAGTAAACTCTCAGTTAACTGGTACCCATGGGGATTGGTAGATGCCAAATAAATGTAGGTAGACTCTGCGTTAACTGAAACTCAAGCAACTGGCACTCTCAGGCGCTGGCGGAAATCTGAAGCAACTGGCAAAAAAATTTTGATGTTAGCTCCGGTAGTTAGTGTCAGAATTGAATTGAATTATAGGACACATACTTGGTGTTGAAGAGTAGGAGAATTGGTTTGTGTGAGAAAGAAACCACTCACTCTTGCTCTGCCCAACCTCCAAATGTTGCCTGGGCTCAGCCTCGGACATCTGTGCTCTGTCTACCCTGGATGTTAATTGGAGATTACTTCTAGTTTCATGACTTTAAAATATCATCTCTATGTTCTGGAGTCCTAGGTTTTGATTATCAGCCTAAATTTTATTGTCAATTTCAGACGCTTCTCCAGGTGCCTTTATATGTGTGTGTTTTTTTGCACATGCACTTTCAGTGCCTCCTAATACCTCAAACTTAGCATGTATAAAGCCAAACTCTTGTTCTTTCCTCCTCCAAATTCTTTTCATATTTTTTTAATAAATGGCAAGTTTATCCTTCCAGCTGCTATAGCCAAAGTACTAGCTGTCATCCTTATCCCTTTTTTGTCATCTCACAGCCTGTCTCCCATCTATCAGCAAATCCAATTAGCTCTGCCTTTAAAATATCAGAATTTGACAACAACTCATCATCCCCACTGCTTCCATTGTGACCAAGCCACCATCATCTTTCATGTGGAATACTGCAAAAAATACAGCATTGGTCACCTTTCACTCCTGCTGCAATCTACTCAATTTTCAGGTGCCTCCCATTTAATTCAGAGTAAAATTCATAGCCCTTAAAATGCCTGGGAACATTTAGATGATGTAGCCCCCATTCTAAGCTACCAATCTCCGCCCAGTTATGACATTCCATCCCTAGCCTTGCAGTTTTTTCTAACATGCTGGACTTGCTCCTGTCTAGGGCTTTTGCACTTGCTTTTCCCCCTCTACCTGTAATGTTATTCCCCAGATATTCCAGTGGTTCTCCCTCATTTTCTTGAAATATTTGCAGAAATATATCCTTAGTCAAATCTACTCTGCTCATTCTGTTTAAAATTGTAACCATAGTCAGTCCCAACATTCTATGTCACTCTTTCTTGCTATGCCTTCTCTAGAGCACTTATACTCAGATGTTATACCATATGTTTTATTATTTTAAAAAGAAATATATATTTAATGTTTATTTGGGGACAAGTGGGTTAGGGAGGGGAGAAAGGGGAGGGAGTGGGAGAGGAGCGGGGGAAGCTAAATATAAGGTGATGGAAAGAGAAGTCACATTAGGTGGTGAACTTATTATACATCAGGTTGACAATGCACTGTAGAATTGTATGCCTGAAACCTATGTAATCCTTGCTAACAGATGTCACCCCAATAAGTCTAACAATAAAAATGAATTTAAAAAAAAATATACTCCTCGATGACCATATAAGTTTCATATATGTCGGGATTTTTTTTTTTTTTTTTTTTTTTTTTTTTTGTCTCTTGTTCACTGTTGTATCCTTAGCACCTTGAACAATTCCAGGAGCATAGTAAGTATACAACAAATATATTCTAGAAAGTGAATAAGAAAATTGTAACTAGATATTATACAAATTATTCAAGGATATGAAGTCTGGCTGGTTTAAGAACATGCTGGAAGTGACAGTATTAGGTAGAGAAATGTCTCAGTAAAAATAGTGGAGAAAAAGGAAACAATGATGGTTGATCATTTGCTCTGTTTCAAGTACTCTAATATTAAGTTTCTTTATATACAGTATAAAATTAAATACTGACAATAATTTCCATGGTACGGGTATCAAATCATTTTATAGAAATAGTAACTAAAGTAGTAAAGTAAATAGCTGAAGGTCACATGGTTAGTAAGTAAAAGAGACAAATATCAAAGCTAATAATCATTCCAAATATTATAAGCCTTCCATGTTAATCATGCTTTTTACAAAGAGGCAGGTAAATGCCAAAAGTCCCTGGGGTGGGTTATTAGTGCCATAGCTTTCTCTAATTGGCATCACTGAATTTTGATTTTACTTTTTCAGAGTTTCTAAAAAATATTCATATCTAAAACTAATTACATATTACAGGATTTGGATAATATTTATTGGAAAGTAAACAAGTGTTTAATCAACATTGTGTCATAATTATATTACATTCTTTATTTTAGAAACACTTGTTGGGAAAACCATATCATGATTATACTGTTGCATAGAGTGCAATTCTATTGAACTATATTAACTATTAAGCTGTAGAAACACTTTTATTTTTCTGACTTAACTAATTTTCAAAGGTTGTATTTTGAGATAGACTCTATTTTCTGTCCTGTTGTAACTATGCACTGTACAAAAGATAGTGTAACATTATTCACTTTTTTAAAAATTTGTTGCTGTGCCTATGGAGATATTTCTCAACTCTTACCTTCATAAGCTTTCAAAAGAAGGGAAAAACTAGATATGGTTTAATGAACTCAGTTAATTATATGGACGTGTTTCCTTTAGAAAGAGAAAAATGAGATAGCCCTCACAATAAATAGATTTATATTTTATTTTTGATTTTACCATTTTCAATTTAGGACAGTGAAATTCATCATTTTGTATGCAAATAGAGGTCACAGAGCAGTCAGTGACTTGATACCAATGTCTGATGATTCACACTGGCTCTTTTATTTTGTAACCTTCTAAAGTCACTTATTAACTTTTGTAGGATATCTTTCTATGGTACTTGAGAAAGGTTTATCATATGGAACAAACCCAAAGGAAGATATTAACTTGTATGAGGTGGAACTGTATGAAATCAGTGGTCCATTACTCTGTGTGGCAGCTGTAGGTCACCAAATAACTATGGTGGAGACATAATTTTTTTTATGATAATGGGATCACAAAGGTCTTTGGATCCTCTACTATCTAATATTTAAAAAAGGAAGTTACGTGTAAAAATGAAAAATTGAAAGCTTGGTATCACCATAAGTTGGAACACTAAAGAGTTATTAGAAGTTCTAATACTGAAAGATTACATTAACAAGACAAATTGTTTCCAATATAATGCCAAATGACAAGATTACAAGGCAATGTGTACAATAGGGTATACTTTTTTGGAAATATATAAGGGGTGTCTGGAAAGCATCCATCCACATAATACGAAAAATAGAGGCATTTATGGCTGGATTTTTTCCGGACAGCCCTCGTGTATCCATATTTGCACCCAAAAGGGTTTAGTGCTTATACTTGAAAAATGGTGTATTTGTTAAGGTAATTGTCATCAACTCGTTAATTTTACTGAATTAATTGCTGGCTGGGGTGGGGCTATTTCACATAGTCATTCAAGGGTTCAGGCTGACATAAGTTCCACCATCTTCAACTCAGGGTTTCTAGTGTCTCCTGGATATTGACAATCGACTGGAAGATGGGAAAAGAGGAGAGGAAGAGTGGAAGATGAGTGAAATCATGCAGTTCTTTGTTTTTTTCTGTCTGGCTTATTTCACTTAGCATGATGATCTCCAGGTCCATCCATTTTGTCGCAAATGGCAATATTTCATCTTTTCTTACAGCTGAGTAATATTCCATTGTGTATATGCGGAATATAAAACTGAAAGCAAAGAAAAAAAGAAATGAGCAAACAAATAACCCATGGACACAATCAATAGTTTAATGTTTATTTGGGGACGAGTGGGTTAGGGAGGGGAGAAAGGGGAGGGGGTGGGAGAGGAGTGGGGGGAAGCTAAATATAAGGTGATGGAAAGAGAAGTCACATTAGGTGGTGAACTTATTATACAAGTTGACAATGCACTGTGGAATTGTATGCCTGAAACCTATGTAATCCTTGCTAACAGATGTCACCCCAATAAGTCTAACAATAAAAATGAATTAAAAAAAAAAAAAGAGTGGAAGATCTCAGCAGGATTTAATGGGCCGGGCTAAAAGTGAAGCAAATCTCTTCTACCACATTGGCCAGAACTCAGTACTATGGCTTCATCTAATTACAAAGGGGATAGGAGGTGTGTTCTGACTGTATGCTCAGAGGATAAAGAAAATGGGTTTTGGTAAACACAGATCAGTCTCTTCCTTAGGTAAGATTTTGGGTAGTATGTGTAGCCATTCTCTTACTTAACTGTTTTTAAGTAGTCATTAGATTTCTATGTATCAATAGCTATAGAATGAAGGCATTGCTTCTGCCTTTCAGAACTGGAAATAGATACCAATTCTTACTGCTGTCTCTAGAGCTTGAGGCTGGCAACAGGCTCTTAAGGTGGATACTACCAAGAATTGGATTAAAAAAAATTTTATTGTGTGTATTAGGGTGACATTGGTTAATAAAATTATACAGGTTTCAAATGTACAGTTCATATTACATCATTTGTATTGCATTGTGTGTTCACCATCCAAAGTCAAGTCTTCTTCTATCACTATATATTTGACCCCACTTACCCATTTCTACCTCCCTCCTGCTCTATGCCCTTTCCCTCTGGTAACCACTGTGTCTATGAGTTTTGGCTTATTTGTTTGGTTGGTTTTGTTCATTTCTTGCTTTTAGTTTTGTAGTCCACATATGAGTGAAATTATATAGTTCTTGACTTTTTCCATATGACTTAATTATGCTTAGCATGATAGTCTCAAGATCCATCCATGTTATTGCAAATGGCAGTATTTCATTCTTTCTTATGGCTTGCATAATACTCTGTCGTATATATGTACCACATCCTTTTTATGCAATCATTTATTAAAGGACACTGGTTGTTTCCATGTCTTGGCCACCATGAATAAGGCTGCAATGAACATAGGGGTACATATATCTTTATAAATAAATGTTTTCATTGCTGCTGAGTCATGTGGGAACTCTATTCTTAATTTTTTGAGGAATCTCCATACTGTTCTCCATAGTGGCTGTACCAATTTACATTCCCACCAGCAGTGCATGCGGCTCCCTTTTTCTCTGTAACCTCTCCAGCACTTACTTGTCTTGTTACTAGTAGCCGTTCTTTTAAATATTACATTGGCTGTGTACAATCTGTTGTGCCAACCATTATTTTGTGAGCCAGTCTTAACAACTTGCCATCAATCCCTTGAGCATATAAGCCACATACCATAAAAACAGATGATCACAAAAATAAAATGGCTCATTGCAGCCACAAGAGTTTTATGTACTTTTTATTTAGTGTGAAGTAGGTGCTACAGCAGGGGTGTCCAATCTTTTAGCTGCCCTGGACCACATTGGAAGAAGCATTGTCTTGGGCCACACATACCATGCACTAACACTAACAATAGATGATGAGCTAAAAAAAAGGTCCATGCATAATTTTCATAATGTTTTAAGAAACTTTATGAATTTGTGTTGGGCCGCATTCAAAGCCGTCCTAGGCCGCAGGTAGCCTGTGTACCCCAGGTTGGACAAGCTTGTGCTAGAGGCATGGTCATTACTGACTACTAGTCTTTCTAAAATTTTCTGAGTGTGTTCTTTCCTGCCCATAAGCTGGGAGCCCCTGGAAGACAGGGACAATGCCTTTATTCTGTAGATTTCTGTTGGTACATATTTGGGTAATTGGTTTTTAGTCTTCTTCTGCCACACAATGGGGACTATATAAACTTATGTTGTTAAGGCCAAATGAAAAGATCTCTGGGTTTAGAGGTAGAAGCTTAGCTTGCAAAATAATCAGCTCTCTGACAAGTCCATAGACACCGTGGTGTTCATTGTCTTTTTTAGATGATTTAGGCAAATAATTTCTTCTCTCTGTCCATTATTTCTTCATTTGTAACATGAAGGTAATACTAATAACACTTACTCTCTCTCTGTTTGTGAAGATCAAATTGATCTTAGTTTTCACTTAAGAATGGAAAGGATGTGTGTGACCTATCTAGACTTCAGTAGTATTGGCATTTACAGTATTCAATTAAATTCTACTGGATATTCTCCATTTGTCTTTCCAGATATATTGTTTAGTCTTCTCCGTTCTTCTCTGTTACCCAGGAGGCTGATCTCAATGGATTATTATTAGCTAGGCACTATTGACCTATAAGTTAGGCAAAGGGAAGTACCAACTGAAGATTAGACGGCTGGAGGAAAAATAATTTGGGGTTCTTATTATATAGCATTTTTTCCCTTAGGGTTGTGGATTGGCAGTGGCTGTGATCATCTACCAAAGGCCACAGCTCCTGTCTGTTGTGTCTCCTGCAGTTACAGCTTTTTCCACGTTCCTATCATATGTCTTGCCCCTTGGGCTTTCAAGCCTAAGGGTGGTAGTAGTCTCAGGACTGCTAATCTTCGAGAGTTTTTGTCACCCCTTTGGGTTGCCTTTACGTCTGCCCACACCTTTGTTAAGGACCCTTCATTAAACTCAGATCATTCACCCCTGTTGAGTATGCCATCTGTATTCTGTTGGGACCCTGACCTATACATACTACAAAGACATTTGTGCTGTACCAAGATACATAATGTGTCACACTTAAGAAAATGATAGTGGTTAATCCATGAGCTGCAACAAGAGGTTTCTTCAGAGATGAAGGTAATCTTTATGTTCCCCCATATGGATTATATAGTACCCACACAGGCTAAGCCTGAATACAGGAAACTAAACAGAATTCCTGACATTTAGGGCCTTAAAATTTCATAGATGTCATCAACTTAGAAAAGGCAATGAAAGGACATATAAACATTGAGAAATTTCAGATGCAAATTATTTACAAGTTGTGCAAATATTGTGCATGTCCAATAACATGTAAGACATTATACATACAATCACATTCGTTCAGGTAAGCTCCTAAGCAGAAGGCTCTCCAGTCCTCTCTGCTTGAGTAACTTTTGGCCATCTCCTCAAAGAAGTTAAGTTTTTCCTCTGAAGAATTCACCTCTAGTGTCTTTTCTTTAAAATGTTTCTCTGGCATTATATAGGGGTTTAATATATAATTAGGTTGACCCTACATCTCAGTTTGAGACAATTTCAACTTAATTAAGGACCAGTTTAATTATTATTAGGACCTCCTTATATCTGAAAAGTTTTCCAGTTTGGATGATAAATTATATGGTGTCTTAGGTATAATGACCCTTTATTGCCATTTGTGGAGCTCTTGGGATATAAGCTATGTATATAACCTGCTTAAGTTTTAAATATACAGCTTCATTCTGATACACCATTTTATTTATACATGCTCTTTTGTTCTAGTCTGTAGCTCTTGGTTTGTTTTTGTGATTGACTCTTGAAGTATGATAGACTTCATTATCTGGTCAGTTTTTCTTTTTCTTGGCTACAGGTTTAGCATTTAATTCCATGTTGAGATAGCTCTGTCCGTAGGTATTTCAACCTTATGTAGTAAGTTCTGTATTCCTTTCTAAAGCAGCAAAGTTCTTCATTTTTCTTAACTGTTCTATAAGCTGTTCTCTGATAGTTTGAATAGCAATTCAGTTTTTTTCCCTCTTATGGAAGTCATTCTGAATTGTTTTATTTCTTTGCTTTCCCTGTTTCATTCTGTCTCCAGTTTTCAATGTATCATAACATTTCTGGATATCTCTGTGAACCATGTAGAATTTCAGTTTCTTATTCTTTAAGTTCTTCATGTTTTCAGCTCAGTATCTCTAAAAAGTCTACATTTTTCTTGCCAGTACACTCCCTCTTTTATATCATAAGTATAATTCTCCCACAGTTTTCTCAGTATTAACATTCATAAATTTAAAGCTCACATTACATTATGATTGTGTCAACCCTGGGAGATGGTAGAATTTTGATTCTCCTGGGGAGTTCGAGGAGAGCAGTTTTAACTATGACACTTCATTGAAGGTTTCTGAAATATGAAGTCATAAGCAGAATTTTATCTTTTGCAGTCATATCACATAGAGCTAGAAACCTTATTAAACTCTGAGATAGGATGCATGGAAATGAAATAACCTGGCTACTGCAATGGAATTTTTCCTCTAGCAAATAGTATTTGTTAAATAACCATTTAGTCATGAAACGTACTTCATTAATAAAAGTTTTATGTTTTCGAAGATGTTGTTGAATAAGCACTAAAATATCTGCTGCTATCATTTATTCCAGTTTTTGTGTATTTTTTTGTTGTTAGATTTATTGGGGTGACGTTGGTAAACAAGAATTACATAGGTTGCAGTTGTATAGTTCTGCAGTGCATCATCTGTGTGTTTTATTTATATGTTCACCACCCAGTGTCAGTTCTCTTTCCCTCATCACATATTTGGCTCCTCGTCCCTCCTCTCCCACTCTCCCTCTTCTCCCACTCCCTCCCCACTTGTCCCCAGGTAACCACATATTATCAACTGTGTCCATGAGATTTTTTTTTCTTTGTTGCTTTCAGTCTTATATCCACATATGTGTGAAGCCACATGGTTCTTGTTGGTGTATTTTTAAAACAAATTAGTCAAATACTTATTTTGTTATTTATCCATTGCTCATTCAGTGAAGGATTATTTATTGAGCACTTACTATATATGTCAAGCATTGTGTTAGGCACTGGGGTTAAAATGGGTAATGTCATTGCTCTTGAAGAGCTTATAGACTCATGGAAAACAAACAGGTACCTAAAGAACAGTGAGAAAATGAAGGTTCAGGTATAAAAGTAGTACCTTACTGAGAACTAGTGATCAGACAAGCCTTCCTGTGAAGAGTCCACTCTAGGGAGGACCTGAGAAATGAGTGTGAATTAGCAAGGCCAGAAGTGGAGGGGTTAGGAGAAGGAAAAGGGTGGAGAGTGTTTTAGGAAGAGGGCATAGCATGTGCATAGGTCTGCTGGTCAGGGGAGCAGAACACATTCAGGAAACCAAACAGTCCGGCTAGAATATAGAGTGTAAGGGGTGGGGAGAGGTTGGAATGAGGCTGCAGTGAAAGCAGAGGGCTGATAGGTTGTAAGCCAAGAGGAACAGTTAGGACATAATGGTGATGGTAATAGAGACATATGAATAGTCTGACAACCAGAGCTTTCAAGGATCTGACCCCATATGCTTTTTTGGATGTATTCCTACCATTGATCAATATAGGCTCTAGGGTTCAGGCAGAATAGACCAGGGTCTGTTGCTTTCTCAGGGAAGTCCTCTTTCATCCATCCCCAGATAGTCTTCTCAATTCAACTTTCCTTGATTTTCGCCATTGGAAAATGCCTTATTCTTGTGCACCTTTCTGTGAGGCTTACACCATAGATTTTCTTACGTTTATAGTGTATCTTAGCTCCCTCCTAGATGATGCCTTGAGGACAGGGTTTGTCTTACTCATCCATTTTTATCTCTGATTGTCTTAAGAAAAATATCATTTCCTTTGGTCTGTATTCATCTCTAATGAATCACAGGATTCATCCTCACACATCCAGATGTTGGACTTTGGAGCCCTTCTCCATTTTCTCTGCCCTAAGTGTATGTGCAGCATCCTTGGAATAGATGGAGCTAGTGTGAACATCATTACTCTGACTTCAGCTGAGAAAATGTCTAGCACCAGTGGCAATGGTACCTTTGGGGGACTGTGGCAGGAGCCCGCTCTTCTGCTATTGCAGTAACAAGCCACCTTGAAATGGAGCAGGAGAAGGAAAAATTGATGTGGGAGTATAGACAACAGGTTTAGAAGACGGCCTGCTAGACGAGTTGTGTGGACTCCAAGATCTATTTGGAAGAATGGGAAGATTAGAGTTTTTGTGAAATAGGTGGTGGTTAAGCTAGAGAAATATTTTTTTGTAAGGCTACGCATTCCAGTTGTTACTCCCAGGTTGGTATCCATGGTAAACATGAATTGCCTACATTATATTTTATGTTTCCTCAAATGCACATACAAACATTTTCGATTTTTTTGGGGGGGGACCCTAATCCAATGGGATTATTGAGCTTCATAATTAGGGAAGCACTGGTGTGATTAGGACCTGGAGTATAACAGTGGGATGACAGTGCAGAACCTGTCTCCAGCTCTAAACTGCCTGCTTGCATTGTGTTGTCGATGGGTGGCACTAGGGATGATCCAGTTGCAGCACATGAAGTGGCATATTGTCAACCAGATTAGCCTCATCAGTGTTGAAGGGACCACACACACCCTTCTCCCAACCTGACAGGAAGCTGAAGTCCAAAGCTTGCAGTGACCAGTTTTGATTGCTTTAAGCACTTGGGCATAGCCAGTTTCCACAAAGCTTTGCACGGGGTCAGCTGTATTGGGAAGGTCACTGGCAGGAAACAGATTTTGGACATGTTATCACTCACCGCTCTCTTTCTAAACATGTGAGGCTAAAGTTGTTGAAAATGTTTCATTGATTTTTATATATGATTTAATCATTTTATTTTGCTTGTACAGTGGTTAGCTTTGTAACAGGCACAACTCAGTTCTTAGCTTTTTTTTTTAAACTTAAAAATCTTTTCTTGGGGTGCGGGGACCTAATGCAGTGGCAAGGTAGGAGATCCTTGAAACCTGTCCTAGAAAACGCAATTGAACAACTGGGGTCCAGCGGTGGAAACCATGGATGGAACAGCCTCTGCTGAGAGATCCACACATCCTAAGAAAAAACTGAAGGTCAGAGAAAGGGCGGGGGCAAACAGGAGGGGAGAGAAGGGAGCAGAGTAGAGATGGGGCTATGGAACGCCACCTGGGGCTGACAGAGGAAGGAGTGAGGCGGGGGCCTGGGGACACTAGTCAAAAAGCAAATATATGGTGATGAAAAGGGAACTGACTCTGGGTGGTGAACACGTAGTACAACACATAGACGTACTATAGAATTATACAACTGGGACCTGTGTAATTTTTGCTAACCAATGTTACCTCAATAAATTTAACAATGAAAAAATACTTTCATTTTACAAAGGTAATAGTGCTGTGTAGAAAAATTCAAATAGCATAAAAGAAGAAATTAAAACAGAAGTTACTTTACCATAGTTTGTTTTCTTTCTCTAGAGAAAAGCATACACATATATACACAAATATACTTGCACACAGATGTATATAAACATCTTAATCACATTTTTATTAGTAGTCTGTGAACTTCACATAAAATGATACCAGACTTTTGAATATTGATGTTTTTTATGGGAATTTCATTCACACAGAAGTACATATATATGGACAATTTAGGACAATATTAGGAGTTAACTTATGACTAGATTTTTAAATTGGGTTATTTATGGAATTAGATTAGAATTGTTTATAACCTAAAATAAAGAAGCCCTGAATAAAATAGAGAATAATTTTGGCAACAAAAAGCTAAATGTTAACAGAATTGTAAATTCACTTAGAGAATTCTATCAAATGGTAAACTTATTAACTAAGAAATGGTGTCTAATGACATAGAAAGCCCATACTGAGAAATAATCATGTGACAAAGGTCACCATGAGATAATGACACAGATCGTGCTTATTGTAGTGTTCCTTTCGTAGTGTCCCCGAGGTAGTGTCCATTTTTTTCTCCGCATATGCTGGTGAAGGCTCTTCCCAGGTGGATCAGCACAGCTCTGAAGAATCTTCAGCTGCGTCTTTGCTGTTCATCTGGGGATAAAACTTCACCAGATAGAACTACTGAGAATAAGCCTGTTAAGTCTTAATATGCGCATTATTAGTTAATGCTCCAAAGAGTATTGATTCTTTTCTTTGAGGCAATGAATTTTGTGGCAGTTTGTCTCAGATACAATATATTGTTTAATAAAGTTAAATTAAAATGGATTTTCATTATTTTCTTTTCTATCATTGAGATCTTAAAGAAAAACATAAGCCATAGAAAAAATATGGACTCCCAACTATCTAAGGAAAATCACATGGATAAAAGGAAAAAATAATTTGTTGGGAGAAAAATGAGACAATTCTTCCAAAATATGCAGAGATCATCAAAGTGATGTTCTTGGATGGTAAAGCTTCTTGGTGGCTGTTAGCTTGTCTGGCATCTATCATGGATATTGAATATTTATTATTACCAACATTACATGGGTTCTGGATAAAAGCATGGTCTTGAGAATTTGAAATCTAAAGTAATTGCAAAAACAGAAGAAATGATAGCTTTTAGGAGTGCCAGACTGATTCACATAAGTAAGATATTTGAGATAAAAAGTTCATTTTCGGAGTAGTTTACATCTGGTATCTGAATAGCTTGTTTATGTGGAATGCAATAGGCAGAATTGAGGCAGTGTTCCCTGTAAGATAATTTTAACATATAGTGCCTTGTATTTTAGGTATTTTTATCATTGTGAATAACACACTTAAGTAGGTATTGTAAATACAAATCATTTGAAAGATGATTTAGTTCTTTTTGATGTTGGTGTCACAAATGCGAACACCAGATACTACTCTGGTATAGAAACAACAATTCCCTGAGAGGTAGTGAAGTAGGCAGCAGTTTTAAAAAATTCCTCCCTTGGAAAGTTAGAATTTACAGCCCTCTTCTCTCTTGTCTTTGTTATCAGTGTGATTTCTCACTATTGTCGTGGTATAGTACTACTTCTAAACTGCAGGCTTTTTATGAATCCTTTTAATTTTTTACCTGAAAGAATTTGAGAGTAGATCTGCCTCTCATGAAGGATAAAATGTATGGGTTTTGGATATGTTTTGCAATTTGAGGGCTTTTAAGTAGTTCATGGGTGTGTGCTGGTCAACTAAAGTGTTAGAAGCATGGCAAAAATAAATGTATGTTTTATTTGTCTTTTCCCGGAAGAGTTTTCCTGTAATCACTTAGAAAATCTTAAAAAGGTTCAATACCCACCATCTAACTGTTACGATTTTTGGCCATTATCAGATAAATCCACAGAAAAATGAAAGTCTTATTTGAACTCTAAACTTATAATCTGTTTCTAGTTTGTTGACATCGACAATTAGAAAGATTACTTGGAATTTTTGCTAGGTTAGTAATATAAGCAAACACAATGTAATTATATGCTCTTAAATTTTAAGTTGTTTGCATTGTACTCTGTAAATATCTGTCATTGTATAATGTTAGATATCACTGATTGTTTTATCTGTGGTGTCTGAATAACATCATGGTCAAAACTATTATTTCTCTTTTACACATGTTGCACATTCAATTAAATGCGTTTGAACCCAAATGCATTGTTTCTTAATTCTCTTTGAGCAAGTAGTTTTAATTTTCTGCTTAGTTAGAATCGAATCTGATTAATTTATTCTGGGTCTTTGTGTAATAGGTGATACTTAGGTGATGAAATTTCCTGTCGCAGACCTGCCAATTCCCCTGTATCTTCCCTGCCAAGTGCCAAGTCTCTGCCATTAGGTCCTTTGAGTATAAGTATCATTATCAGCTTATTTCTATATCTCTACATTATACATATTGTCCCTATGAAGGCTGACAACTCTTTTGTTTCTGAACAGTTTTGTTAGTGTGCATGTAACTGCAGAAATGGATGGGAGGGCAACTATATTTTGGTAGGAGTTTGAAGTGAAAGGTAGTCTGAACATAAGTGGTTACCCTGGTGAATTGGCTATGATGGCAAGTTTACGGTGACACACAATCCATTTATGCCCTTCTCTGTTTACATCTCCTGTCTTATCTGTCTCCTCTCAGGGTAATCGTTTCTGTGAATTTTTTGTTTCTCATTTCATTAATAATTATACAGTTTACCATATTTAGTTTTGACTGATTTTGGATTTTGTGTAAATGGGGTTATACTTTTAGCACTCAACATTATATTCCTGAGATTCATTCATGATCATGTATGTAACCATAATTTCTTCATTTTAACTGCTATGTATTGTGTCACATGGTAGTTCTTTTTTTAATATTTGAGGAACCTCCATACTGTTTTCCACATTGACTGCACCAATTTACAATTCCACCAACAATGCATAAGAGTCCCCTTTTCTCTGTATCTTCACCAACACAAGTTTGTTGATTTGTTGATGATAGTCATTTTGACAGGTGTGAGATGATATATCATTGTGGTTTTGATTTGCACTTCCCTGATGGCTAATGATGTTGAGTATCATTTCATGTGTCTGTTGGCCATCTATATGTCCTCTTTTGAGAAATGTCTACTCATGTCCTCGGCCCATTTTTGTTTGTATTTCTGATGTTGAGCTGTATGAGTTCTTCATATATTTTGGGTATTAATCCCTTATTGGATATATTATTTCCAAATATCTCCTCCCATTGAGTAGGTTGGTTGCCTTTCTGTTTTGTTGAAGGTTTCATTTACAGTGCAAAAGCTTTTTATTTGCTGGAGTCCCATTTGTTTGTTTTTGTTGTCTTTGCCACAGGAAACATATCTGAAAAATATTGCTAAGATCAATTTCAAAGAATGTCTTCTGGTGTGTGCCAGTTTCACTAAGGCTATTTTTCAAACTGTGGATTGTGACCCATTACTGAATCATGAAATCAATTTAGTGGGTGTGAGTAGCATTAAAAAGAAATTCTTCTGGTAGACTAGACTAGACAAGACTATCAGAGTGCATTATACATATAAGGGTGAAGATTATTTTATAAAACTTTGTTTCAATATGTGTGAGTATATGTGTGTATGACATGTATGCATGTTTTGAATTGTGTAAAATATTTTTTATTGGGGATCACTGCCCAATATTTTGAAAGGTACTGCTCTAGTATGCATGGTTAGGAGTAGGTTTTGATGTCACAACAATTGACATCTTTTTACATTGTGTATCCATTAACAAATTATTTTACTTATAGCTATTTTTAATGCTTTTGTCCTCTAACCTTTATATGAGAGTTAACTGATTAACACACCACCAATTTACAATATTAAAATATTCTTAATCTGCCTATATACTCATTTTTACCAGAGTATTGTATATTTCCATGTGTTTTTATGTTACTAATGAGCATTGATTCATTTCAACTTGGAGAACTCTTTTCAGCATTTCTTGTGAGATAGGCCTAGTGGTGATAAATTCCCCTCCATTTTTGTTTGGTTAGCAAAGCCTTTATCTTGCCTTTATTTCTGAATGGCAACTTTTTTGGGTAAAGTATTCTTGGTTTGCAGTTTTTTCTTTTAACATTTTGAATTATCATCCTACTGTCTCCTGGACTGCAAAGTTTCTGATTAGATATCTGCTGATTGCCTTATGAGAGTTTCCTTGTGTGAGAGATTTTCTTTTGCTGCTTTTAAAGTTCTCCTGGCTGGGAATCGAACCCAGGCCGAAGCGTAGCCACTACACCACCGGGGAACTCCCTATCTTTGATTTTAGACAGCTTTAAAAATAATGTGTCTTGAAGAAAATTTTGTTTGTTTTGAAATTATAGGGTGACCTAGTATCTTCATGAACTTGGATGTCTCAGTCTTTTCCTATGTTTATTTAGAACATCCATAGCCATTATTTCTTTAATAATATTTCTGCCCCTTTCTCTTGCTCTTCTTTTTCTGGGCTTCCAGTGACGTAGATTGTTTCTCTTAATGGTTTTCTCTGGCTGGATTATTTCAAATTACCTGTCTTCAAGCTCACTGATTATTTGTTTTGCTTGGCCCAGGCTACTCTTGAAGTTCTATTGAATTCTTCATTTCAGTCATTGTATTTTTAAACTCAAAAATTTGTTTATTTTTGTTTTGTTTTCTATCACTTTGCTGAGCTTCTCATTTTGTTGTTGTGTTGTTTTTCTGATTTTGTTAAATTGTGTAAGTGTGTTCCTTTGTAGCTCTCTGAGCATATTTAGAACAATCATTTTGCATTCTTTGTTCAATTTATATATCTCCATTTCTTTGGGTTCAATTACTAGAAGTTTACTGCATTCCTTTGGTGATACCGTGTTTCCTTGATTTTTCATAATCCCTGTAGTTTTGCATAGGTGTCTGCAAAACTACAGGGATTTGAAGAAGCAAGTTATCTCTTCCAGACTTTGTGGACTGACTTCAGTAAGGAAAGACCTTCACTTGTGGGAGGATGGGATTGAATGCTATGATTCCACGTCTAGTGGTTCAGGGCATGAAGTGCAGGTGTGTGTGGTGGTTCTAGTCCAGGGTGTTGTGATGTCTCATCAGCTCAAGCTACTGAGGTCCACAGCATTGACAACTTTGTGTACCTTGGCATGTGCTATGATGAGTCCACAGTGGCTTAAAGGTTTGTTGGGGTCCTCAGCAGGACTTCCAGTGACTAGGGATCAGGGCAGGCAGTGGTGGTGGTTGGATTTGGTGGAGTGCACGCACTTGGCTGAGTATACCAGCTGCAGCTGCCTGTGTAGTGATGAGACTGTTTGCAGTCCTGTCATTACACATAGTGGTGGGGGTTGGGTAAACAGCAATGGCCCTGGCCAACTTGGGTACACTGGCAGTTGCAGGGGCTCTGGCTGTTGGTGTACCCTCTTTTGGCTGCAGGGTCTCACTTCAAGTGTGTGCATAGCAGTGTAGTCTGGCCATCAGTGTGCAGGTGCATAGCCAGAGGGACTAGTTTCAAGCAAGCCCAGCAGTGAAAGTCACTGACAAGAAACAGGGCCAGAGCTGGGCTGACAAGCAGCTGAGAGGGCCCTGGCTGTCAGTGTGCACTCCTCTGGCTGCAGGGTCTCACCCTGGGCACAAAGCAGTGTAGCCCAGTGAGAGGAGTCAGGCCAGTAGCATGCAAGTGCATAGCTGGAGGAGCTAGCCTCAAGTGCGTGTGTGACAGTGGGGGTCAGTCACAGGGGTCTCACCTAGCATGTTATACTTAGTCAACTGCAGAAGCCTGGGTTGGCTGCAGATGTAGATTACAGGCTCTAGTGGGGGAGGAAAGAGAGAAAGTGAGAATGGACTTGTGCAACTGGTGTCTGCAGATGTTAATAACCCATTGTGTGAAAATTGGTGAAAACTGCAGGGAGTCTTCCATGGCTGTGCTGGCTGTTGCCTTCTTCAGGGGTAGAAGGTACTGTGGTCACGTGCAGAGCAAGTCACTGGGAAGAATGGCAGTTCTGCTGTGTGGCTGGTAACAGTGGCCCCTGCCCTTCTTGTTCTCAGTCATCTCTTTATGTCTGAGCTTTGCCAGTCACTGGGTGGGCTGAAACCAAAGTGGATCCTTCAGATGGTGCCTGGAAAGCCTGGGGGAGATGGGTGCTTAGCCTGCTCTCCTTTTCATGGTTAGGGGAACTCTTTCTAGCTGGGAGGAGTCCCCTCCTGGCACTGAGTAGTGCTGGCCTAGCAGGTAGGATGATGCAGGGAAAATGAAGCTGTTCTTCCTTCTCTTTTTGTGAGGTTATGCTCTAGTGTTTTGTTCCATGGTGTTGCTGAAGTTTCTTAAGTGACTCCTGAGCTCTCCCAGAGCTCTTTTTGTTCATGGATAGCTGTCTAATTATTGATCTTCATGAGGGGATGAACTCTGGGGTCTCCTACTTTGACATCTTGGCGATGTCTCTGTCTCTTGATTATTGAATATATAAGGTTATGTGGATAGCTAAAGTGATGTCCTCAGGGTTTCTATATAGCAGTCTCATTGCACTGAGATATGATCTGTCACACCTTAAACTGCTGTTCATATTATTCTTGCCTCTAAGAGTGGGTGATCCTATGAAATTCTAGTCCTGTATGTTAATTTGGAAGTTAATAGCTCTTCAATTCCAGAATAAAAATTAATTTGGTTTTAAGCATCCCTAAATCAAAGCGATTTAGATGTATTATTCTTGGTCTTTGTTCTTCCTTAGTTCTTGATTGCTAGAATTCTCTTATGGATTCTCCTGAAGGAGGGGCGAAGGGGTGGGCAGGGAGGGAAAACTTTCATAAACATAACTTTCAAGTATGCTTTATATATGTTGGCAGCCAATTGCTATATTAAATAGTAGCAACTGTTAAAGTATCTATATCATCCCATTGTCACCTTTATTTTGTTATAATGTTTCCCATCATCTCAAAACAGCCTTCCAAATTTCTGTAAAATTTTTTCAGCATTTGTTCTATAAAATACCAACACTTCAATAGCAATTACTCACATAGAGTCAGGCATATATATTTTAAATAATCTCAGACTTATAATCACTATTATTATCTGAAATATACAGAGTTATTAAATGAAGAGTCGTATCTTGGACGTGATGTGAATTGCCTAACCAGAGCACCTTATGTGCAGTTTTATAAAAGTTGTGAGTTCATTGAATCAAATTGATATCTTGCTTTCAAACTTCAGACATGAGTGAACTTTAAAAGTAAGAAAACATTTACTGTAAGTGTAGAAATAAATGAATAAGAAAACCACAGCTGGCTGCCATGGCTCCTTACCTGACCTCTCTTGGGAAACACAGGAAAAAGGAAAATGAGAGATCAGAACGGAGCCTGAACACAGCCCTCGGCGAGGATTTGCTAGTGAGTAAACAGCTTCTGACCTGAACTTGAATTTCTAGCATCTGTTTCTCAGAGAGAGACCAAAATATTAAGAATTCTGTAACATTTCCTTAGAGTTTCCTTAAATCACTAGGCCCCCATTTCAGAATCTCTACACAAGTTAGTTCTCTGCTTTCCTATAACTTGCTCACTGGGCACCTTGCTCTTCCTCTTGACTTCTGACTTCAAATACTACTCCTTCCTTGAAGTATCCCATGATTTGTGAGGAAGGGCTCTTACGCCCCTCCGAGGCTCCCAGTACCTGCTGTATATACATGTAATAATTGAATGGATGATTTCCATAGTGTTTTGCGGAACTCTGTTTTCTAGAATTTCTCCTCAAAACAAATCAGGCAACCAAACAAACAAAACAGCCAGAATCTGTTTTGTGGTCACCTAGTTTTGGGAGACTCTGTTATAAATTCCTCTTACATATTCATTGTACAGATTTCAGTATTAATGGTCCTGAGAAGTAGTTCAAAAAAGAAACTTGTTTTTACCCAGTGTTTCTAGAATTAATTGACCATGCAACATCTCTTTTGAGAAATGTTGGTCTGCAGATTTTTCTTCTAGAACAAGGTTGGGAAATGCTGTCTTGTTGTATTGTGGTTTGTTTTCTTTGCACTGCCTTCCCACTAGGCCATAATTATTGGTATTACCAGTGCTTGGTACACAGTGCCTGGTACATAGTATGTCCTTAATGAAATTTTTTGTTAATCATATATGGGCAAGAGAGAGAGAATGACTTGCATGTTTGAAATTTGGGCAAATACAGTTATTTATTGTTGTATAACAAACCACCCCAAAATTTAATGGCACCAAACATTTTTTTTTTATGTTCATGATTTTTGTGATTTTGCAATCCAGAAAGAGCACAGTGGGGACAATGCACCTATGCTTTACAACATCTGGGACCTTTAATGAGTTGACACAAATGGCAGGGGTGCTGGAAGGGTTGTGCTGGAGGACTCATTTCTAAGTCTCTCCACTCCCATGAGAGGCTGGAGCACCTTCATGTGACCTCTCAAATATGATTTTAGCATCAGGCTTTTTGCATCACGGCTTGGGGCTCTAAGAATGAGTAAAAGTCCCAGAAACCAGGCAGAAGCTACCAATTTTTTAATGACTCACCCTCAGAAATCTCACAGATATCAAATAATTTATACCATGCTTCATATAGCCACAGCAACTGTGACAATCGACATCTGGGACTCACAGAAGAGCTTGCTGGGTAGGAGAGAGTGGTAAAAGAATGTGTCTGAGTGTGAGACACATGTGAATATCCAGGTGGGGATGTCTAGGTGTAGCTGGAATATATCTGGAGCTCAGGTGCAAGGTGGGAGCTGAAAATAAGGGCTAGGGTTTGCTCCATGTAGGTGATGCTGCACGCACAAATAAGATTGTCTGAGGAAAATGTGAAGATTAGGGGAGAAGAGAGGCTCAGACAGTGATCTGATATTAAGGACTGACCGTGTCCCTTCCCCTCTTTAGATTCATATGCTGAAATCCTAATGCCCAAAGTGACAGTATTATGAGGTGAAGCCTTCGGGATGTGATGAGTCATGAGGGTGGAGCACTCATGAATGGGATTAGTACCCTTGGAAAAGAGACTCCAGAGAGCCCTCTTGCCCTCTTTTTGCCATGTGAGGATGCAACATGAAGATGGAGTCTGCAGTGAAGAAGAAGGTCCTCACTAGAACCTGACCATGCTGGCACCCTAATCTCTTTGGACTTCTAGCCTCCAGCACTGTGAGAAATAAATTTCTGTTGTTTGTAAGGCACACAATCTATAATACTTTGTCTTAGCAGTTAAAATTCACTAAGACACCTGGTAATGCCAGCATTTAAGGGGAAACTGGAGGAAAATAAGTAGGGAAGGGATCTGAGAAGCTGCAGCCACAGTGCTGGGAGGAATAGGACAGTGTGGTCCTGGGTAGCCCAGAGAAAACAATTCCAAGGGCAGAAAGATCAGAAGTATCACATGTCCCAGGCAAGTCAAGTAAGAGAGTGCAAGAAGTGTCCATTGGGTTTGGCAATTAGGGAATCCTTTAATAGGGTAAGTTTCAATGAAGAGCGATGGGGCCAGAGGTGGTGGTGGTGGGACAGTTGAGTTTTGGGACGGGGGTGGGGAGGGGCTATTGATGGGAAGTTGGGGTGAAGAGTACTGAGGGAGGAAGCTGTATTTTCACAGTTGACCTGCATTCAGGTGGAGAGAGAGCTCCTTTCTCTACTCACAAAAGCCTTTCCTTCTGAATGCAGCAGGGAGTCACATGGCACCTCATTCACAATTGTTAGAAATGTGTAAAAGTCACTGAATGGTAAAAGCTTTTAGGAGCATAAGGCAGCCAGGGTGGATCACATAACAGCCCAAACATGTGACACATCCCTAGATAAGCCTGAAGCCACAGCCAGTAACAGCTCTGCAATCTGCCAGAGAGTAGCTGATGCGAGGAGCAAATATACTTCCTCTGTTTGGCATCTGAGGGCTGCTGAGTAGGGCAGCTTGCCAAGCCCGTTCTCCTGAAGGGTTCAGAGTGGTATGGACTCTGCGATTACAGAGCTGTGGCTACATATGGGGAGCGAATGAGGACTGCTGGGAAGGGGAAGTGTTGCGTCATCTTACACCTTCTACTAGTCCTCCTGACATTTCCCTTTCAGAAAAAGGCAAATGCAAGCCTACAGCAGAAACAATTATAATGTTCAGTTTTTTTGACTCTTTGGGACTTCAATGTGACTATTGCAGAAATTTTGTCGCAGTTGTTAAATTGTGATTAAATGAATTAATATGCCTAAAGCTCTTAGAACAGTGCCTGTTCTAAGAAGAAACACCACGTATGTGGAAAGTATGACTATTAATACCATTTTATTATTAGATTGTAGTTTTTAATATGGGATTACAGTTTGATCCAAAGGAAATTCTTCTTCTCCCTTATCTTACATTTTATATAAGATAAACTTCCTATTTGGGACCTTTTCAAAAAATATATAAAGATGGGGTTAAATTTCTTTAGCCTTAAGTAAAAGCATTATTACTAGAAAACAAAGTGACAGTGGTCTATGTGTACACAAAATAGAGTCCAGTTTTGACAACTGAGGATGTATTTAAACTAAGTGGATGTTCTTTGTAGCTGGTGGGCTTTGATTTCACCCACTTGTTTTTGACTCCGATTATCCACCTTGAGAGAGTGTCCTTTTGGGAACTGTGGTGTGCTCAAGTGATAAAATGGACTGGTGTAAAGTGATCCCACTTGAAGGCCTACTGAAAATTGGGAGCCCCATTGTACTCCTCCTGTCTCTTTTGTTCTGTCAGAGAGAGAGAAAATGCTAGCAAGTTCAGGTCAGAAGCTGTTTACATACTGGCAAATCCTAGCCTAGGGCTTTGTCCAGGCTATGTCCTGATCTCTCATTTTTCTCTTTCCTGTGTTTCCCAAGAGGGGCCAGGTGAGGAGCTGCGGCAGCCAGCTGAGGAGGTCCAGAGCGGGATCTCTGGGGATTATTTTGTCCTTTTATTCCTACTCTGAAAATAAAATTTTATCTACCCAAATCATCTTTTGCTTGTACTTTTGAAAGCAGGATTCCATTTTGATTCATTGCCTGCAAAAGTTTAATATAAATCCCCATCAGGCTGTGGATTAGATAGTAGAAAAAAGTAAATGTGATTCCTGACATCAAGTTTGTAAATAGATTGTAGATATGTTTGAAACTCATAGCCTAGGGCATGTGCACTCTTATTCTCTCTCATAACATGATATATTTATTTTGAAATGTAATTTTCTGATCTGAAAAAGTGGGATGATTTATGTAAGTTTGGAAGGATGTGATGAATTAGAGACAAAGACTTAAAAAGAATTATTTCATGAGATAAAAAAAACCTTTCCAAGTTTTAAAGACAGAAATAATTGTGGGAAAACTACAAGGGAGCATAGGTATGATTAGTCGTCCTATGCGTGCCATCACTGTGCTTTTCCAGCACTGTCCTGAGATGAAGGCCAGTTGACAAGGGTTGTGTACTACAGTAAGAAGGGATGCTGTGGCCTGACAGATAGGTGGCCTTGTGTGTCTAGAGAATACAAGTAGGGTGGTCTCTGATGCTTAGGTAGAGGGGATTTAAGTTAATCACAGGGACAAGCAGTGTGTTTTGCACACAGCAGGTGTTCTGTAAGTGCTTGTTGTTCATAATGCACCTCACATCTGAATCTGTGAGGGCTTCATGGATCCTAAATTCCTGAAATGCTTTTTATCTTTTGCATTAGTATGCTCTGACATTCAGCCATATCTTGGATTTTCTTTAGGCTGTACATGCAGGCTTGAAAACCTTCTGGAAGCTATAATGTTATTAATATGTCCAGACTGGGAACATGTCATAAATATGTCTATTTCCTTCAGCTGCTTCAAATAATAAATCTGCAACAGGGTTTTGGGGGACTTTAAATATCAATTCGGGTGATTCGTCTATGAATATTGGTCCTCAGTAATTTTCAAAACTAGGATCTCTTACCCTTTATATTAAGTCTAAAGTCAACTGTTCTAAACGCAATTCTGTGGGACTTGGAATAGAGCTAGTTTCTAAGCAGTTTTTAATGTCTCTGAAATGCACAGCCTTTTTCATCTAGAAACCAGAGTTTCTGTCTTTAGGAAGTGAGGCAAGACCTATTGGTGGTCAGAAAGCATTAATAGTAAGCTGATCTGCTCAAGTAAAATTTTTCCTGACTGATGTTGCTGGCAAGATCAAATGAAATACCATATTGTTTCTAATTTAATTTTTGATTACCTAGACGGGTGGAGATACACCAAGAGGTCAAGGGTTATTATGGGGGAAAATAAACTCTCTCTCTCTTTCTTTCTCTTTCTCTCTCTTTCTCTTTTTCTTTTTCTTTTTCTCCCTCCCTCCCTCCCCCTCTCCCTCCTTCCCTCTACCCCCCTACATTTGGAATTTGAGTGACTCAAAGAAGAAAAAAATTAGCCACATTGGACTTTGCATCTAAAATACTCATTTGAATGAACTATCACTAATAGTAACAATATTTTGTAAGGGGCAGGAAATTGTTCAGTGACCAATGACATAATTTTCATTGTCATAGTAAACCATATACGTGATAGTGATAGAAAATAACTGTACTCAATTAATGGTCTAACAAAAAGCACAAAACTTAGAAGGCTAAAACAGTAGTTACTAGCCACATGTGCAACTGAGTAACCAAATTTTAACTTATTTTATTCTAATGATTTTATATTTAAAAACTGATATACGTGGTTCAGTTATTGGACAACTTTTAATGAATGAAGCAGCGTGGGTATGTCGATTTGTACCTTTTGAGTAAATTCTATGAATTCTAATTACAGAGCAAGTATTTCTCATGAAGATTTAGTGTCTGAAATGAGATGTGTTATATGTATAAAATACACACTGGGTTTTAGGAACAATACAAGAAATAATGTAAAATATCTTACTAATAATTAAAAGAATTATTGATTATATATTGAAATGATAATTGTATATATTGAGGTAAATATATTATTTCATTTAATTTCACCTGTTTCTTTTAAAGTTTTGTAATGTGGCTACTGGTAAATTTAAAATCACCTATGTGTTCACATTATATTTCTATTGAAATAGTACATGGTACAATATTTAAAAACAACAAAAAATTCAATAAAAGCATGGGGAAGATGTGGAAATGACTGAAGCTTTGAAGTACTCAAAGAAGAAGACATATTCCAGGTAGAGTAATGAGTGTGCACAGGGCTCAGGTGGGGGTATGTTTGTGAGCATTGACTTGATGTGAAGCAGTGGGAGGTTCAGTTATAGAGCTAGGTCCTTAGAGTGCAGGGTGCTGAATGCCAGGCTGAGGAGTTTGGTCTTATTCTCTAGGCAATGAAGAAGCAATTGCAGGTTTTTGAAAAAAGAGGATATTTTCTGGAGGTTAATTTTATTTTATTTGAGTGGAGAAATATAGGAAAGGAGATGAGCTAGGAGAGTATTACGATATTCATGATGAGCTAGAAAAAGATCTGTGCATGATTTGTGTAATGTTTTAAGAAAATTTATGAATTTGTGTTGGGTCGCATTCACAGCTGTCCTGGGCTCTATGCGGCCCGCGGCCTGCAGGTTGGACAAGCTTGAATTAGAGATTCCTAATAGCTGCTACCTGTGGTGAGATGTCAAGAAGACAGTAGACTATTATATATGAATCTGTAGTTTAGGACACATATTTAGGCTGGAAATATCTTTATCCCTAATGCTATCATTAGTAATACAGTTGGTATGTAAAGTAAGAAGCAGGATGAGATCCCTATGGTGTGAGTATAGACAGAAAAAGGATCTGAGATCTGAGCACTGGGGTTGTTTTAACATCCAACAGTTGCAGGTCAGGCAGATTAGGAGAAATCAGGAAACAGACTGAAAAGGAGTTGTCATTGAGGTAGGAGGAAAAGCAAAAAATGTGATGTCTTGGGAACCAAGTGAAAACAGTGTTTCCAGGAGAGACGGATGCGGAATTTCAGACACTGCCATTAGGTCAAGTAAGACAGCTTGGAAAATGTCCATTTGATTCAGCAACCTGAGTCTTTAACAAGAGCTATTTCTCTGGAGTGTTGAGGAGGTAAGATTGACTACAGAGTTCAGAAGAGAATTTTCAGAAAGGAAAAGAAGATAGTAAGAGACATTTCTTTTGAGGACTTTTTGCTGTAAAGGAAGCAGAAAAAGGAGGTGAAGTCTGGAAGGAAATATGGGGTCAGGGAAGATTTTGATTTCATTTTGTTTTTAAGAGGGAATGTAGGGTGCTTGAAGGCAGGTAGCTATGCAGGTGTATGAGAGAGGGAAGCCTGCTGGAGTAACATCACTGAGCAGTTGAGAGAGGATGGGATCTCGTGCACAAGGGGAGGAGTTGCGTCTTGGGAGGAACAACTGTGTTAATAGGAATAATTAGATTCAACAAGTTGATACTATCAAATTGTTAGTAACCAATTTACCACGTTGTGCCTTGGATTTTTTTTTTCTTTAAAAATGCATTCTTCAACATATTAGTCTAGCAAAGAAAAATTAGTGGGATAGCACACTGTGTTGGAAGAGTGTGGAGAAAGTGTTCTGCTCATACACTGCTGGTGGGAGTGTAATTGGTACAACCTGGATGGTGGAAAATTTGGCAGATATTTATCAAATTTATAAATGCAAAAAAGCCCTTGTACTGGAAATTCCACAGTTAGCTTCTTCTATAGATGCATTTACTTATGTGGGAAATAACATTTATTTAAGAATATTTATTGCAGCACTGTTTGTTAATAAAAAACAATAACCAATAATGCCCTTTTTTATGAGCTGGTAATCTATACCAAATCTTTTATTACAAAATCATAAGCATGTAATTCTGTAACATAGCAATATCACACTCAAGCACACTATGTGACATTTTAGGTGAAAAGTTCACATTACTGTCCATCTTGTGGGAGACATTCACTTATCGTACCCACTGGTGTTACTTCTGCCAGCCCCTGTATATCAGTAGTGGGCTGATGTATAAATTGTGGTGCACCCACATGAGTACAATGGAATTGGATATAGCTGTGAAACAGGAATATGGAAGCTCTTTATTTATCTATTGACACAAAAGATCTTTGAGAAATACTGTTAAGTAACAAAATGAGTTATAGAACAGTGTGTATAGTTTTCCAACTATTTGTGAAAGAAATAATACACATACATGATTCATATATATATATTTGCATGTCTAAATATCTCTGGAAAGATCTACAAAATATTTAATATTACATGGAAGATATGGTGTTAGTTCATTGTTCATATAATTCTGTTTTAATGATGAGGTTTATTTTTTGTATAAACAAAAGGAAAGTATGAGAATTAGAAAAAGTAAACATGTTCATACTTTAGCAGTTTACTTTAAATAATACTAAGAATATTGTCATTTTTAACTTCTGAGTAAAATATAATAAATTATAATTTTTATTATATGTGGTATGTGCTTTAAAATATTTTAACAAATGACATAAACTAATTTATTACATCTAAAATATATTCAATAATATATTCAAATATATGAGTATTATTTTTAATATAATGTTAATAAAACATTAAATGCATTGGAGTTAGCATAGTTAAACAATTTTAATGTTTCTAAATTTTTCTTAGATTTAGATTTTTTTTATAGATTTAGATTTTTTTTATAGGTATATATATTTTTATTATTACAGCATTGCATCAAAAACAGGCTATAATGATTGCTGGAAGAAAAGGCAGTTCAATGCTTCCAATTTAACTCTCTTCTTTTGGTTTAGTTATATTTCTTTCAGATTCCAGGCTTTGAAACCTAGCTTCGTTTTGTATATTTGACCTAGATCAATACAAGGAAGTTATGGACATTTAACTTTTGTTTCTATGACTTAAATTTGCCCAATTTGTTCGCCTTTTTTTTGGTCTGGGGAAAGGAGGTTTAATACCTAAGAATATGTCATGACAAATGCATACTGAAATCATACCTGAGAATAATCCTTTTAGATTCCTTAAAGTGATATATTAACCTGTTAAATGTTTACACATTTTGGAATGAAGGATTCTGTTTTTCAGTGTTAGTGACTACTTTCTAAAGTACCACTTGTCAAATAAACTCATTTCTAATAGTCAACAAGTGGTGTTTTATTTCAAGATTTCTAAAATATAGTCTTGAAACACTAGAGTGATATCTTTTGTCAGAACAAAGTACTGGTTGACAATTCAAAGACATACCTTTTTCTGAATGGTGTATTGTTAAGAGGAAATACTTGAGAACAAAAGGTGGAAATAACTGAACCGGGAATCAGGTATCACAGATTGAGAAAAGAATAGCAAGTAGAATATATGGGCAAAGTCTAAGGGCTTGAATGACAGCTCAAAGACAAGATGGGATTTCACCCACTTTAAAAACATTACTTTTGTGCTCCACTTTAAAGCAGTGACTGCTTTTCTTTAATTCAAATGGTTGTAAATATTCAATGCTCAGGCACATATGTGAGCTTCCATTTACTCAAAGGTGGTAGAAGTATCCGTATTTTATTGAACTTCATTTAGAAACTAGATCATTTTAAAAGACTCGGATTCTCAGGTGTATTTTGTTTATTAGTTCTTTACATGTATATGCTATAAATAATCATTTTATTTTTCTTCATTGAAAATACTGGGATTGTGAAATGGGAAATATTGTAGTCCTGTATAATTAAAAATAATTAATCTACCTTGTAAAACTAAGGTCAAGATATAAAAACACCTGGTAATATTTTAAAGCATGTGAATAATTCTAGCTATGTAATTTTGCACATACTCATGAGAATATTTTATATTCCTCCTTTATAATGGTAGTCGTCTAGCAAATTTACCTGTAATCATTTAAGTGATGTTAATAAGGGCAATCCAGAGACCTGGAACATCTTTGCAAAATTCTCAGTGGGGAAAAGAAATTACTGGACATTACAAAAGCATGTTTTTGTGAACAAAAGGTAAATACCACATTATCAGGAAACAAATGTCCAGGGGGAATAATGAAGTAAAATAATATGAAGTAGGGAAAGACTGCAAGTGTGAATGCTATCTCTGAAAGGCACCATCTGGGATAATTATTGCTTTATGATCCTTTCTTATGTAGGGGTTGCAAATCAAACTATTAATATTACAAGATCTGTAAAGTAAGTAAACTGAGGTAACATGGATTTCAGGTGAAAATTGGCACAGGATTTTGAAGCTAAGTTCACTTTTAAAATATGAATTTTATGTTAATAATGAGAATACCTAATCTATTTATGCTATGATGTATTTATTTTTTATAAAACTCCTTAGTTAAAGCTAGGAAGATTTTGTTTAGTTAAAAATCATTTGAAGAGAGGTGGTTAATTGGCAAGTTTTATTTTTGACACTTTACTGAATAATTAGAGTGGGAGAAAAGTTGGCTTAAATATAGTCACCTGCAACATTTTAATAGAGAAAATGAAATAGAAAATTAATATAACCAGAGGTGTCATTCTCACAATTTACATGCGAAGAGTGTATTGTGGTTTCCTTTAAGGTAGATTAAACTGAGAGTAATCATGACAGAATAAGTCTGATGAACTAAAAATCTTAGCCATTACTTTATCTGAATAAATTTTCATTTCAGCTTCTTAACATTTTCCTTGAAGGAAACTAGAGTGGAACCTACATACTGTATATCACTGATTTGGAAATAGAAATCCATCTTCAATCCATAGGCTTATAAAAAAAAGGGGGCTACTACTTCACTAGATTTTGGAAGAGTTGACTTTGGTATGTAAATATTTGTGACTTTTAGAGCAAAAAGAGGTCAACTTTGAGATCTTAAAGTCACTGGTTATGAGAAGTAACATTGGTACTTGTTTACTATGCCTTATTTTTATATGCGAAGTAAATGAGTTCCAGAAGGATTAAATAATTGTCTTGTGGTCATGTAGCTAGCTAATGGCAGAACTGGATTGCAAGCTGGGCCTCTTAATTGTCTCCTGAAATTATGGTTCCTTCAGAGCATCACTCACATCTCCATGTGCCTTTGTGGTCATGGGACATCATTCTCCCTGTGCCTTCACCATCTGTGGCAATGTCCACTGCCACAGTGTTGTTTCTAGGGTGTGTGTCTGAAACTTCAGATGCCTGCCCTGCTGCTCTGTAAGTAAACTCAGTGAGCTGGCCTTGAGGTAGGATGATCCGTCTGGCACGCCTCCTCCATTCATCCATATGTTTATCTGTAACATAGTTCTTCCGTGTTACTCTTACACTCATCTCTCCAGTGGCCTGTGTTGTGTGCTTTCTGCCTTTCCCATGTTAAGACTGCCCTCAGGGTTCATATTAACTTGATTTCATCTACTAAAATGCTCCAGATTTTTTTTAGAGTGGGGGAATGACAGATTGCCCATAGTTAAAATATGTCCTAGGACCCATATTTCCAAGTTCTCCCAATCTGTGCTACCCTTATTTGCTGATACCATGGCATGGTCATAAATATAACTCACCTAACTTACATGTGTAGATAAATAAAATTCATTAATTTTATCGATAATTAATTTGGCCACTCAACTATGCTCTCTAGGTAGCAGTGACCTCTATCCCTGAGATTCCCCTTTCCCTAAAGTAACTAGACTATATGTTCAGTTGTGTTTAAAGCTTAGACCAACTGTAATTTAAGTACGTCACTTGCATAATGTTCACTCTCTCCATGATGAAATGCTTAGTATCTTAGATGGTATAATCCTCTGCTGTCCTTCCCTGCTCCTTTCTAAGATGGTATCTGATGTATGGATTGGGGTAAGGGGTCTGGTTATGTCAGAGGGGAAAACTAGGTGCCCTTGAGCAAAGTGTCTCTTGCTTCTCTGGTCTCTGAGACAAGTGTCCCTTGTTTACATGGTCAGTGCTTGTCCGACTCACCTTTGCAGCTGAGTCAGCAGCTGGTGTACTTCCTGGACCCCCAGGTAGATTCAGTCACATCCCATCTAATGATGGTGCCAGAGTCCTCTTTGGGTCCTTTCTCTGGTGTACTTTGCAGCTGTCAAGTCTGTTAACTTATTTCTCCATTCCCAAGCACTGCTGTCTTGTTATCATCTCTTGCCCAGATTATACCACCAGCCTCCTCTCTGGCCTCTCTCCTTTCCTCTCGCTCATCTCCAATCCATCCAGTAGCAGTCACAGTAATTCTTTATTTATCTTTCCTATATTACATGTCCTCAAAAAGTTGTCAAGATTGTTGAGCAATTCTAGTTAGCTATTACACTTTCTAAGTGTTAATGACTAGAATAATACTTGCATTTTTAAAAACCATAACTTAAACTAATGAGTAATTTCAGAAACCAGCATCTACCATATAAATGGACTGAATGTGAAGGAGGGGAAGTTCACAATGACCTAAATAGATTCTATACTTCATCTAGTTTCAAGTGACACCATTGCAGGCACATTCCCTCTGAGACAACCCGTCATGCTCCCATACTATACCTTGCTATAATCAACTGCTCCCCAGTGAACACTAGAAACTCTCTCATGACACCTTTGATTTGTGTTATTCAGTAAGCCTGGAATGTCCTTACTATTATTATTGTCAAAATCAAACTAATGTTTTAAAGTTTGAAATAAATATTTATTCTTTCCTTAAGACTTCCCTCTTCCTTTCAGTTGAAATCAGTCACTTCTTCCTTGGTGGCTCATGGTTCCTTGAAAAGGAAACCCCAGATTTTTGGGAACATACATGATAGATTATGCAATGCTTAGAATGAAAGTTTGTATATTGCTCTAGATTGTAAGTTTAATTATTGGGGGAAGACATGCTGCCTTATCTGTGTATCCTCCCCAAACTGCAGTTCCCTTAACACTGAGTGCATGGCATGTGGTAGCACTCAATGAACATTTGTCGTTTTCTTTCTGTATTCCTTATACAGTTTGCGAATGCACAATGAGAGCTCCGTATTTTGAGGTCACCAGTTTGGTGGGCCATAATGATAAATAGCCATACAGATCACTAAACACATGCTTGTCTTTCTTATTTGCTATTTTTTTCTTTTGGCCCACTGCTCATTTCTCTTTAAGGAAATATTCTTTACTAATGATTCAGAAGTTCAACTCTCTGGAAAGTCAATCGTGAAAAGTTTAGGCACTGGAAAGTTTATGGCCACATGATTATCATTTGTAATTTAATCGAGTTTGAAACATGATTTAGGCCTTTTTAATTTTCATAATACTTTATGAAAAAATAATTGTACAATATAAGCTATTTAATGATATATTTTTAAGAATGAAGGCTATTGGTTTATGAAGACTATGGTATATCTATCTGCCTTGGCTCTCCATGACTTGAAACAAAATCCAGAGAAGCTCTGATTCACAGTTGGAATAAGAACTCAGTAAGTAGGTGTAGTTTTAGGAGTGTCCATAGACTGTACTTTCTTTATAATTCCTGGAATTACCCCTTAGTGTAAGTTATTAAATGAAATTATAGTCATTATATCTTGGAAATTAGCTAACTAGAATTGATAACTTATTTTTGAAACTTTTTTTTTTTTTTTTTTTTTTTTTGGTATGTGGGTAGCTCCCTGACTGGGAATCGAACCCAGGCCGCAGCGCCGACAGCGCCAGCACGGAAGCCTTAAGCCACTACACCATCAGGGAACTCCCTGAAACTTCTTTAGGGTATATAATATAGGAAAGATAAATTTGGAAGCAGAGTGAGGGTATTGTCTTAGAGAGAAGTGTTCATCATTCTTAGTTTGAGACGGATGGGGGATGGGGGATAGAGTGCTGAAATAGAAGCCTAGGTCAAAAGGAGAAGAAAACAAGGCAGAAAAGGGGGAAGAGAAAGGGAACTCGTGTCGTTCACGGAGTGCTTATGATATGTCAAGTGCTGTGTTAGACTTTTCTTTGTTAGATTATTTAGCCCTAAGGGAGTCATTAAGACCAGCTATGCCTAATTTACAATTTTACCTGGTCTTTCCCTGAATAAATCTGCCTCTTACAGCCCTTTATTCATTTACCAAGAACTTATTTTTTACTTCCTGTAGTATATCACTTTCACTAATAACCTGACTTTTTCTTACCCCCCTGTACCCTTGCCCTTTGATGGTGCCCTTTCACACTGACTCTTAGCATGACCATAGGACTTGCTTCGGTCAACAGACAATAGCACATGTGATATAAGCAGTGGCTTAAGGAGCACTTGTGCATTTTCACTTGTCTTTTGCACAACTGAGCTTGCTTGCTTTTGCATTTCTGCCCAATCATGAGTTAGTGCCTAACCTAGCTTGCTGGAGGGTTGTGAAATATGCATGGAGAAGACCCGGACCTGGCTGACCCTAAAGATGGAAGAGAATAGTCAGGGAATAGCAGAGCCTGCCTGATACACGACTCTCTGCAGATTCAAGAGTGGATGCACTTGTGACCCGAAAAAACACTCAGTGAACAATAATAAATGGTAGTGTATTAAACCGTTGAGTTTTGGGGTGATTTATAACAGTATTATTGTGACAATAGATAACTTGCTGAATACCAGATGTTGTGATATGCACTGGGAACACGCAGATAAAAAATAAATGCCCTGTCCTCAGGGCATTTTCTGGTGATGGAGCCAGCAGCAATGGGATCACTGCTGTAATAATAGTAACAGTAGTGCTGTGGGAATCAAGAGGAAGGGCATCCAGCTACCTGAAGGAGTGCGAGGAAAGGAGGAAGTGACATTTACGTACATTTTTGAAGAAGGGGGAAGAGTTCCCCTTATGAAGAAGAGGGAAGAACATTCAAGGTAGAGGGAAAAGTATGCACAAAGAATGGGAAGTATATCTAAAGAAAAGGCAAGAGGAATTGTAGGAGATGGGGTTAGGGAGATTAGCTGGGACCAAATGGAATGGGTCTTGGGTGCTTTGGATATTTAACTTAAGTATTGGAGTACCCAGGACACAAGTTTGTAAATGTTCATGATAACCCTGCTGTGTATGTCCTTGAGTAAACTGTGGCCAATTTGTCCTATCTAGGAAGCCATCATTATTGAAAGTAATAGCATAATGACAGCAATAACTGAACATTATAAATAGTACTTATAACAAAAATCATAAAAATCTGTGGTATTGGAGTTATAGATTTCTCTATGAAGAAAAGAGGAGATGGCCCTCCCTAATGGGGTAGTAGTGTTATACACTCATTGCTTAGAAATAACATTACTTCCCTTATTTTATAATGTCTGTGGGGGACAATGATTTCTCAAGAATCTCTAAAATCTCAATTAACCATTGTCATTCACAAGTTGTGACTCTGTAGTTTTCTGGAGAGGTTATCTTTTTTTTTTTCTTCCTCTTTTCGACATCTTTTAGTTATTCTTTATCTACTGCATCTGTTACCTTGAAGATTACTCTTTATTATGCAGTGTATATAGTAATCTTAACTAATTGCTTATAAGGGACTTAAGATAATTATTATTAGCTTTTTTTTTTTTTTTTTTTTTCTTTTTGGTACGTGGGTAGCTCCCTGGCTGGGGATCGAACCCAGGCCGCAGCGCTGACAGCGCCAGCGCCGAAGCCTTAAGCCACTACACCACCAGGGAACTCCCAGATAATTATTATTAAAGTGAAAGTGAGTAAGTGAATAGTAACAAGCCTAAGTGAGATTGTGGCTTTTTAAGAAGTCACGGGTTTTGTTAATATCTGTTTTTCTGTTCTTAAAATTTACCTGGTTCAATAATCTATCCTAAAGGTTATTTAGTGCTTTTTTAAAAAAATTTTTTACAGGCTTAGTTCTTGTACCCAAGTCTGTGTGACTTAAGAGGAAGAAATGAATGAAAACTGCAAGTTTGTACAGCAGTGAATGACATTGCTGCTTTCAAGGACTTCCTCGGCTAGATTTCTTCTCCACCAGTTGGATTGAAAAGTACCTCACTGGGGAAGCTAAATACAAGGTGATGGAAAGAGAACTCACACTGGGTGGTGATGCACTGTAGAGTTGTATACCTGCAACCTATGTAATCCTTGCTACCAGGTGTCACCCCAATAAGTCTAACAATAAAAATGAATTTAGAATATAGAAAAGTTTCTCATAGGAAGGGAAGGTGAGGATGCTTTTGGATAGAATGCTGTTTTTCTTTCTCTGTAATGAAATGATAAGTTCTTCGGGAAGTATTACCTGCCCTGATGCAGCTATCACGGAAACAGTTTGTTGCACATTTCTTAGCAGCAGAACATCTGTCAATTCTTAAAAAGTCCCAACAGAATTGCTATAGGACAGCTTGAATGGTGGGAAGGAGCAAAGCGTGAAGACACAGGCTACTCATGTCACAAGTGAGTGGGTTTTTCTCTCTTTAAACACAGACGCAATCAAATGAACGAATTCTAAAGGAGGGTTGAAAACTAGAAGTGACTTTAAAGTGGAACTCTCTTTTGGTCCACTCATTGGATTTTTTCCACCTGTGGATAACAAATGCTAGTCTTATCTTTAATTTATTTTACAATTTTTATTGAATTTATTGGGGTGACCTTGGTAGGTAAAATTACATGGTTTCAGGTATACCATTTTATAATACATTATCTATATATTGCATTGTGTGCAGAGTAAGTTCTCCTTCTGTCACCACACACAGTCAGACAGTTTCACGAACTCATCCTAGAAAAAGTGCTACATATGTCATTGCTGAATATTACTACGGTCACCTTTGAAGTACTCCCCTTGGGAAGCTGTGCACCAACACCAGTGCCTAGTCTACCCTTCAAAGCAATTTTGGACCTCTTTTGTTGGAATTGCCATCAGAGCTGTCATCATCCCCCAAATCTGACAATTAAATTTGTGAACTTGCCACTGTGCATTTACATTGGCAGCACTGTACGAACAACTGGTGTTGCCAACTTAAGTGAATGGTGGCAAATTTGCCAACTTAATTGTCACTTTTTGGACATGATGCTAGCTCTGATAGCTATTCCAAAAAAAGAGTTTCAAAATTGTATTGAAGGGTGGACTAGGGACTAGGGTTGGTGCGTAGCTTCCCAAGGGGAGTCCTTCTAAGGTGGCTATAGTAATATTCGGCAATGGGATATGTAGTACTTTTTCTAGGATGAGTTTGCGAAATTAATTATCTGACCTCATATATTTGACCCCCTTCCCTCCTCTACTGCCCCTTCCTTAACCTCTGGTAATCACTAAACTATTGTCTGTGTCTTTGAGTTTTTGTTTGTTTGTCTTGTTTATTGCTTTAAGTTTTAGATCCCACACTCATATATGAATGAAATGCTGTGGTTTTCAACTTTTTCTGTCTGACTTACTCCCCTCAGTTTGATAAATCAAGATCCATCCATGTTGTTGCAAATGGAGGTATTTCATTTTTTCTTATGGCTGAGTAATATTCCATTGTGTATATGTACCACAGCTTCCTTATCCAGTCATCTATTGAAGGACACTTTAGTTGTTTCCCTGTCTTGGCCACTTTGAATAATGCTGCAGTGAACATGGGGGTACATATATCTTTATAGGTAAATATTTTCAGATTTTTTTTTGGGTAGAGACCCAGAAAAGGGATTGCTGGGTTGCTTGTATGGTAACTCTATTCTTAATTTTTTGAGGAACCTTCATACTGTTTTCATAGTGGTTCAACCAATTTACATTCCCACTAAAATGCTTACTTAATATTTTTTCTTAATAAAAGCAACTCCACAAATTCATAACCTCATTTCTTCCACTTCTGTGCACTTTTTTCATTTGTTTCTTTAATTTTCTCTTTGCTCTTAAAATGTACAACATTTGGTGTAATTTTTGTCATTTGCTTTTGGTGTCCTGGGATTTACATTTTTAAAGATTGATTTACTTTTTGTTAGGTGGCTTGGTGCACTGGTGATGTTTTAGTCCAGATGTATTTATTAGTTTTATCTATCTATGTTTTTTCAAAGAACTTAGGATACAAAGAATTTAAACACACTGAACTCCTTTAACACAACAAACAGTAGCAACAGAAGCAGGGCTGGGGAAATGAAAAAAGAGGGCATTTTCTCTTTCTTCACAGCTCTTTATTTTAAGGTGGTAATTGTTTAATTTTGTAGAAAGTTTTAAAATGCTATATACCTAGAGAATGCATGGAAGTTCAGGTTGTGCTATATCATTTTTATCTTTTTAAAAAGAATAGTAGCTAGCATGTACTTTATTTAGACTCAAATGGAATAAATTCAGTAACCATTGCTTTGCTTCCTTTAAAAATCTTCCAATTAAAAAAATTTTTTTTAAAGGAAACCTTGGAGCAGCATATTAGTGATAGAACCTAATAAAATCTTACCTTCAGGCAAGCCTCTTGTATATAAAACCAGAGACTATAGTGCCAGAGCTTTCTATTAGTACCATCCATTTTGTTAGCATTTTTTCAATTTATCTTGTGTTACTAACTCTCAGCGTACTATGCGTATTGTAAATATTTAAGCATTACTGTTGACATAAAGATAATACTGACAAATTGAGTTAACATTTCTGTTGAGGATTGCCGACCATGTGTAGCCCAGAACAACTTTAACACCCGCACCAAACCCTATACTCAGGCCAAATTGTGTTTAGTCTACAATACAGAGCTGTTCCTCAAATGAATTTTTAGCTTTGATTTACACAAAACATGAAACAACCTTTCTTGTATCAATTAATTGTTTGACTTTCCTAATACATTTCCATTTTAACTAGATTATGTCTATATCAAAGGAAAAGGGATGTGTGCAAGATGTCAGTGCCTTGGGCTCACATACCCACCCATCCTGGTGTATAGTAACCTTGTGTGATCTGAATTAAAGGGCATCTGTTCTGTTTCTCAACAGTCTCACCTGAGATGGCTCTCTCTTTTGCTGTTATATACATGCTTCACATTGTGACTAGTTTTAACATTATTTAACTGGGTATATAATATCTTAGAAAAACAATTTTGAGAATTTTATCCTGTGGAAGAATGCCAGATCCATTAACAAAAAATTATCAAGTGAAGTAAGAAAGACTAGCAAAAGGTGAAATCCCACTTATATGATATATATTGATATATTTCTGGTAACATAGGAGATATATTTCTCATATTGCCCAACTAACCAGAAAATGACCATTTTGAGGTTTAGTTGATAACATATCAATGTTCATATCAGTCTTAGCTCCATAATTATAAGATAGTCATCACTGTAAATTTATTGAGAGAGAAAGTCTTATAAAAAGAAATGCAATGGCATTCTCACATATCACTTAATTATGGAGGCATTTTGGAATCCTGGTCTTTTCAAATTATAATATGCTAATTTATTAGCATGAACAATTCTCTTTCCTGTTTTGATTAGATTCAGCTTCCATAGAAAAGCTTACTACTACCATATTGATGGAGTTCAAAACACACATTAATTTAAGTTATTTTCTTTTTCTTAATAACCGACTCATTTGAGAAAACAGTAACAAAAGCCTGTGACATTAGGAAGGTAAAATTATGATTTGGTTAAATTGCATCTTTCTTAATTACTTTGTCCCTCATTGCTTTAGTCTAGAGCCCTGGGACTCTTTACAGTTATAGCTTACCCTAGGAAAAAGAAAAGCTGTATTAGTTTATGCATTTACTAGTTTATTTCTTAGAAATTTTCCAAATGGCTATTTAGGCAAAGAAAGCCCTTTTATTGTTACCTTTTTATTTCTTTTTAGATGTTTTTCTCAAAAGCCTATCTTCAGACTTGCCACATAGGGCAACTATGTTTTTTCCTTAGAAAAATGTCATTATTACAGGATTGAAATAAAAATTTAAAATATTTATTGCAAAGGTTTTATTATTACTTTTCCTCAGATAGAATGTCCTCTAATTGTGACATAGTGGTCAGAATTAAAATGTACTGAAAAGATAAATATGAGCAAGATACCACATTTTGAAGTGTCTGACTAATGAAGCTGTTGGGGAGCAATTTTCTATTGAGATGCTCTTTAAAAAAGGAAACTCTAGAAATGTGATAGAGGTCTGTGGGGTCTAATATGCCTGAGGTTCTAGTTTCATTAATTCCTTGGAGAGATAAATGTATAGCCTTCTGTTGGTAAGAAGTGGCTTTGTTGAGACTCATCAGGCTTTGTGACATCAAATAGCTCTTACAAAACAACAGCGTTTTGAAGAAGCAGAAACAGATGGATTGAATTTCCTTTGAAACACAATAGGGTTTAAAAATGATGGGGAGAAAAAATAAGGCCAAATCCTCAACTTCTGTAAAAGGGTTTGAAGCATTTCCCAGCCTCAGAGTGCTGTTGTGTTCAGAGCACATTGACAGAGGATCCCATAGAGCCTCACCTGTCTATGAAAATGCCGTTACTGAATCAGTTATTCAGATCCCCTAATCTGCCTGACCAGGCTGTAGATAACACATTCCCAAAAAAGTTATACTTGCACCTGATACTGAACTCCAGTTTATCGAAGTCAAAAGTGAATGACTTTAGTAGAGTTTTTAAGGCTTTCGTTCAAGAACAAAGCGTGTTAATGGCTGATGTTTCCTTGTTTTGTTTTGAATTAGAAGAACTAAAAAAATGATGATTTCATAGGTCCTGGGGATTGGAATATTGATGACAAAGTGAAGAAGCATCTCATAAGGTGTTTTGAGTACCATCATGTATAAGAAATTCTTTAAATGCAAATAAAACAATTTCCAGGGAAGAAAAATTTAATAAGTAAATTCTGATGATTTAGATGGCTGATCAATGGAATTTGAGTGGATGTAGTATCATGATATAAGTTTAATTAAAATGAGCCTGGCTATCATATATGATACATTGGGTCTGGGCCGGTAGTAAGGATACCAGCAGCTAAAATTTACTGAGTTCTTGTTAGTTGCTAAGCATGATTGCTGTGTCTGTCTGTTTATATGCATTATGTGATCTCTTCTTGACAAACCTGTGAAGCCATGGCTGTTGTTATCCCCATTTTACAGATGAGGAAATTGGAGTTTAAGAAGTTAAACTTGCTTCAGGCTGCATGTTTTGGTCAGAGCCAGTTCTGGATTTTAAGGCAATGTTTTTTAATATTTTCCTGTGTAGGGGTATCAAGTATGGCCCATACAATAAAAAATATAGTCACTAATTCAGATGTGAAGGTCCTGGAGATGAATGCAAATTTGGAAAAAAATATTTATAGGCATGAATGAAATAGAGGAGAGAGAAAAAGATGAAATCAGGATTTCAAGGTTGAGTGACTGCGGGGAATGTGGGGCTTTGCATGGAGTGGTGATGGTAGGGTGAATCAACTCAGAGTTGGGAGAGAATTGACGAATTCTCCTTTAGATTTTAAAAAGTTTGAGGCATCTGCAAGACATCATACGCACACCTGATACTACTACTAATAAAAAAACATCACGTGGAGAAGTCCAGTAGACATAAAGAGGAAAAGGAGAGATCGCAGGCCTAGAGCTGTGGAATGTTGAGAAGGTGATGGAAAGTGCGGCAATAGATGGTGCACGTGAAGAGGAAAGAGTCAAGGACTGAAAATTAAGCCTCAAGAGATGTTGAACTTGTATTTTCTATTTTTGTTCTAGAATATTTCTCTAAAGATTCAATATGAAGAAATAAGTGGTAGAGAATTTTAAGAGATGCTTTATTATATATAGATGATATACTGTTTGAGAAGAGACATGTTCGCTGTTAAATCTTTTGAATAGTCTTGTTTTTAACAATAATTGATACTATCACAACAACCTCTCTCATTTGATACTGATTCATCTTGCGTCCATATAATTATGTTACTTTTGTTTCCTTGCTTTAAAATCTGAAGGAACATTTCCTTCTTTATCTCATTCATTTTCAGAGAGTTTATGGAGAAAGCGAAGTGTGATGGAATTATGTTTGAGCCATGTTTATAGCTTTAATTCTTCATTACAAAGTTTCCCATGTTTTCTTTATTGTCAGATGTAAGTCAGAAAAACTACACCATGTTCTTTCTAATGGAATGATGCCCACCATGCTATGTTGTTGAAACAGATGTATTTCAGAAACTTTTCTAAAATGGAGCAATAGTGGGTCAAATGAATGTTTTGGTTGATTAATTCTAAGTAGAAAATATATCAGTAATTTATACAGAGAAGTAGCATGGGTTAGGAGGAGAATCAGTAAATTTGAGCTGAGATCAGTAATATCTGGGTTAACAACTACATAACCTGAAACAATTTACCAGATATTTTCTTTTGTCCCTCAATATTACTGCTAGAATTAATGAGCTATCTCCATTTTGATTGTCAGTTTGTGCAGTCTTTTGTGTTTGTTTCTTCTTTTTTGTGCTCACTATTTTAGCCTTTTGCTGGGGCTGTTAAAATTTTATACTCGGTCTTCCTTCCTCTTCTTTCCCTATCCTTTAATTCATTGGTTTATTGTTCCAGAGTAATACTTTTAAAATGTAGTTGTGATCATTTCACTCTCCTATTTAAAGATCTATTATTTCATATAAAATTATACCCAAATAAATTAATGTGGCATACTACATCCTCTATTACTTGGTTTCAACTAAATCCTCAGCCTTGTCCTTTTACAACTTTCCCTCATGTATCTGAATTCTTGCCAAGCTCTTCAAACACCAGTAATTTGCATCCTTTGAACTATTAATCATTGCAGAGCCAGCCTTCTGCACTTCCCTTCTTCATACGACGGTTATTTTTATGTGGTAGAAACATCTATGAGAAGGCTTGCTGGAGGTTTTTGGTTTAGAAAAGGCATGCTTACTTAACAGAATGCGAGATCCCAGAGAGCATGGTACTATCTTCTACATCTCTGTCCTCCCAGTTCTAGCACCGTTTTGGACACATAGTAGATGCTCATGCAATACTTGTTGGTCTAAGAGTTTTTTAACTAGCTTTAGGTCCCCAGAATCAGTGTGATGACATAATGATGATAATAATAATAATAACAGTAAGGACAGTGAAAACCAAAAGACAAGATGGTTCTGATGGTTCAGAAAGATCTTAAGCTATCCTTTCAATAGGATTCAGGTCTGTGTTTTATTTAAAGGTCATGTACAGAATCAGTTAGGATCCCAGCAGAAAACAGTATCACAGTCAAAATGGTTTAATTGAAAATAATTTAATGAGGGGACTATAAATGGGTGTGACAAGGTTAGGGAAACCAAAAGGGATGGTGACATACCAAAGACCAGTTATAACAGGAAGCTGTTACTATTCTTTCAATTTATTTGAAGACAGAATATTCCAGAATGGGACTTGCCAGCATAATCTTTTGCCATGATGTGACACTTGAACAAATAAAAACACTTCCATCAACACTTTCTTGGCCTTAATTTCAAACAGAACAGTCAAAGAAGTCGTACTTTGAGTGATGATCATGGCAGCTTTATTTTGGCAGCAATGTTGTTACACAACAAAACACCTTCATAAGATTAAGGTAAAACATTCATTGGCTTCCAAAAAAGTTTCTATGATCTTTTAAATTTTCATTAAACCTCCTAACCCTACTTTAACAGCTCCTAAGACTTGTCAAGTCCTCCGAGCTCTCAAGATTACGAGTTTTAAGGAGCTGCAGCTATACAGAAGTTTCTCTAAAAGTCTAACACAAGATAATGGAGAGGCAGAGGTTAATGCGTTGACTTTCAAGATTGACTTCTTTTAAGCTTCTGATCTCAGGGCTGAAAAACTGGAAGATGGTGTTTATTTGACTTGTCTGTACTGTGAGGTCAGTAAAGCACCCCAAATACCATCTTATTTTTATTTATGAATTCCATTTCCTAAAAGCAATAAGACACTCATTCTCTACCATGTGTTGTTAGGATATGACAGAATAGTTCAAGTGGCTAAATTGAGTTGGTTTGGAGCTTAGTGACTCATAACACTCATACCATTCATCAATTAAAGCAAGCCCGCCTGTCTGCTTGTAATTTGGCAAGTAGCATTTTGTCTTCCAGAAGCACTCAGGAAAATTCTTCCGTCAGAGGTGAAGGATGAGGAAAAGTGTTCAATGAAATCAGCAAGATGAGGTACTTGCCCTGATTCAACAGCAGCTTCAGAATTTCTACTGGGGTGCATTTTCCATGGTGATGGTCATTATTACATGTAGAGAATGGAAAATGAATTAATCTTACTATGTCTCCGTCTCTAGCTGCTAAATGAATAACAGCACCTGTGCTGGAAGAATAAGAAATAGTGATCGCCAAATAATACTGAGTTTCTGTGGAGGAGACCTACTCAACAAATCTAAGCCAGAGATTAAATTCATTGTAATTTTATTTTTGTACCCAATAATAAACTTCTTTAAACAATATGATGGGAAATAATTTTGTTTGTAATATAAACCGGGTCACATCATTCACCTGCTGACTTACAAAATGTAAATAAAGGTTCTCACATAGTTGACAGAGCACTAATTGAGTTGGCTTTCCTACCTCTGTGGTGGTGTCTCCTCCTGTCTCCCTCTGCTTGCAATCCTCTGCCTCCCTTCCTTTTCCTGGGGCTGGTTGAGCTCCTTCTCATTTTAAAATGCATGCATACATCACTTCTGCCACCTGGAATCCTCTTTGCTCAGGTCTTTACAAACTTGATTCCTTATTTTCATGTAATTCTTGGCTCAAAGGCCATCATTGCAAAGTAACTTTCCCTAACCACCCAATTTAATGTTGCTCTTGAGATGCTCTTTCTTACATGAGCCTCTTTTAGTGTCCTTGTGGTATATGACACTATAGAAAATTAATTTACTGATTTGTACATTCTACATTGACCTCCTTTCATTGGAGAGTAAGCTCCAGAGAGCAGGAACCTTACTAATCTTGCTCAGTGCTGTATGCTTGGTACCTAGAAGAACAGCTGACATGCAGTTAGTGCTTGGTAAGTAGTTTAGTTATTGAATGAATGTGCGAATGAATGGGTATCTCCCAAGGATTTAGCAAGCATGTAAAGATACTTTCTCTCCTGATAAGAAAAAACAAAAAAGAGAATCACAATTCCATAGTCCCTAACCACACAAAGAAATAGAACATTAAGGGAGTTGGGTTTTATTTTAAATTTGTAGGTTATCTTGAGTTGATTAAAAATATTCTTTTTTTATATGGTAACTTTTAGCCATGTTTCTATTAAGTTCTTCGGTATATCAGTTAAGTCCATTTAATGAAAATAGGAAACCTAATTCTAAGTATGTTCTAGTACCCCTTTAAAGTGGTTGACTTCTGAAATTAGAATAGCATTTTCCCAATATATATCATTCTTCTAAATTGACATGAATGGCCATGCTTGTGAAGCATTCTTTACACAATCATTTTATTTTCAGTGCATCTGACTTGTATAATATAATTCTATTTTCAGTGTTTGTATCAACTTATATCAAGTCATTGTAAATTTGCATTGAATTTGCATGCCACTTAAGTTTTGGATGAGGGAGATGATGCAAAATTTATCCTCAAGACGTAGTTTAAAGTTGCTATAAAGAGTTAATTAAGTTATAAACAAAATAAAAATATGTTGGGCTAAATTCTTTAAATAATACCTGCTCTGCAAATACTACCATTGTTTGAAAAGAGTAAAAAATTTATTCATTTACTGCTGTTTATTAAAGCAAAATGACAAGCCAGTATCTTCAACATTTCATAATCATAAAAATGAGATTTAAAATATATCATTTTTGCATTCATGTTTTAGGACCCATCTACTCATATATTGAAGTGATGTAGATAAGAGCATGACCTTTGATATTTGACAAGTACAGATTTGAATCCTGGCTCTGCCATTTTCTAGTTATGAAGTTGTAGAAAAGTTATTTCACCTTGCTGATTCTCAGTTTTTTCATCTACAAAACAAAGATAATAATACTCATCTCACAATGTTGTGAGGATTAAGTAAGAATACATGTAAAGCTCTTAGCACAGTCCAACACATACACAGTAGGCACTAAATAATTGGAGGTTATGATTATTAGGTTAAAAACTTCTGAAGTTATATTTTAAATGGTCACTCTCTAATGTGAAACAGATGGACTGAAGTTTGCAGTCTGTGTGTTCACAGGAAAGCTCATGTGGAGTCCCTCTTAGACTCTCTTTATCTATTTCAGGTTAGTTAATGTAGCCATGTTTTATTGTCAGTGTAGCTTCAGCATTAGTCATTTACATTAGTTCTGTATAGACTTTCAGAATGGAATTAAGAAATCATTTTCTCTCTAGAGCCTGTGAGTCTGTTACACTTACTGGTTAAACCATTTTTTAAAAATGGAATAGTCACTATAGTGATATATGTTATTTGGTTTTTTGAAATTACTCTTTTGCATTCATTCAACAGATAATTTTAAGAACTTTTTTGTTCAAAATTTATTTGTGAGTACAACATAAATAAGCCATGTATGTACTATAGTAAGAGAGAGAAACTTTATTCAAGAGTAATTATATATATTCAAGAGTAAGATAACAGTCATTGTTTAATTTAAAAATGTGATCATTTCAGAATGCTATTTGCATTCAGAAAAAGAAAGATGACATGTCTGTGGAAACTTTAATGGCAGACATGCTGTGGGGCTGAGGGATGTGCAGTAGGGCACCCAGGAGAAAAGAACAACATAAATAAAAAATGTAGTAGAGAAAAAGAGAAAGATCATCTTGGTGAAACATGGTCTCAAATAGGCTTAAGGGAATCCTGAGGGATAACTCAGAGGCGCCTGAAGTAAAGAGAAAAAAGTCATACCTTTTAATAGTCCAAAGGGAGCTCTCAACTGCCTATTCTAAGCCGAAAAGTGATCAATCCTAGTAGCAATGTGGAGGGTAGGATGTAATGGAGAAAATTCAGACAGGATAAGCCACTGAGCGACAATTTTAGCGGTGCATGCATGATGTAGTAAAACCCTAAACCAAGTGTGGGGGCAGTAGACCTGGTAAAGAAGGGAAATAATCAGGGATTTGGTGTCGGATCGAATAGATGGATGAAGAAAAAAGATAGGGTTGAAGAAGAGCCCGAGGAATCAAATTCCTAACATAAGAAAAAATGTTCTGCAATTGTTAGTAATAAGGAAATCAAGATATGAGTTTGGACTGAGCATGTATGATAAAATGAATAAAAGTGTTAGCCACATACTCTTTAGCATAAGCAATGACTAAAGGTTTTGTGGTTCTTTTTGTTCGTTTGTTTGTTTTTTTAATGACTGATGTAGATAATGGTCACAATGTCTATTACTTGGACCGAAGTCTTTGTATCTAGACTTCCCTGGTCTGGACCTTTGACTCAGAACAAGCCCCCTTTTGCCTTAGAGCTCTTTCCTTAGTAGACTCCGAGTCACATTGTTCTCCAGAAATCTACATCTGGGATATTAAATGGTATGGATTTATCTGTTATTACAGATAATTCCAGTTCTTTATGGACGAAATTTTATCTCTTTCTCTGTGTCTCATATATGAGTATCTATTTCATTTATATGATTATCTTTCACTTAATATAATTATTGGTGAAATAAAATCTATACATCAATGTATCTAGCATTTTGGATCATTTGATCAGTGTTTATGAATATAGAATTGGCATTTATGAATTCACTTGGATCTCATAATACTACCTTTTAGGAAGAAAAGTTTCATGCTTTTTCTTAATCCAAATCTTAATTTTTAAAGTTAGGTTTCTGGATCTGAAGCAATGTAATCTGTTTGGCTCACTGAGAACTAAGAAATGGGAACAACTTAAAATCTGTAACTTTCCATGTGGTTTGTGCTCACTGAGAAAGAATCTCTTGGCTAATAAGGGAGAAAAGAATGTTTAAATAAGGAAGTTAGAAGTGAATAAAAAACTAACATTTGAATATGAGAAGCCAAAAATGCCCCACTTCCTTTAGTTATGAAACTACTTCTGCTGACTATTATAAAGACTTGTAAACATGTATTGCCATCACCGGTTGCATTGTGTAGTCTGTACTAGGGTTTATCAGTTTCCATATATGGATCCTTTTCTGCAGCTGTGTAAGTATTCTGTAAGAAATAGAAATCATCTCCCTTTATCCTCACCCTCCTTCCCCTCTTTCCTCTGTATCTACTAATTGGAATGGTGAATACTGTTAACACAATTTATCGAATTATTTTAATGAAATAAGGCAGTACTGAAATGGATACAATGATTATTTTCCTCTTATAGCTGATAATGAGATTTGTATGGGCCTTTTATTTGGAAGAGCTGGATTTATTCTGGATTAAAATACTGGTAATGTATCACATTTTTAACATTTGAAAAAACCAATAATGACATAATGTTGTTTTCAACAAGATGAAAAACTTCTAGTGAGTCTCTTCTTACTGTAAATCTCTTATTATGTTATTGTTACTACATTATCATGAATGGTGTCATTTCCCAAGGAATTTTATGAAGACTTTAGCCAAGGGCTGTCCATCCTTTTGGCTTCCCTGAGCCACACTGGAAGAAGAAGAATTGTCTTGGGCCATACATAAAATACACTAACACTAACGATAGCTGATGAGCTAAGAAAAGGTTCGTGCATAATTTTCATAATGTTTTAAGAAAGTTTATGAATTTGTGGTGGGCCGCATTCAAAGCCACCCTGGGTCGCATGTAGCCTGTGGGCTGCAGGTTGGACAGGTTTGCTTTAGCCTATATAATTTTTGAAGACAAGCTCACCTTTTTTTTTTTACTCTATAGGGCCTTATTAAATAATTTGTGTCCATACTCTATTCTTTAGTCTTTAGGTATATCATATAAGTGAAGTCATATAATATTTTTCCTTTTTTATCTGTCTGATTTCACTTAGCATAATGTTTTCAAGCTTCATCCTTTTGCTGTAGCATTAATATATATCAGAATTTCATCCTTTTAAAAGCTGAATAATAACCCAATGCATGCATATACCACATTGTGTTTACCCATTCATTCGTGGATGAACATTTGGGTTGCTTCTGCATTTTGACTAATGTCAGTAAAGCTGCTATGAACATTGGTGTATCCATAACTGAGTCCTTACTTTCCCTTCTCTTGAGTATGTAACTCTGATGTGGAATTGCTGAATCATATGGTAATTCTGTGTTTAACTTTTTGAGAAATTGCCAACCTGTTTTCATAGTAGTTGTACCACTCCATATTTCCACGAGCAGCAATACACAAGGATTCCAATTTCTCTCAATTTTTTTTTGTGTGTGTGTGAGTGTGCGTATCTCCATCTTAATGGTCTGAAGTGGTATCTTATTGTGGTTTTGATTTAAGTTTATCTAATGATTAGTTATGTTGAATATCTTTTTATGTGCTTATTGGCTATTGTGTATCTTCTTGGGAGAAATGTTTATTCAAACCCTTTGCTCATTTTTGAATTGGGATTAAGGTTTTCTGTTTTTGAGTTGTAGAAGTCCTTTATATATTTGAATATTTTCTCCCATGTCCAGCAAGCCCTTTTTAGACCTTGATGTAAACGCAAAGGAAATTTTCATATTTCAAAGCCATTTAATTCAGCAGTTGTGGAGCTTCCATCTGTTCAACTAAAAGTAATTAACCTGCAATTTAATGACATGCTAAAGGGCAAATACCAAGACGAGAATCTAATAGATTCCTTGTAAGTGGTGAATATGTTCAAATCATATTATATGCTCAGAGGATAGGGAATAGTAATTTTGAATCCCAATAAAAAACAGTGTTATCCCCCACCAAAAATTCTTTTAACTAGTAGATATGTATTATAAAAACAGTACTCAATTATGATTATTTAATTTTGTATTTTATCAGTAAAATTTAGTGGAAATTTTTTTGTCTCTTATTGTATGTGTACTTAAGTAATATACTTTAGTTTGCTTCCTGGTTTGCAAAGCCTAAAATATTTGCTCTCGGACCCTATACAGAAAAAGCAAGCCAGCCTCTTTCATAATAGATCTATTACAGGAATTAGACCTTGCCCAGTTGTAGGAAGAATTGGGAAAGTTAAGTTCAAGGAGAAAAGTTAGATGGCTGTAAAACAAATCCCACTAATGTGAGAAATCTAACATATTTAGATGCCTAAATCATATTGCAAAGGAGAGGCAAAAAAATGTGGGGAGGAGGGAATGGTACTGCTATGTAGAGTTCGCCCCTGTGGTCCCATACCAAGTATCTGGTGGTGCATCTGAGTCATTATTAGTCAGCCCTGTCAGGAGCTGGGAGGAGGAGGTGGATATGTGCACTGGAAGAGAGCAGAGAAAACTTAGAACCTGTGGGCACCTCTGTTCATCCCTGTACTAACCAAAATGACCTTCAGAAAGGAAGGCTACTACCTCAGTTCTGCCTTTTGAGTCTTGTGCAAATCTCTTCTTTGGCCATTTCTATTTCAGAAGCATATAGTCAAGAGGGTTCTAGGAAAATGATTTTAGCTTAATCAAATTGACACAGATAAGCCGCAATGTTGAGTGAATAAATGGATGGTAAATGATCTCAGTTTTCAGTTAGATTATTTGGACTATTTGAGTTAATACCTAGATCTCTTTATGGTTCAGCCCCCTTTTTTCTTTTCTTCTTGTTAAATTTATTGGGGTGACACTGATTAGTAAAAATTACATAGGTTCCAGGTGCAAATTCTGCATTACATCTTCCATGTGTTGCATTGTGTTCATTGCCCAGCGTCAGTTCTTTTCATCTCCATGTATTTGTGTCCCTGTCCCTTCTCCCCCACCCCCCTCCCCGTTACCCTCAGATAACTACTGAATTATTGACTGTGTCCATGGGTTTTGTTTCTTTGTTGTTTTCAGTTTTATGTTCCACATATGAATGGAATCATGTAGTTCTTTGTCTTTTTCTGTCTTATTTCACTTACCATGATGATCTACCCAATTTTTAATTGAAGTTTTTGTTTTTGTTTTTATTCTATTTTGATTGTTTATTCCATTCTTTAGATTCCACACATAAGTGAGATCATATATTTGTCTTTCTCAGTCTGACTAATTTCACTTAGCATGATGTCTTCTAGTTCCATCCATGTTGTTGCAAAAGGTAAGATTTTATTCTTCTTTATGGCCGAGTAATGCTCCATTGTGTAAATGTACCAAAGCTTCTTTATCCAATTATTTATCGATGGACATTTAGGTTGTTTCCGTATCTTGGCTATTGTGAATAATACTGCAATAAACATAGGTTAATGCTGCAATAAATATAGGTGTGCTTATATTTTTACAAATTAGTGTTTTGGATTTCTTTGGATAAATACCCAGGAATGGAATTGCTGGATCATAAGATAGTTCCATTTTTAATTTTTTGAGGAACCTCCATACTGTTTTCCATAGTGGTTGGATGAATTTGCAGTCCCACCAGCAATGTAAAAGAGTTCCCTTTTCTCCACATTCTCACTAACATTTGTTGTTGGTTTATTTATTAAAATAAAAAAAATTTTTATTATTAGACTTATTGGGGTAACATCGGTTAGTAAGAGTTACATAGGTTCCAGGTGCACAGTTCTATAGTGCATCGTCTATTTGTTGCGTTATATGTTCGCCACCCAGTGTGAGAACTCTTGATGAGAACCATTCTGACAGGAGTGAGGTGGTATCTCATAGACGTTTTGATTTGCATTTCTCTGATGATTAATGTTGAACATCTTTTCATGTGTCTGTTGGCCATCTGTATGTCTTCTTTGGAGAAATGTTTATTCAGGTCTTCTGACCACTTTTTAATTGGGTAGTTTGTTTTTTCATTATTGAGTTCTATGAATTTCTTATAAATTTTGGATATTAACCCTTTGTCAGTTGCCTCATTGCTGAATATTTTCTCCAATTCTGTGGGATATCTTTTGTTTGTTGATGGTTTCTTTTGCTGTAAAATAAACTTTTTAGTCCCATTTGTTTATTTTTTCTTTTGTTTCCCTTGCCTGAGGAGATACATCATTGAAAGTATTGCTAAGGGTAATGTCTGAGAGGTTATTTTCTTATAGGAATTTCAGGGTTTCAGGTCTTATATTTAGGTCTTTAATTCATTTTGAATTTATTTTTGTATATGGTATAAGAAGGTGGTCCAGTTTCTTTTCTTTTTTTTTTTTTTTTTTTACATGTATCTTTCCAATTTTCCCAGCACCATTTGTTGAAAAGACTGTCTTTACCCCAATGCAAGTTCTTGCTTTCTTTATTGTAAATTAGTTGGCCATATACACATGGATTTATTTCTGGACTCTCTTTTCTGTTCATTGACCTGTGTGTCTGTTTTTATGCCAATACCATGCTGTTTTGATAATGTGGCCTTGTAATATAATTGGATGTCTGGTAGTGTGATTCCTCCCACTTTGTTCTTTTTTCTCAGGGTTGCTGTGGCTGTTCTAGGTCTTTTAAGATTTCATATAAATTTTAGGATTATACATTCTATTTCTGTGAAGAATGCCTTTGGTATTTTGATGGGAATTGCCTTGAATCTGTGGATTGCTTTGGGTAGTATAGACATTTTAACTGTATTAATTCTTCCTATCCATGAGCATGGTATGTGTTTCTATTTGTATGTGTTTTCTTTGACTTCTCTCTTTAGTGTCTTATAATTTTGTGAGTACAGGTCTTTTACTTCCTTGGTTAAATTTATTCCTAGGTATTTTATTTTATTTTATTTTTTGATGCAATTGTAAATGGGATTGTCTTCTTAATTTCTCCTTCTGCTAAATTGTTATGGTATCAGCCCTTTTTATTTTACCATTTATTTATGAAATAAATATTTTTCTTGTAAAATGAACTTTGTTGAGCTATATGCAATAAAATAAACTAATTTACATTTACATTTAGATGAGTTTGACTAAGGTATATGCCTGTGTAACCACCACTTTCTCAAAATATATAAAGTTTCCATAATTCCAGAATTTTTTCTCATGCCCTTTATAGTCAGTCATTTCTCTGCTAGACATAGACAACTACTATTCTGCTTGTAACACAATAGATTAGATTTGCTTCTTTTACAATTTCATTAAAATAGAATTATACAGTGTGTATTCCTTCATTTCTCTCTTCTTTTGCTAAGGATTTTGTTTTTGATATTTATACATGTTATGTATATCAGTAGTTTGTTTTTTTTTTATAGTTGAATATTATTCCATGTTTGAATAGGCTACTTTTTAATAATCCATTCACACGTTGGAGAACATTTGGATTGTTTCCAGATTTTGACTGTTAAGAATATTTGTGTTTAAGGCCCTTGCTATACATATGCTTCAGTTTCTCTTGGTAAATATCTAGGAGTAGTAGCATGTTTCATTCAAATGGTAAATGTTTAACCTTATAAGAAACTTTCAAAATGTTCTTCAAAGTAAATTTGTCATGCTACATTTCATCATCAATGGATGAGAGTTCCAGGTGTTCCATTTCCTTTCCAACACTTACCACTCTTCTTAATTTTAATCTTTTATGAGTGTATAATGTTGGTTCATTGTAATTTTGCATTTTCCTTATGACCAATCTTTTCCTATGGTCATTGACTACTTATATATATTCTTTTGTCAAATTAAAAAAGAAGACTTTTTATTATTGAGTTTGAAGAGTTTTTTTGTATCTGGATATATGTTCTTTATCAGAAATATAGGAAATATTTTTTTATTCATTTTTATTGTTAGACTTATTGGGGTGACATCTGTTAGCAAGGATTACGTAGGTTTCAGGCATACGATTCTACAGTGCATTGTCAACTTAATGTATAATAAGTTCACCACCTAATGTGACTTCTCTTTTCATCACCTTACATTTAAAGAAATATTTTCCCCAATTTGTGGCTTGCCTTTTCATTTCTTTAATGGCATATTTTGAACAGTACTAGCTTTTTATTTGATAAAGTCCAGTTTATTGCTTTTTTTCTTTATGGTGCATAGTTTCTGCTCTGCGTGTGTGTGTGTGTGTGTGTGTGTACACATTTCATTTTGTTTAATAAATCTTTGACTAACCTAATGTGTGTGAATATTTTCTCTCACGTATTATTTTAGAAGTTTTACATTTTGGATTTTTATTCTTAGGTTTATGATCCATTTTATAATAGACTGCCATGACAAAGTAACCACTTGAGCTAAAGTAATCCTATGATCCATTCTTTAAAACCTAGTTTTTGTGTGTGTTATGAGATATTGTTCAAGGTTCTCTTTTTTTTTTTAATATGGGTACCCAGTGGTTTCAGTATCAATTGTTGAAAAAAACTATCTTTCCTCCATTGAATTATTTTGGCATCTTGTTTGAAAATCAAGATGAGTCATATGTTTGTAGGTCATTTCTGAACTCTTTACTCTGTGTGAGGATATGTTTGTCTATCCTTATGGTAATTGCATTGATCTGATTACTATAATTTTTTGTTCACTTTCAGAAATTCTTTTTTTCATCTGGGTACATTGTGCTTCCATATAGATTCTAAAGCCAACTTTTGATTACTATTGAAAAACAATGAAAACAAATAACCCCCCCAAAATAACCAGACTCCCAAACAAGACAAACAAACAACAATAACAAAATCCTAAAAACTCAACCCTCCTGGAATTTTTGAATAAGATTGTGCTGAATTTGGAGATCAATTTTTTAATTGACATCTTAATAATCTGCAGTATTTCAATTCATGAATACGGTGTATCTCTCCATTAATTAGATATTCTTTAAATTCTCTTAGCCATATTTGTAGCTTTCAGTGTGTAAATCTTGCACATGTTTTAAAAAAATTTATCCCTAAATATTTTAGGCTTTTGGGTGCAAATATATATACATTTTTTTCAAATTTTATTTCTTTTTTTTTTTTTTGTTAATATGTAGAAATAACAATTGATTTTTCTAGATTGATCATGTATCCTGACACCTTGGTAACTTCACTTACTAGTACTAACATTCTTATGTGAGTTACTTATAGTTTTTGATATATATGATTATGTTGTATCTGAATATTAATATTAAATGCAAATATTCAGACCAATTTACTATTAATCCAATTTTTTATATTGTGTTGAAATCTACTGTTTTCTTATTTTTTTTCTATATGTTTTTCTTTTGTCTCTTTTTTGTTTTTGATGTATTGCGTTTATTTTGAATGTTCCTTTTTATCTCTATTGCGTTTTTTGTTTGTTTGTTTGTTTTTAGCTATACCTCTTCTTTTACCTTAGTGGTTACTTTAGGATTTACAGTGTACATTTACAATACTACTTCTCAGGCATATGTTTCAGAAATTTCTTTTAAAGTTGTATTTTGCTTAACCAGTTTTATTATTTTAATTAAAAGAGTTAAACTAGTAATTCTGTTTTTGAAATGAGTTGCTCAATATTTCAATGCCTTTCTTTTCTTTTACTGTTTGTCTTTGTGTTTGTATTCTGTATGTGCACTCACCTCTTGCTGTGGGCTTCTGTATTTTCCAAGATGACTCACCCTCATTCCTACCAGGCTTTATCTATAATTTCTTCCTAAAGTTCCTAATGTTAACTTTACCATCTTTTTTTAGCAAGTTTATTTCAAAGATCAGCTGGTTGTGAAGAATAGACTTGCTAAGGATAATCTTCAGCCAGCCCATATTTACTCCTTTTTAGGCAGAGAACACTTAGCCATTTTTATATTGTATTATTTGGCTACTCATTTGATTACCAATAAGCTGCTCCCGATTTCATTGATGGGGAGACCCTTGCAGAGAGAGCTGGAGTTTTGAAGATGGCCGCTGAAGCACCTTGAGGGGGTTTCTCAAACTCTTCTGATGTTGGACATGACACTCTACAATATTAGTTTTACCATATTCATCTCTACTTAAAACCTTTCAGCTAATGTAGTATTCAAAACAAAATGCCTGCATCTCTTCTAAGTTATCAATATAGGGGCTTTTTCGGGTCAACTTTAGTAAAAATTATGCAAAAAGTGGTAATTGGGAAGAAAATGCTGAGTTAAATAATTCAACATTATTGGGAAGTTGTTTTTCTAATAGACATAATCATTAAATTTTTGTATTATACATGTTCATTTCATCATGTGATGAACGCCCTGCATGGCATTCTTGTATTACTGGATTTGATATTTAACACATTAGCTAGGTAACCTTGAAATATAACTTAAATCCTTTGTGCTTTAATTTCCTCATCTCTGTAATGGAGGTAATGATAGTATCTACCCCATCAGGTTGTTGTGAGGATTAAATAATTTTATATAATGTGTTTGAAAAGTGTCAGACCTACAGTTATGACTCAGTATGTGTTAACTGTTATTATATACTTATTATTATTTTAGAAATACTATTTAGTGAGCAAGAGAAGAGAAAATAGAATAAAAGAAACTAATCCACCTAGTTAATGGAATAAAAAATGATCAGTAAAGGAATTTGGTGGTGTATTTACCAGAAAGTACAGAAAGTGCAACATAAGATTATTTTGCTTAATGAAGAAAGTCTGTCATACTTTTTAAACAACAACAGCAACAACAATAACAACAACAACCTAACAAACCAAACAACCACTTGGGGAAGTTCATGTTATTAATAGTTGAAAGTCAACTTGAATTTTTTTTGAAACAGCCCCTTTCCAAATATTTGAAGTTTGCTTGTTTTCATTACAGTTACACAATTTGACATTTATTTGCTTTTTATAAACAATAGGAAAGCAAGCTCTATTCAGTTTATACTTATCTCTGTTCCACATCAGTTCTTTCCCATTTTCCTTTATTTGTAGTTTACAGTAAACTCATGAAATACCATCTTTATTGGTTTGCCACCACTTGTTACATTTGTTTTTATTTTTCATATAATGAGAGTTTTGGTCTACATATGAGTATTCAGGTTCTGTTGTCTGAAGGATATCTTGTAGGTTTTATAATGTTAACTTTTTATGATGAAGATGATGTAAACTCTCCTCTCCTTTCTACCAAATAACAGGCTCAATCAAAGATAGCCCAGTGTAATGACTGTGGTTGGTATAGTTTATTTAGATGTAATATTTGCATTGGATACATTAAAATTGTTTACTTGGATGTGTGCTTAGTAGATTTTTACTTAAAATTACTTACTTAAATTATAGGGACATTTATTTAAAAATGTACTAGAAGTTAAAGTATGTATCTATAAATTTATTTTTAATTTTGGAGGCTATATCAGACCACTAATTTATCCTCACTACTGACTAGTATGCATTTGTATACCTCTATAAATTCCAGAAAGATTTTAAGGATGCTAGCTGCTTGAATAGACATGAAAATGATGGAATCATTAAAGAAAGGGTTAAAGGGCAATAGAATGAATATTGAATTGGAGAGTTAGAAGTTCTGAAAAACTTTGTTTATTAAGAGTTATTGCTTTGAAGTGTGCAGGTCAGCTCTGAGCTTCCTCATAAAGAAGCATAAAGGTATTCAGGAGAGAAAAATATTTTTTCTCGTAATGTATACCAAGAAGAATTTACTACATGGAAGTTATTTAGGGATATTGATATTAGTAGCAGTTGTGCTGGAGACAGATAAATATGCATGCATCATATTCATACATCTCTCCTTACCTTTTGCTTGTTTGGTAAAGTTTTAATGAAATGTAACCTGTTCCATCATGTGCACAAATCATTTCATTGCATACATAAATCCCAATGAATTTTCCCAAGTAAACACACTCATGTAAAAAGCCCAGCAGGTCATCATAAAATGGAATAACCATAGACCTGAAAACCCCCTTTTGTGCCTCCTCGCAGCCATGGTCTACCTCCCTAATGCAACCATTGTCTGAATTTTAACTGTATGTAGTTTTTGCTTGTGTGACCTTTACGTAAAAGGAATCAAACACTATGTAGCTTTCTGTGTCTGACTTCTTTCCATTAAAGTTATGTTTTTGAGACTCATCCATATTTTTGTATAGTATAGTTGTAGATTGTTAATTTTAATTGCTGTGTAGTTTTTCATTATATGAATATAAAACAATTTACTTGTTTATGTTTTCACAACATTCTGCTGTTGATAGACATATGGTTTCCAAGAATTGGCTATTATAAACAGTGCTGCTGTGGACATTTCTGTAGATTTTTATGCATACATTTTGGTTGGGTACATATCTAGGAGTGGAATTGCTCCACGATAGCATATACATACATTCAGTTTTAATAAATATTGCCAAGCAGTTTTGCAGTTTTTGCTCCTGCTAACAATGCATCAGAATTCCATTTTTTCACATCCGTCAGCACTTGGTATTGACAGTCTTCCTATTTTGGTAGGTATAAAGTATAATAGTATCTTATGGTGGTTTTAACTTCTATTTCCCTGATGACTAATGCAGTTGAATATCTTTTTTTGGGGGGGCGGGGGTGGTTCCCTGGCTGGGAATTGAACCCAGGCCCTGGAGGTGAGAGCCTGAAGCCTAGCCACTACACCACCGGGATTCCCCGAATATCTTTTCCTATGTTTATAAGCCCTTTGGATATATGTTTTGTTAAGTATCCTTACAAATCTTGTGCCATTTTTCTGTTGAGTTGCCTGATCTGGTCCTCTATTAGCAGTCAGTTTTAAGTCTGGGGCCACTGAAGGATGCTGAAGTATAGAAATTCTATATTCTTGATTGCAAAGCAAGACATATAACTTAGTTATCAGGCATAAATGCAGAAAAGTTAGTATTTTATTACTAAAAGGACCGATGTAAATTACTACCCAGTAGAGGGCTCATGTTACTCTGCACAGGCTTAGACTGGAAAAATAATCATTCATAAGGACAACTCCATTCTAACAAGAATAGGTGAAGCTTGGAAAAGGGCCTCACAGCATGAGTTGGCTGCAGAATATGCTCCTGATAATAAATGAATTGGCTGTTGGATGTAATTTTCCAATCTTTAAAAATTATTATTCATCTCAGTATTGAAAATGGTCTGCCAAAATGATGATTTTGGTATAGATGGCAGTAGATATTGAAGTAGTTATTGAAGATTGAGACCAAGGCCTGCAGTTTATTAATGTTAAAAATTGCACGGAGTATTGGGAGACAATCGGCTTTGATGCAATGGCAATTTCCTGCTCTTAGTTTATAAATGGCTCTCATCCTTTTTATATTAAATGAATTAACATGTTAAGTGGGTAAGAGTGCTCGGCACTGAGTAAGCACTCAGTAAATTTTGATTATTGTCATTACTGTTAACTATATTCTCCTATTTCTTCTGTTATACCTTCTGCTGCTGGTGCTTGAAATTGGGCATTATTTGTGAGCTTACCTTAATTTTGTGTAATTTAATTTCTTTTGACATCTGTAGGAAAGCAGGTCTCTGATGTGTAAGACGATGAAGAGTCCGGAGTCCCTCTTCTTATCTCTCATGTGTTCTTGATCATGTATGCAAGACTTCCCAAGAGACAGGTAGGGCTGGCATCTGCCTCTTCACTCTTGTACGTCTAGCATCTGGCACAGGGCCTGGCCCTCACAGGAACCTCATAAACGCTTGTGGAAGGTTTGCTCCACTGCATCTTTTACTGTACCATCTGCTGCATGAGAGATGTATGGATATCTTGTGTGTTCAAGGACCATGTGGAGTAAATTTGGAAAAACTGTTGGCAGAGTGGAAAAAGGATTCAGGTGAGTCTGACTCGATCCCAGTTTATCCAATTCCCTCGCTGTGAAACCTTGGAAAATTCACTTAAACCCTTGGAGTTTTGGTTTCTTCAGCCGTTAAATAGAAATAAAGAATTCTAAACTCTAAAAGTTATTGTATGGATTAGGTATAACCTACCTAAAGGACTAATAAGTGCACACTCGTCACTAAATGGTATTATTTATTACTAATAACTGTCATTTTAAAAAATTACTCTAACCTCTGCTTTGATTGTGCCCATTTCTTGTTTATTCCACATCCTTAAATCTTTTTTTTCTGCATTATTTTAATAAGGACTTGAAGTTCACATGTTCACAAAATATTATATGATGTTGATATCCCTGTGGTTCACTCTTTTTTCATAAATGTATATTGGGAAGAGGGACAATATTTAGTAGCATAACTGTTTCATCCTAGCCTACAGGCCCCCCTTCCTTATCCACCTAGGAATTTTATCTTGGCCAGTCAGGATTCTGTATCTTTTGATGAAGAATCAGGACAGTTGGTGATGAGAAATGGGAAGGTAGCTGTAAATTACCCTGAATATTATTTATTATTAATATATATGTATGAAAAATTTCTTTGTTACACTTTTGATGGTTTTATATATATAATTCTTGTTTCCTCAACGAACTATGAGCCACTCACCTTTGAAGTACTCCCTTTGGGAAGCTATGCACCCATGCCAGCCTTCAAAGCAATTTTGGAACTCTTACTGGAGTGGCCATCAGAGCTGTAGTTGCACCCAAAATCTGACAGTTAAGTTTGCGAACTTGTCAGTGTGTGCTTATGTTGGCAGCAGTGTACAAACAGCTCAGTAAAGTGTTACCAAGGTAAGCACCTTGTAGAATGAAGTCATCTTGAATAGGTTACAAATATAGCTGGAAAAAAAAATAAGAAAATGCAGTTAAACTCCTAAACTCAATCTGTCTCTTCAAACAGTAAGAGGGAAGACCTGTAGTGTTTGAAAATTTGTACAAATTACACTAAAGCAAAAATATTTCTTGTAGTGGGATATTTTCAGTCTGAAAATTTTGCCATCTGGAATTATTTTTAAAGGACAATACTATTAAATCTTTTGAAATAGAGAATTATCCTTTTAATGGGAAATCTGTATTTGATTGTAAAGATGGAACACTGTGTCCTTGGCCTGATGGTACTTGAATTGTAGGCTTAACATATATATAGTAGAGGCTGGGATTTCAGTAAATTTATTTCAGGCCTGCAAGTCTGGAAGAATAAATGCATATATATGAGTAGAGGGGTATAACAAAGTGATATTTACTTCTATTATAATGAATTCCATGTAAGTGATGCCATCAGACTCCTTGTTTCATTATTATGATGTTGTGGAAGTGGAGTTAATTTGGTGATGGCTGTAATTAGCTATTGGCAAATCAGACTGCATAATGAGATGCAAAATAGCTCATTGGCAGGTTTACACAATAAAGCAGTTTGCCAGGAGACAGTATATTGCTTTTTTCAAGAAAAGGAAATCATGTACTACTCTAAGACAACATGAATCTATAATATATGGAGCAAATTTAAAAAGAGAACCAGAAGTTCAAAAGTAACTCCAATATTTTTTAAAGGGGACCCTGTTTTACATTTTTGTTTATAAACTATCCAAGAGTTTAGTAAGTGATGGCCAATGCTGGTAATGCTGACGGTTTTCCAGATAAATCAGAAAGGTGGCATAGGATTTATGAAAACTGGTAAGGTGAAGATTTGGTCTCTGGTCATTTGGAAGTGTGGACTTTCCCAGCTGTATCCAGAGACAGTGCCTCTCCTCATGGCTTGTGGCTGAGCTTCCGGTAGGTAGGGCTGCAGACTTCACAGGTGATCAAGAATTGGAATGAAGAGATGAAGGGTTGTGACTGAATTGTTGTTGGAGTTTTGTCTGCTGGAAATCTCTAGAAATTTTATTTGCCCCCACCCTAGGATCCTCAGTCTTTTAAATGATTTGTCTAAACCTTTTCACTTTTTATTTTATCAGTACCAGTAAACACTTGCAGGATCTGGGGTGAGAGAATAGGATGAAGTTGGAGGGTTGTATTTTAAGGAAGTCACTCATATCTGTGGTATATGTGTAAGCAAAGCTGAGCATTTCCCAGTGACTGCCTGGTTGATACTGTAATACATTTTTGATACATGTTAAGCTTGATGTTAAGCTTAACATTTAAGCTTGTCCATGGAGGGAAGTGTTTGTAATGCTTTTCTGGTCCTCAGCATTCTTATCAAACCTCTGTGCACATTTTAAGTCATAGGATCATGGAATCATAAATAATCTTGTCTGATGAACTGAGGTGCAGGGGTTAAATAAACTTGTCTAAAATCAGACACATAGAAAATATAAATGTTTCTGACTAAAGGAAAAAAGAAGAAAAATAGCTTTAAAGTTCCCCAAAAGTTCATCATTCAAACAGTAGTTTTGTTAGAGATGTTTCTTAACAAGATTTAAAAACTTGATTCACATAATCCAAATATTTCTGACTTAAATATATTTGTTGTGTGCAAATCGGTTTGATATTTCAGAAACTCAAATATCTTGTTTAGGATTTTAAAAAGTCCCATGAAAAAGAATATGAGACAAAATTAGAGAATACTAGTGCTATTTTAGAATAAAATATAAATCTCATAATAATTATTTAGAAAGTTTAATGCTATAATTAGAAAGTTTAATGCTTCTGATAACATTTCCTTATATGATGAAAGTATTTAGACATGTCTACATAACATTCAAAGTATTTTTAAATGTAAGATTTGAAAATATATTTTTTGCTGTAAGAAAATAATCACATCAAAATGCGGAAGTTTGACATGGTTCCACTGGATTCCAGTGGGAGTGTCAGCAGGGCTGTGTTCCTTCTGGGTGCTTTTGGGGAGAATCTGTTTCCTTGCTTTTTCCGGGTTCTAAGTTCCTCCCATTTTTTGACTTGTGATCCCTCATCCCATTTCAAAGCCTGAAATGGCAGGCTGAGCCATTCTCTCTCTGACTCTTCTCCCTCTCTCTTTCTGCCTCCTTCCAGGACTCTTGTGATTATATCAAGCCCACTTCAATAATCCAGAATCATCTGCCGATTGTAGTCAGCTAATTAGCAACCTTAATTCCATCTACAACCTTAGTTCCCCTTTGCCACGTAAGGTAACAGCTGAGGGGGGACCCCTCCAAAAAACCCCCAGAATTTATTTATACAAAATTGTGCATTTATTCTTAACATGTTTAAACTTCAGTCACCTTCAAAATACTCTCCATTTGATGCAATGTACCTATCGAGACGTTTTTCCCATTGCTCAAAACAGTTTTTGAATTCACTGATTTTGATGCCGTTTATTACTTCTGCCTTTTTTTTTTTTTTTTTTTTTGTTTCACCTCTTCCACATCAGCAAATTGTTCCCCTTTGAGAGCTTTTTTTATCTGGGGAAACGAAAGTCACTAAGGAAGAGATCAGGTGAATAGGGAGGATGGAGCACAGGGGTCACATCATTTTTGATCAAAAACTGCTGAACATTCAGCGTAGTCTGGGTGGGTGTGTTGTCATTGCCACATGTTGTCTGCACAAATCACCCATCATGAAATGGTCAAACATGTGACAGTCTCCAAAAAATATTCACTGAAGAATGCAGCCTCTCAAAATAACGCCAGCTGCAGACGGGTACACCGATGCAGATGGGTTCCTAGAACTCTTACCTAGTGGTGGAAGCCTGTACTACAAGGGGCCCCCCCTCCAGAAGATACTTTCAGTTTTTATTGGGTCCCTTTCATATTCATATGTTCATCAGATTAGGATGTAGACATTTTTGGAGGGTCATTATACTGGCTACTATGATTTATTATCAGTTTAACTTTTCTAGTTCATGAGACACTATAAATTTGACTTAGAGAGCTGAGATGATGAAATGTATAATGAAAATGTGTATACAGCTGAGTCAGTTTGAGATTAGAGGCATGTTAAATAAGAAACCCTGATAAGGTAGGAGACGAGATGAGTTAGGTTCAAGTCTGCTTGTGCTCCTAGGGGTAATTGATCTGTTTGATTCATTGGGCCACTGTGTGTGCTGGCCAATATATTGCAGACCTGAATGCCATCCTATCCCAATCAAACTTCATATTTTTTCTAAATAAGTAGTAAGAATAATACATAAAAATCATATAGTAGTTTTAAAAATGGAAGTATAATTTTCTCTCATCCTAATAAGTCCCTCATTGATATTGTTGCTAACCCTGTTTTCTCCTTAGATGTATGGAACTGTGGAATGAAAGTGTGCAGTGGTATAATTTCAGTACGTCTGAAGTTTGTAATTCAGTAGGTAACTTGAGCTCCAAGACTTGAATGTCTCTTCTGGCCAATATTTAACAAACTGACAACCCAAGACTTGATCCCATCATGGGAGAGTGGTAGAACTGCAGTTATATTAATATTTAAAAATGGTATGAGACTTGCATGTACCAGTACAGGAGAGAAAGTGGGCATTTAAAAAGTGATGGAAACAAAAAGAGTATAAGGAAAAAAGGGATAGAGTATTTTTTAAAGTGGGTAAAAATAGAAATGTAAAGATGTAGTATAATGATATAGATCAACAGAAACAACAGAGCAAAGTCACAGAAGGAAAATGAAAGTTATACAGAAAGTACAGAAACTGTAGAGAGAGTTTGAGGAAAAACAGATGTAGGAGAAAAAAAGTACAAACATCCAACATTGGGCAATGCAAGAGAAAGTCCAGTAAAATGGTGAAGTAAACGTGAGCCAGAAATACAACAAAGGTTAAAATAATGTTTGCTTTGCTTAGCCTTAATAACAGGAAAGGGACTTACTATCTTCTTATAGTTTCCTGTCCAAAAATTAAAATTTGTGGCCAGTTCTATGAAGTCTAAGCTGATAACAACTACTTACCCCTAAAAATTTCTGAGTACTCAAAAAACATATAGTAAATTTCATCATTTGGCAAAGTTCTTTGGGAATTTTTTTCACTATGTTTTTATGTTTATTACTATTTTAATACTCAATTTTAATTTGAGTATTAAAATAGTAATAATATTTATTATTATGTTTTTTTAAGTGATTAGAGGTGAAATTTTCTATGTAAAATTATCCTGCTAAGAGATGGGCACATAAGGTTTAGCATAAAATTTGGCCAAGCACCATCAATTGATACGTGCTTGAAGCAATGAGCCCTGTTTGTCTGGCCAAAGTGGAGATGTGACTTGCTTGCAGGCAGAGAGATTGATTAAATGACATTTCTGGATTCCTTCTAAGTCTTAAAATGACCATTTAGATTATTATCTGTAAACACTCCATTTCCCAGCTGGTGGGCCAATTAGCTCTTCTCTGCTTTGAAAATAAAGTTAACTTTCAATTATCTGCACTAATTAGGGAGAAGTGGCATGGGATACATAAACCAAAATGATGGAAAGTCTGACAATAATTTTATTTTTCTTCAAAAGGGTTTTGTAGTTTATTTAAAATGGTGCTTAGGAAGTTCTAAATATGCACAACTTTTCAGACAAATGAACTTGTTATCAGTGACCTTCTCTAACCTTATCTTGGTCCCTTTTAGAGGCTAGTGTAGGATCTTGAATATCTTCCAGAATATTTGTTGAATTGAGAATGCACTGTCAGACCTGACCATGGAGCTTGCGTCCTCTTCCCATCCCATCCAGTTCCTCACCTGCTTCCCATCGCAAATGGGGAATGACCTTCATCGTGACTCATGGGAGTGGTGGCTGAAAGCACCATACACTTCACTACCAGCATCTGGCCTAAAAGAGATTCTCCTTCAGCTTTTGCTGTCCTCAGGCATGCCAAGCATGTTCCTTGTTTAGTTATTTTCTACTTACCCCCTCTTTCTGAAAGGTTCTTTTCTTGGATGTGTATACGGCTTTCCGGCACAGTTTCTTTAGGAATCTGTTTAATTGTCAGCTTCCTTAACCTTCTTACTGAATTGTACACGCTTCATTCACTGTCTCCTTCACTCTGTTTTGTCTTCCTTCATAATGATTTTCATCCTCTGATCACCTGACATGCCATTTACTGATTTGTTTAATGTCTGTCTCTGAATATTAGTATAAATTCTCTGAGGGCAGGAATTCTGTTTTGGTTACCTGTGTATCTGTAGTATCTAGAACAACATATGCACATAATAGGTAATTTATAAGTATTTGTTGAATATATTAATTCAGGATCTTATATATGACAGGAGTGAATCAAGTACCACCCCTTAATAGGAGAATATAGGCAGATTATAATCAAAGTAATGTTAGATACTTTATCAATCTCAAAATCCTTTACATGCCATTGGCAAACTCTGGTTATTAGTAAGATAAATATTATCCACTGTTAGGAAATGAGATAAGCGAAAACACTGTTTTCTTAGCTGTTAGTTTTTTGGGCTCTGACAAATGATATTTTTGGGTTCTTTGAGATGATGTTACTTTATAAACGTGTTTGCCTTTTGATTAGTGCTTTTGGTGACTAAAACTCTCAGGATTGCACTAAAGATGTGAGAGATTCAGAGTTGTTGGGGGCTGGATACAGAATACTGCGGCAGTATGGGAAGCCAGACACTGCAGTGACAGTAACTGAATGGTCAATGTCAGGGTGCTCTATGGGACATAATATGTCGTACAATCCTATATATACATGGACAGTAGTGTAATGCTGGGGTATGACTGGTGAGGTTTCCATTAGCTCCATTCATTAACTGTAGTCAGTCACTGGCCTGACTTTAGTGCTTGATAGTAGTTTACCCTTAATTGGGAGGGCTGTGTATTTGGATTGGTTCTAGGATATCATAGCTACCCAGTTAGGGCAAAGCGTCCTGAAGTCACTGCAACTTATTGGAGTACTGCTAGAGGGACCACAGAATAACTTCTGTTTTTTTCAGGGGTGATTAAGACCAAGGACAATAAAAATAAGACCAAGGACCAGAAGGCCTGATGACTTAGGCCCACCTAATTTGAAACTTGGTCATGAATTTTGGTGTTACTCTAGGTGCAGATGTGGCTGTGTCTTGCTGCTTTCTATCCCTTGCTTTCTTAAGTATGGTAAATATCAGAGTAGGTAACTGGGCAGTTTTTTTCAGTCAGAATTGATGGGAATAGTGTTACTGTTTTCATTAGAATCTCTCTCTCACCATAGTTCTTGACACTTTATGTCTCTGCTGTGACCACTGCGAAACTTCTTAAGTTCTCTGGAAACTCCACATATTTATTTTAAAAACTTACCCTGAATTTTCTGGTTTTGCTGTACGAAGCTATTTATTGTCTACCTTCTCTTTTTCTAATCACTCCCACAAGAGCATCAGTGTTCCTTAAGGGACTTGGAAAATCAGACTATTTGGTACCTTAGTGTGTGTGGCATTTACTTCTCCTAGGAGAACTCCATCCACTTCCATTGTTTCATAGTCTGTCTTTGTTAATTTTAATACAATTTTTACATCAGTGCATCCCTGTAATAAGAGTTCAGACTATAACCCTAGTTTTTGTTTTAATGGAACTGAACAGATGATTCCAGAAAACATGATGATGGGAGTAGTTTCACTGCCTTTGTCTAACTATGTCTCCATAGGTAGAGAATACAATATTACCTGGCTTTTAGGTTACAAATTTTAATTTTCATCAGTTTTTGATAGAGGCGTTCATTGATTGACTCTCTGTTATTAATGTAATCCTTAAATTTGTCCCTAAAATTGAGAAAGCATGTAAGAGCAATGATACCCATTGCATAAAGTCAGAAAAGGGATCCTTACTTAATATAATAGAATTCTACTAAATTTCTATAGTTATAATATGAAATTAAAAATGTGTTTCATGTACCCTGTGCTAAAGTGTTACTCATACAAATACCAGCAGGATATTGTTATATAAAATGTCCCTATACATGCTATTTGAATACTGATATTTTAAAATATTGTTTTTTTAAATAGTTAAAAAAATTAAATTTGTTAATTAAATGCTGAGTCAAAGAATATATGACTGAACAAATGATAGAAATGAGACATATAATTATGGAAATAAATGTGAAGAATTACAATAAGTTTGGGATACGGATACAGTACTGACAAAGGTACCAGTAATGCGCAATTAAGTAAAAAGGGCAGGCTAAATGAATGGAAGTTTCTGAAGTGTGAGTTCTTAGTACCAAATATTGAGCACTTATTAGAAAGGATTTTGAGCATTACCTAATTTCTATAAAAGTAATTTCTAGAGAAATACAACACAGAAAATGCAGCTCTGTTGTGGGAGTGCAGAGGCAGGAGGGTCAGCTTGTTCCATTTTGAGGAAGATTATTCTTCTGAGCACAGAATTTTAATGTAGGAACTTTATCCAGTTTTTGCTTACTGTGATGGTAAGTTGGTCATGAGAGTTCATCTGGATTTCCATGAAAAGAAATACTTAGCTTTTATGAGTATGGGCAGAGTGGAAATCTCTGTTCTTTATAAATCGAGTGATAGAACACAGATATTATTTTGGTTTACTTTTACCACATGGCCATAACAAATACTGATGGGAAGTAAAGATCCTAATGAAATTGGACAAACCCACTGTAGTTTCCCAGCATCTGATAAGCTAATAATCATGGGGGATTTTTATCTCATATGCTGGCAGTGATGCTAAGATGTGGAGAAAAGTCTTCAGAATTCATAGAATTGCAGAATAAAATGGCAGTGGTCTTTTTGTGTTAGAGAGTGTGCCAAAATCAATTTGAATTAACTAATACCATCTTTAGCTTGCACATGGGAAAAAGAAAGATTGCTTAAGGGCTTCTAAGTGTGACCTTTAAAAATTGGGTGTTACTGTTTTCTAATGGAAAGGGAAAGAAGTCCATATATGGCATGAATATCAGACCATTGCTTGACATACCAAATTCTTAGGCATGTGGATGAAAGGACTGAATCATCTTATACACTTACTACATATTTTTATATTGTGTATCTAACATATTATAGTTATAATTATTTTTTATTTCTGTCTTTTAACTTCTATGCCAGAATTAAAAGTGATTTATGCACCATCATCCAGTCTTGTTTTTTCCACTCCGGGGAGCTCCGGTGTTGAAACTTAGGTTCTGTGTCAGGAGGAGGGACTGTGACGAGAGAGTGCCATTCCTTTTCCTATGGGTTTCAGTGAAGCTGGTTTTATGCTAGCTTGGGATGTAGGATCCTCTTAATGGCTCCTGGATTTCTCATAATGTAATATTGTTGATTCAGTGTTTCAATGAGAGGAAGAAGGGTTTGGGGCTTCCTACTTTACCGTCTTGCTGACAACAACCCCTCTGACTGTATAATTTTTAGTAGGCTGACCAGATGTATCATTTTAAATGGGGCAGAGAGCAATAGTACTGTCCCGTTTCAAATGGTATGTATGGTTAGTCTACTGACACTTGAATTTTAGTCCAGGGAGACTATGCTGACCATTCCTACTATTTGAAGTGGAATAGTGCCATTGTTGTCTGTCCTGTTTAAAACAGTATGTCTGGTCAGCCAGTTTTAAGGCAACTGTTTGATGTAGGTTAGACCCTAGTTAAAGGCTTTAAACTGGGCTATTATATTAAAGCATCAAAGCTAGTATTTTACTTGGTAAAACAAAATTTTATTAAGCGGTGATGGAATTTAATTTTTAATATACCTAACAGATTTGTGCCTCTGATATGCATGTTCTTTATTCATCTTTGCTTTGAGGCATACATAGCAGACAGTTTTGTGTAAACTCCAAATTTATCTCACACAGGTTACATTTGACCTTAAGTACACATATAGTTATTTTATTTTCTGTTCTGGGCTGCTCCAAACTTTAGGCATATACATGCTGCTCAAAAGCGTGGAGACATTAATGCTCCTATTAGGGCAAGCTTAACCAATGAGAGGCAAGAGACAATAAATAAATGCTTCTAGTCAGTCCTTGAGTGGACAGTTCTGAGAGATGTCCTTTCAGCACCTTGGAAGTTCCAAGGTGGGAGCATGCTCTGTTGTCCCTCATCAGCAGTGACGCTTGTAGTAAATTTTCATATTGGCCTGCCTTCATTCTCCCTGGTCCATTATTCCTGCTCCTTGGGATTGCTGTACAACAGTCTTTGTCTCAGACTCTCCTTTTGGGTATAACTCAGATAAGAAGGCTTTTAATCTAAGTCTTATTCCACTTTATCAAGTTTAACCCTAAAGATTTTTAAAATGATTAAATAGTAAGTTAAAATCCACAACAACCAAGTTCTGAAAGTTATTAGCACTCAAGAGTGTGATGAAAGTTTGTTGTTCTATTCCAGACTTTTCAGGAAAAGGATAAATAATATCAGTGTCCAAACAGTGAACTGAATGAACTGAATTGGGTATTATAACCTCAAGACAGGAAAAAAATGTTCAAGTTTGATGGGCCCGAGGGTCCTGGCTGAGTACAGACTGGGAAGATGATGGAAGGATCTTTAATGCCTCTTACTGTTGTCTTTGATGCCTTTTTATTTCTGAGGATCAGCTTTGCCTATTTCACTGAGGGAGGAAAAGGGTCTGATGAATTCATTCACTGTGCAATGTAGTGACCCTATGTTAGCTGTTTTAGGAACATTCACATTATAATAGAAGGCAAGGGAGAGTAGGTCTTTATAGTGACATTTTAGTCACAGGGAGGGTGCTAGCTTTCCCAGGAATCCTTAAATCACACTACACAGCCACTCACTCTTTTACTTTGTACCAAAGCTTGTCTCTACAACCTGGGTCTAATCAGTATTATAGGATAAAAAAACCTGTTGCGTGACATTTAATTAAAATAGCTTTTATTTTCAGATAATCTTAGGTTCTTTAACTCTCCCAGAAGTATTATAAAAATGTTATCTCCATACAGCCTAGACAAGAAGAGCTGTTCCAAGGGAGTGAGAAGGAAGTGATAAAGGGCTAAATTTGTGAGGACTAGAGCAGACCACTCCAGTTATGGTCATTCTGGTCTTTCAAACTGGGGACCCTCCAAGGGTACAACAGGGAGCTGATTGGTCTGTTCCAGCAACAAGGAGCATCAAGCAAACCTAAGTATTGTTGTTAGAAGTCCAATTTTCCTCTTAGAACTTTCTAGAATTAATTCCTAGTATGCCAAATTGGTCAACCCAGGACATCTAATAGCAACTCTCTGTAGTAAACCATTCCAGATTAGCTGTAGACATTAGCAGAAGGCTTTTTTTTTTTTTTTTTTTTTTTTTTTTTTTTTTTTTTTTTTTTTTTTTTTTTTTTTTTTTTTTTTTTTTTTTTTTTTTTTTTTTTGTTAGCTCTACCACTTTGATTAAGAGATTCTGATTATGTTTGGAAGAATCTTGATTATGGAAATTTTTCACACCGTCCATCACCATGAAATGTATTGAAATATACTGAAATGATTTGATTTTTCAGTTCCAACTATCTAAGGGGGTTGCTGATTTAGGTATTCTAGAATTCTTTTTTGACCCATAAAGAAACTCCTTTCTGAAATATTCCCTTATCGCAGTTTAAAAATGGGTTCTGATACTTCTGGTTTCTCTGATTATGTACCTAAATGCATTTATGAATCTGTGTTGATCTAGAATGCCAAAATAATGAAAAATTTAGTTGTAATACTTGCAATTTTATAAAAATATTATAAACTTTTATGAAAATACTTAACTATATCATGAAAATCTAAAGGGGTGTAGCAAGCTCTTTGTGATGGCTTATCAAACTGGATTGTTAAATATTACAAAATTTAGACAAGAAATAAAATGCAACAATGATCTATTTTCATTTAATTTGTATGAAAAATTAAATAACGTTTTCTTTAACATCCTTCTTATAGTCTAGCTTTTATAAATGTTTAAGGATATAAACAAATCTTTTTAAAGGCATGTAATATCTCAGGCCCTTTGATAACTGCTTTTTAACAGATTATTTCATTTTGTTTTTTGTGAAAGATTTTATTCCCTATTTTAATTTTATTTTTTTCAATTATACTTGATAGTCAATATTATATTAGTTCCAGGTGTACAGCATAGTGGTTAGACATTTATAAGTATATAACTTACACAGTGATCCCCTGATAAGTCTAGTAGCCACCTGGCACTGTACATAGTTATTTAAATTTTTTTATTTTTGTATAAACTTCATAACTTGTGTAGATTATTATCACATTTTAAAGAAGAAAAAAATAGAGGCTCACATAATATAGCTTATGAAACTCATGCAGTGAGCAAGGGCAAAGTCTGGAGGCAATCCTGTTTCCTGTCTTCAGATTCAAGTTTTTTGAAATACATCATACCTTTCTAAACAAAAATGTATGTCCCAACATTGTATACTATAGGCCTCTGAAACAGACCTCATAGACACAGAATAATGGCATAGTGGAGATACAAACATGAGTGGTTTACAGATGGGAATAACTTGAGCCATGACACCATGTTGGTTACATTAAGTTCCAGGTTACCTTAGCATTGGGTTTGGGGTAGAGGAAATAGAGTATAGATTAATCCAGAAGAAGATAGAGGGACCCACCTAGCTCAGGATTAATGCAAACTATGGAGAAAAGCTATAACTGAAGTGAGGGGATCTAGTGAACATTTGATAATAGGTAACAAAAAGGCTCCATAAGTGCAAAAAGAACTTTTCAAAAAGAAGGTAATTTTTGAAGCAACATGGAAATTCTATGGTATAAAACTAACAATGCTTCATCAGTAAAAAAAATTAAGTGTTGTGGAAATTGTGAAATAGGCTAACAATGGCTGGAGGGATATGTATAGACAGTGGGGGGAATAGGTGGAGAGGAGCACACAGATAAAGATAATTGGGTTGTTGACTTTGGGACCAGCATGTTGAATGTTAGGACAAGGTTTTAAAAGGCCTAAGAAACATTGAGATATCACTTTGTACCCATCAAAAAGGCAAAGTTTACACTTTTGAAATGATTCCATAGCTCTAAGATATTCTGTTCTGTTTTTATTTTATTATAATTATTATTTTTTGGGTAAGTCCTTGGCTGGGAATCGAACCCAGCCATGACGATGAGAGTGCCGAAGCCTAACCACTACACCACCAGGGAACCCCCCCTGTTCTGTTTTGAAATTATTTTTTCTCTTTCACATTTTGGTTTTGGATGTTTCCATTCATCTACCTGCAAGTTCATTAATTCTTTCTTTGGCCATGACCAGTCTACTGATGAGTCCATAAAAGATGTTTTTCATTTTTCTAACAGTGTTTTTGATTTCTGGTATTTCCTTTGGTTCTTAGAGTTTCTATCTCTGCTTATTTTATCTGTCTGTTCTTGCATGTTGTCTATTTTTTTTTTTTTGCATTAGCGCATACAAAACATAACATTACATATAACATAATACAGGTATTTTAAGTTCCCTGCATGGTAATTACAAAGTCTGTGTTGTTAGTTTGGTTCTGATGTTTGCTTTATCTCTTCAAACTGTGTTTTTTCTTTCTTTTTAGCATGCCTTGTAATTGTTGTTGAAAGATGGGCATGATGCATTTGGTAATAGGAACTGAAGTAACTAGGCCTTGTGTATGAGGTTTTATGTTGTTATGGCTAGGAGTTGGGTTGTAGTTAATGTTTGCTATATAGCTTAAGGTACCGGAGGCTTCATATTCCTCCAGTGTTTTTATTTTGTATCTTCTGTTGTCTTTGGGCTTCTGTAAGAACTTATCCTCAGATAGAATCTTCATCTTGTAGCTCTTTCAGCTATAATCTACTGTTAATATTACTGGAGAGCTATGGGAGCGGGGGCCATGTGTGGAGTAAGGGAAATGTTTTATGCTATTTTGATTAAGTCTCAGTTTTTTAGTAGGTATGTATCCCTGGGCTATGACCCCTACTTCATACTTTGTAAAAATAAAATACTTTATACTTTTTCCTGCCCTAGATGAGACAGGAAGGTTAGAGGGAGGGGGCTGTCGTATGGGAAATTTCCTTCCTCGGGTGGGAGTGAGGCTCTGGTAAAGTCTGTTAAAGTATTTTCCCCTGGAGAGTAGGCCTTTGCTATGGAAAATGCTCTGGACATGTGTTATAGTGGTTACTTTCCCCCTGCTTCTATCAACGCTACAAGGGGATATTTCTAGGCTCTTCGCTGTGAGAACCTGGTGGGGTTCCAGGAGGTAAAACCTATGAATGTGTGGGGGCCTTCCTGTGACTCTGGCTTCTTAAGGATGCTCATTTTCATGCTAGTCCATACTTAATTGTTGGTAATTTTTCAAAATAACCATTTAAGTGTTCTGACCAGTTTATGGTTCCAGTGGCTTCTCTGCCTTGGGTTAGGAGACACTGACTGTGACTCTGGATTTTCCTACCTTTCCAGGTTTCAAGGTGGCAGTTTGCCCTACCACCTCAGTTCTCTCTTAAGTTTAAGAAAAGTTATGGGTTTTCAACTTTTTTTCTTGTTGTAAGGATAAGGCTGACAACTTTCAAGGTCTTTACATGATGAAGCTCAAAACAAGTTCTCACCAAAGGCACATCGAAGGCAATGTTTAAAAAGTGGATAATATGAAGTGGTTATGAAGATGTAAGAAGGTTGGAATTCTTATACAGTGCTATAGAGATTATAAATAGGTATAGAAATTTTGCAGACACTTGTCAGTTTTATTTACTGAGATTAAACTCCTTAAAAATTTTGAATTAGCAATGCCACTCCTAAGTATGTCACCCTACAGGGAAGATATGTGTGAGTGCCTTTATTTTGACATGGTTTATAAGCAAGTGGAACTTAGTAGCACAGGCATGTATCATTGGTGTACTGAATAAATGAAATATGACTGATGCCTACAGTGGAATACTGCATAGCAGTTAGAATCACTGTGGATAGATATTATAATGACTGTGTTAAAAAAGTTTGAAAGAGAATCATATCTAACATAGCACTTATATAAAGAAAGAAAAAAAGGAGAAATACATAAATGGCACTAAATGTTTTACCAGCATCCATGAATGTTGAAGGACGTTTTTCAAACACATTAGCATTGAAGTCTGTGGAAGGGAGGGGAATAAAAGTGAAGATGCATAAGAAGGGGAAATATAAAACAAACAAGAGAACAGCCTTCCTTGACTGATAGGATAATATGCTGTGAACTGAATCATAATATGCTATTACATGAACAGAAAACATAACTTGACTTTTGGCAGTTGAGTTCTAAAATACCAACCAGTCAATAATCAACCTCATCCACCCTCCTAAAAAACAAAACAAAACAAAAATAAATAAACATAGAATTTGAAAGCCAAGTCTAACATAAATTTAATGGTGTGAAGCTGGACTCAAACGTAAGCACTAGATATTTCTAGAACTCTGCAAAGGATAATACTAACATATTTATGGAACATATATTTGCCTATGTATTAGCCAAGAACTTGTACAGCTTATTTAGTATTATATGGTATAGTTGGCAAATTTAAAATTGTTTAAAAGTAACAAAGAAAATAGCTCATTCTTTACTTGTTTATTTTTGCATTCAGAATATGTAATATGTAATATAGAGTATGTAATGGGCATAAATTGACAGTCCTAACCCAGCTCACTTAATCCCACTTTGATGGGGTAAAATTTCCTTTGATGTCACCATTAACCCTTATGGAGGGCAAGTCTTTCATCATCTATACAAAGGATTTACAAGTATTCTATTGGATTAGTTAGTTATTCAAAGGAGAGCGTCAGGTAAATTGAACAGCTCACTATGCCCTCCTTGAGCAGCCTTTCCACCTTCAAACATTGAGATGTTTTTATTTGTTTCTCCCCAGTTTATGTAGACTCTCATCACTTTTTCTTCCCTAGTTGGGTTTATCTAAGCACGGAATAGCTCAGTCTGCAATTTTGTATCTAATTTTTTCAGTGTGGATAGTCCTTTGTTATTTTTCTACTGTAGGTGGCAATTCTATCTTGAAGTTTGGTGGAGGAGAGGGCCAAGGGAGGGGAGGACCAAGTGAGGCAGGAAGTGCATTAATCCATGGAACTATCATCTTTGCACATAGCTAAACAAAAATATGTAAGGCACAGTGAGATATGCAAAGTGAATGAAATAAAGATATGAACTTGGAGGAGCTCATAATCTAGTAGTGCTATTCATTCACTCCTTCAGGCATAGAGTGGACGTTTATTTAGAATTTACTCTGTTCGAGGGACTGCACAGTGGACACAGTCCCCACATACAGGAAGCTCCATCCTTTGAGGAAGTCAGCCATACACAGAAATAATTCATAGAACATAATAAGTGCTAAAATAGAGGTAGAAGTATTGTGAAAGCTCCAGGAAGGAATGTCAAACTGTTCATCTTTAGAGGAGGTCTGTCAAAGGTGGCAAAAGCCGGCAGAGGAAGGAAGGGGAAAATTAGAAAAGGCTTAAATAGAAACTTTTTTTTTTTTTTTGATGTTTCACATGACTTCAAATTCTTAGTACTAAAAAGGGGCAGAACATAGGAAGTCACTAGGTGAGTACGCTTTTAAAAGGTATAGCCTATCCAAATATCATTAATTTGTTACAGGCACTTCGCTAATCTGTGTAGATCCAAACCTAAAATGCAAAACAAAACAAAACTCCCTCCTTCAGAGGGCTCCCCAGCATATCTAAGCTGTACCATTGATTCCAGGGATGTGCTACATACAGATGTAGGATTTTATTTTTTTAGGTAGGAAAATTTCTGTTAAAGAAAAATTAACTATAATTATGAAGTAGTTGCTGTTTTCCAGGTATTCTGCTGCTTGTCACCTATGTTATCTTAAGTATGTTACCTCATTACTTCCAGTATTTTAATGAAATGGACATTATTGTTCTCATTTTCCAAAGACTTGCAGTGCAGCTGCAAAGTAATAGAATCAGGCCCTCGGCATCTTGGTCTCTAACTTCAAACTTATATACAAATAGATATATATATATATTTTTTCTCCATCCTGCTGCCTCTATTTAGTTATTAAAAATACTACTTTTTTTCTTATTATAGAAGTAGAATGTGGAGTTCCCTGGTGGTGTAGTGGCTTCAGGCTTCGGCGTTGAACCTGTCAGTGCTGCGGCCTGGGTTCGATTCCCAGTCAGGGAATACCCACAAACAAACAAACAAACAAAAATCAAAAGTAGAATGTATAGAAAAGCATAAAGATGAAAACAGAAATCACCCATATCCTACTTTCTTGAGGTGCATTGCTCAGTATGGTAGCCAGTAGCTATAAATGACCATTGGGTGCTTGAAATGTGGCTAGTCTGAAATGAGATGTGCTGTAAATGTAAAATATACACCAAATTTCAAAGACTCATTATGGAAAAAACATAAAATATTTCATTAATTTTATATTGATCACATGTTGAAGTGATGTTTTGAATATACTGGGTTAAGTATATTATTGAAATTAACTTCACATATTTTACTTTTTCATTGTGAATATTAGAAAATTAAGAACACAGGTGTGGCTTGCACTGTATTCCTAGTGTATGATGCTGATCTGCAGGATGTATGCTATTTTCTATATAGTTACATAAATTAAAAATTTTGATATCATACTGTTGTAGTTTTTTATTTTTCACTTAATGGAGCATCAAGAACATTTTTTTACTCTGTTAAATGCTTTCCTCTGATATCATTTAAAACTATTAAATAGTATTGTATCACATTGGATATAGCATATTTATTTAATAGTTTCTTATTTTTTGGATATTAGAATCCAGTATTAACTCCACAGTGAATACTATTCTATATAACTTTACCTGCATCTCAGTTTATTTTTGGAAAAATTTTCTAGAATTGGAATTACTTATAAAGGTTTTAAACACATTTAAGGCTTTTGATAATTATTGACAAATTACCCTACAGAAAACTGTATTTTATACTCCCAGTTTCAATGTTTAAGAGTGTTTATGTCTCTCAGCTGCCTACTCCATTTTTGCTCAGGGATTTCATTTAGTTTCAGAGAAACAGAATTTCATTTGAAAAACAAAGGGCTATTTTTTTGGAAGCAATTTTTATTTTTTGAGAAATTTTTAGTCTGTATGAGGTTTTATTATTCTGAATCATCATGTTGTTTCTTAAAATTATTCTTGAGCTGCATCTTCTAAGTGAAAAATGAGTTAATGATAGACTTTTTGGAAAGCAACCAAATACAATTTCATACAAAGAATTCTGTTTGATGGTCACTAAAAATATTTACGATAACTAATTTTTTAGAGCTATACTTTTGGTTTCTTTTTGTGTCAGGTTAATTCAGTGGTTAAGTTTTTTTCTGTGTACTTCAGAGCTAACATATCAAAAAACAATTTTGTCCTTCTGTAATGTGCAAAATAAACAGATCTCTGGAGTTCATGGGCTACTTGAATGGTATTTACACCAGAGGGTTCATTGAATAGCAGACAGTGCTGTTTGTGTCATATCATACTTGGGCCAATCTGATAAATATGCCTAACAGCTCCGTGGTTTCACTGACTTTGAATTACTCTCATTGACGTTTCTCATAGTTAAGACCAGAAGATACATTACAGGTGTGACTTGGTTTTCCTGGCCACTTCTCCCTATTGGTTTGCGTAGAGTTCAGGCTTGCAGCTTGAGCACTGGGAACCTCAGCTGGCAAACACCACGTGCTGGTGGTGGTGGTCAGGATGAACTCAATCATTATAGGACGTGAAAAGCATGTTCTTGTTGGCTTTGAATTGTTTGACTGCCTTTATCAGTGCGTCTCTTTATCTGGGATACTTGGAATTAAAACTTTTTAAGGTAGAGATATGGGAAAAGGGACACTTTTCAAAACAAAGCTTAGTGACAAAGGGATTTTTAAAAATGTGTGTGTGTGTGTGTGTGTGTGTGTGTGTGTATGTATGTATGTATGTATGTGTGCATGTATGCATGTGTATGTGTGATTCCAGCCAACTCATAATGGGCCTAATTGGTTTAGAGTTTCCCAATGATTTTGTTGTGACTGATGAGATGAACAAATATTTTAAAATACATTTTGGCCAAAATATAAGTTCACAATCATAAACTTGAATAGGGAACTGAGAACTGGATGTAAAGAAATGTTCAAGGAGTTCCCTGGTGGTGTAGTGGCTTAAGGCTTCGGCGCTGGCACTGTCAGCGCTGTGTCCTGGGTTCGATTCCCAGCCGGGGAGCTACCCACATACCAAAAAGCAAAAAAAATCAATATAGATTCTTTTGATATTTTAAAAATAAAAATCCTAAACTTAAAGAAAGCATGAGAACACCCCAGTTAACAAAAAAAGGCTTTCACATATTATTTTATTGAATCTTCACAATTCCAATGTGTTTAAGATTGAACAGCTTGTGGGAGTTCCCTGGTGGTGTAGTGGCTTAAGGCTTCGGCGCTGGCGCTGTCAGCGCTGCGGCCTGGGTTCGATTCCCAGCCAGGGAGCTACCCACATACCAAAAAGCAAAAAAAAAAAAGAAAAAGAAATGTTCATTTCTTAGTTCCCAGCTGCTGGCTGAGTATCTAGCACATAGAGCAAGGCTGTCATGTTTATTGTTTACCTCACTTGTGGTCCATCATTGTCTGTGACTTTCTCCTAGGAAATAGTTTTATCCACGTGGCTGTGATTTTTCTGTATGCTCTTTCTTTTCAAATATAAGCTGATATTAGCATAGGAACAAGAAATTGAGGTAATGCTTAGGATAAATTGATATTGATGTGGTAAAGAACGGAGGGATGGTTGAGTCTCATAAGCAAATAAGAAAACTTTCCATATGCTAATAGAAGACAATTCTTGTTGGTAATGTTAAAGACTCTTATAATGTTAGATCCTCTTACTTTCTCCTTTTGCCTATAGTTAATTAATTATTTCTCCATTTTAATCTTGTGACGTAAGTGTTTTTCTGGTATGATAAACACTGAGAATGTCTGGTCACAGGAGCTAGTAATTTTGGTAAAATCCCTAAACTCATTAATTCTTGTATTCAGTGACCTTAAGCATTTTTCTTTAGTATATATGTGGTAGGGAGTAAGTGAAAACAGTAGATGTTTTTAACAAAAACTGCCAATAAATTTATGCTAGCTCTACTGAATTAAGTTCTGACAGAAACAGGAAAAGTGTGATAATTTAAACCATTTTAAATTATGATACAATTAACAGAGTTAAGCATTTGTTTTTATTTTATAAGGTATAATTGTTATACAATATCATATTAGTTATATTAGTTTCAAATAAACAACATAGTGATTTGACATTTTTATGTCTTACAATGTGATCACTCCACTAATTCTAGTGATCATTAGTCACCATCCAAACTTATCACAATACTATTGACTATATTTCCCTTCACCTTTTTTCACCCCTCTCCCCTCTGGTAACCATTCCTTTGGTGTCTGTTTTTGAGTCTCTTTTTGTTTTGTTTGTTCCTTTGTCCTGCTTTTTTTTCCAGTTCCATAAATAAGTGATACCATATGGTATTTGTCTTTTTCTGTATGACTTCTTTCACTTAGCATAATACCCTTTAGGTCTATTCATGTTGTTGCAAATGGCAAAATTTTATTCTTTTTTCATTGCTGCATAATATTTTGTTACATACTATATCTTCTTTATCCATTCATCTATTGATGGACACCTTGGTTGCCTCAGTATCTTGGCTATTATAAATAATGCTGCACTGAACATAGAGGTGCATCATGTATCTTTCCAAATTAGTATACTGATTAACAAAACTTAAAAAGAGTAAAAACCCAAGAAACACTAGAAAATAAGTACATGAATAAGGATGAAGATGTGGAGTTTTTGTTTTCATGAAAAAGATACTCTAACAGCAGTTATATTTTATGTTACTTGATTTGCTTATTTTATTACATACTTTAAGTTTTTTCAGACAAAATATATAATTTTTGTGATCTGTCAAAACAGGTATAACAGGAATTTTAAGGTGGGAATATGAATATTTTTCTTACTGTCTAACAAATGAAGTCTAGGCAACTTTTTGGTCTAAGGACCTGATCCTGCTTTATAGAAATGAATGTTTCTCTTTATGTATTTTTATGATTTATCCCTAACAATAACTGGTCAGTTATACACCAAACATTTGTTCATTCATACATTTATGCAAAAAACGTGCAAACATCTATCATGTACATAACACTCTTAATTTTGGTAAGGGACGCAAATAAAAACAGGTTATTTTGTACATTAGGAGAATTTACCATCTCATAGGGACAGAAACATTAGAGCAGTTGAATAATTCTGAGATTAGAGTTAGATCAGTGAGGGAGTTAATGAGCAGACTGAAATGGGAGGAGGGAGAAACTGCTATGAGTTGGGTTAATCAGAAAAAACAAGTTGAAAATAGAAGCACGATATTCTTGAGCAGCTTTGCACAGCTTCCATAACATCTATAAATACTTTGGTTCTGAATTCCACTACTCTAACTCTTTATTTTTGCTGATGATGAAACTGAGGTCTCAAAAATATAAGATACTTTGGCTGGGGTGCAATCAGATGGTGGCTGAAGTGTGGCTGGAACCCAGTTTTCCAGATCATTGGTCCAAGGTGTTTTCCTTGAGAGCAATTTCAGAGATGGGCTAGTGGAGGAGCACAAGTCTTTGCTGTTAATCTCTATTTTGTTGTTAATCTTTCTCACAGATATTCAAAATACTAGGTTTGAAGTTTATATAGTTTTGATTTACTGTTCAAAACTACATTAGTGTTTCCTAAGAAAAGGCATGACTATTTATGTCACATTTTGCTGTAGTATGAAAGTAAGTTTCACTGAAGGCAGCAAAAACTTGCAATTTAAAGTAGAGATATAAAAAATTGTTTTTGGGTTCGCCACTCCTCTACCCTTATCCTTTACCTTTCATGGCCCTAATGCCTCCACTTTCTTTCTCTCCATTAAAAAAAAATCTTTCAATAGCTCTTCTATATGCCTTGTATTTTCTTGACAAAGCCTACCAAGAAAGCAGTGTTTGAAAAGTTCAGTACTGCTTCCAATCTCAGGCTTTATCTTTGAAATTTGCACACTGAATTAAAATATTGCTACATTTGTGGCCTGGGATCGTCCCTGCTAATTCCATATGAAGCAGGAGTGCCAAAGAACTCTTAGAACTCCCCTTGTGAATTAGCTTGGTGAGCAGTTCTGGACTTGGTGTTTTAATCTCTCCATCAGGATCAATGTGATCCTGTGTTAAAGCCAAGGTCAAGTGGGATAAGCAGTTGAACTTTCTCCTTTGTCTTGCGTGGCTCGTTGAAACATGTAACCTTTATAGTTTGGTTTCTGCTTTGGGGGAGATTCTAAAGTCCTAGCAGATGTTTATTTCACTCTTTTGAAAACCCCATTTCATTTTACTAGGCATGGTGTCAAAGAAACAATCGGGGGTAGATTAGATAGACGGAAGGTCAATTTTTTTTTTTTGTTAATATTGCAAAATAAGAGGTTTTTGTGATTATTATTGTTTTCTGCCAGTTGAGCCACTGAGAACGAGTCATTGATTCTGAAAACAGATTTTCTTCATGTGTCAGCAATGACTGTGGAGTCAAGGTATGTGAAGACAAGACAGGGTGGCAGCCATATGATCCCTTTTGGTTGGCAGAAAATAAAACCCTTAAGCAATGTTACCACCTTTTAAGGAGTTTTCCTCCAATGAAGTCAATGGAAATGACTCCCTTCTTCCACAAAATTCTCTAATGTTTTTGTTACTAATAACCTAGGAATGAAACAGTAGCTATGCTATTGTTGTTCTAATGCAATCCTATGTTTTCTTTAATGAACCATCATGCACACATTGTCTTTAATTTTAAGTGACATTATGGTCAACATTATAGCTCCTGTCATTTCACATGGTGCACTAACAAGCCCTTTAAAATAACTGTCCTATAACAACCTCAAGTGGTTGGCTTCTTGATTCAGAACAGCATATGGGACAGCCTAGCAACTGGCTGTGGTGGTTGAAGGCAGAATCTTGTACATTCAATTTTGCCTTTTTCTGCCTGGAGGCAGTAGTCTAAAACCTCCAATTCATATTTTCTGTAAAGCCTATAGGATAATGGTAAATGATTATTTGGCTAATCTTATGGGCACAAAATAACTTTAAAAATGGAGGACACAAAGATTCTAGAATTTTATCATTGGGAAGAGATTGTTGCAATGACATTGCGAACTGTGTATGTCTGAATTCTTCTTTTAATCATTTCTTCTTGTTTTGCCCTCTTCTACTAGCCTAAATTACCTTTCCATCATTTTGTTGTTAACTGAGGAGTACTGTAATCCCCTTTACTGAATAGTTTGGATAATGTAGATCAGGTGATCTAGGAAGAAGATGAGTGTTCAGCCCTCACTGCATATTAGATTCACGTGGTGACTATTTAAGGCATACTGTGGTGTATGCCCCAGTTCTTGGGCTTTTGATTGAATTGGTCTGGTGTTGAGGTGGGAGGAGGATAACATTGATTTCTTTTTAAAAGATCCCCAGATGATTCTGAAGGACCAAGGCTGAGAACTATGGCAGCTAGAGGACGTAGAGGTTATTATGTATGTTGCGTTATTTCAATTGGCAAAGGTAGAAATTCTTTTTAGAAAAAAGGTGAAAACAGTTACTCTATATATTTTCTCTATATATTCAACTGCATTGTTTAAAAATTTTATAAGTTTAAAATTTTTGATGAAATTAAAAACAAGTTTTGCTTTACTCTTCACCAACAAAAAGTTGACAGTAACATAGATAAATATTTCTGTTAAAAGAAAGTTTGCTTCTTGGTACAGGATTGCAATTTTTATGATGAATTTACAGAAAATTTTTGTGAATATGAACCAATAAATGCCTCTTTTTTGGCCTAAGCTAGTTTGAGTTGCTTTTGTCACTAGTAATCAATATATTGATGCTCAAATATGGGATAAACAAAATATTTTTTAGAGATGGAAGAAATGAAATTGGCAATCGGAGCCAAATGAAGTCTTTTTATAAAGGGTAGAGCCTGGGCTGCAAAAGTTTGGATTGACTAAAGAGAAGGAAGAGAATTCTGAGTGAAAATCACTCATTTATCTGGATTCCACATGGATGGTGGAACAAACTTTTAAATTAGTAACCCCCCCCCACCCCCCCACCCGCCAAAGATCCTTTATCTTAGCATTGTGGTAGATACTGAAGTTCTGGCAATTGTTACAGTGTTATTATTACTTAGCCACAACTTTAGAGTTTCTTGACACTGCACCTTTGTCTTGTGTGAGCATTTTACACTTTTTAAGTGTTTTGAGGTTGAGCATATAAATGTTTTCCATTAGCATTTGAAATAATATATTTCCAGCTTAACTATAAGCTCACTGAAGGCAATTTAATGTCTTTTAATTTTAAAGAAATTTTGTAATGTGTAGCTCAGTGCTTGGCCCATAGTAAGCACTTAATAAGTACTTCTCAATTGACTTTTCAGACTGAGGAAGAGGAGAATGAAATAGCCACTTGATAAAGAACTGGCTCAGCAGATATTAGCTGAATATAGTTTTCATAAGACTAAAGATAATTTTAGAAGAGAAGTTATCTCGAAACCTCATTAAAGATCTAAATGCTAAGAGACAGAATTATCTGGAATGAGGTAATGAGCTAAAGAAGATGTTGAAGAAGTGTAAGTTGTTGATAGTTTCTCATTTACTTAGCTAGTTTTAAGTGCAACCTTTATAGTCTTTGACTGACTCTGAGCTACGGCACTGTGGGCTGGTACCAAAAGTATGGTCTCTGGATTCAGACACACTCAAGTTCAAATCCTACTTCTCTCATTAACTGGCCAGATGATCTTAAGCAAATTATTCAGTTTTTTAAGATTCCATTTTATAAGTTAATGAAGAACATAATCATACTGACTAGGATTATAAAGGGCTTTGAGGAGATAATGTACAAAACACATAATAGATGCCTAAGATTGCTACATGGTCACAGATGTCTGGAGAAGGTCATTCTGTGAAGGACCTAAATAAGGAGTCTTTTTATGCATTTTACGGACAAGCTCTGGCTGCTCTCTCTCTTCCCAAGCTATTATAAGTTAGGAAAAGACTACACAGATCAGATGTAGAGTAGAGATTGTAATTCAACTCCTTACATTTCTGTAGAGATAGCATAGTGAAAGAGTGTGGGTATTAGCATCTGATGCCCTAGGTTCAAATCCCAGCTCTGGCATTCACTGCCTCCAGTTTCCTTACCTTTCTGATTCACCTCTCAAGGTTCCTATGGGTAATGATGACAGAGCTAATGAGAAAATAAATTTGCAATTATAAAGTGCTGCCCAAATGTGATTATTAAAAAAAAAAAAGAGCATCCCTATTTTTTTCTTTACTTAGAAAATCTGTAAATAGGAGGGGTTAGGGCCTAATCATTTTGATTCAGTCCAGTGAAGGTAAGCACATCATTGAAGATGTGATAGAGTAGGCGCCATTTATTCTTATCATGGAATTAGCTGTGGGAATAGACATGAAGCTCAAAAGTATCTTTGGCTGCATTGAACAGGAGATGACAAGAAAGTGTAAAAAGAATATTGTGATCTTATAAATGACATCAAAATTCTCACTTGGGCACAGTGACCCAGCAAATCATTCCTTTATTTGAAGGTAATTACTTACCTTGTGGCTGAATTGTTTATAAAGTAAACCCAAAGCATTTAGTGGCCATTTGTTTTTGTTTAGGTTTGTTTTTTCGTTGTCTTGCCCTGGGTCTAAAGAAAGCCTGAACATAATAGGAATGGCATGGAGCTACTTAAAAAAACAGAAAACAAAAAACAAAACAAAACAAAAAACATGGCCACAGGAGGAGCTAGAGCTGAAGAACTGCCACCACAGAAATAAAGAGTATCTACTTTTATGACTTGACTTTAATAACAGTGGGACCCACAAAATACCTCCTACCCACTATAGGCAGGGCAGTACGGCCATTTCCCCCCATACCCTACATTTATCTACCCACTGAAGGTACCTATTGCCACATCTACTTCCAATGCCAGGAACGTTTACTTTTCTCCCAGTGAGTGTGCAGGTTTGGATACACTTTCTGGAAATGTATCAAAGTCAGTCTCTAGCCTGGGGTCTAGAGTGCAGAAGAGTTTAGTCATAGCTTGGTCCAACTTCTGAACAACGATATTAAGCTTATGATTTCTGAAATGTTTACGTTAGCCCTGGCCATGCTGTTTACTGCAGTTGTTGACACTAACACTGTTCGGTCCAGATGAGAGAACAAGATCAGCAACTGAGATTGTTTTGTGTTGTAAGCTCTACTTGCAGATGTCCTCAAACTAATGAAAGCCAGAGTGTATTGCTTTCTCTGATCACATGATCTAAAAACCAAGGTTGTTGGGGACACTCAGGAAAGCTTCATTTTTCAAGATTAACAAGTTATTGGGAGAAGACACTTGCCTGAGAGGATTTAGAGGTACCTTGCTTTCTTGGGTATATATCAGAAGCCCCTCAAACCCTTCTATGAGGAAAAGCATGCTATACTTCTAGTAGCATCTGCTCTGCTATTACTTTATAAACTGCAAGTATATGAATTGTTTTTGGTGTATGAAACAAGCATTGAATTCAAGTAGTTTTCAATCAGCTAAAAAAACTGCTTTATTTTCACAACAGTTTTGGCTTTGTAGACATGGTTTTGGAACATACACTGCCTGGTCTTAGAAATATGCATAGAAGGAAACTTGTTTTATTTTTCCTTTTGTTTTCATTTGTTTAATATTATACTAATAGACAAGTTGGGCCAACTAAAGAGGCAGAAAAAGAGGCAAGTTAAGAGAAGGGTGATTTTAATTAACTAACTCTTTTTAAAGCTGCTGAAATCTGCCCCTTGGATTGGCAGTGCTTTCCCATTAGAACCAGATAGGCACTGAAAAAGCTTAAAGTTTTCTTTTACTTTAGATTTTTGAAAAGTAATTTCTTCAGCAAGAAAGGAATGATCTTTTTATAAGGCTTTCACATTGCCCTTGAGAGATAGGTATAGTTTTAGATCTTTAATTGAAGAAAAATATTTAAAGATCCTGGTGGATTGCATGGACCGTATTCCATGATAGAAAACAGTAATATAATGGAAACTCTCTGCATACAAGAAAACCAGTTTTAATTTGTACACCATGGAAGCTGTATGCTTTGCAATAGCATGGTAACGTAGCAAAGGAATTTGGACAGCAACTTGAGGTTTGCTGTAGTAGTATTTGAAATGCAACTGTCTAAGGATAAAATCATTCTAATCTACTAAGCTGGGATATTTGAATATTTGAAGTGCAAGAAAAGCCAGTTTGACTCTCTTTACAATAGTATTATTAAAGAATATGCATAGTCTTCTGTTTAGAACCGTGTTTGCTATATCTATACATTAATTGTATGAAGCTCTCTCTCGCTCGTTTGCATGCTCTCTCTTTCTCTCTCTCTGTGTGTGTGTGTGTGTGTGGTGTTAATTTTCCAAGCTAAATGTCTTTATTTAAGAGAAACTTTATGAGTAATGGTGATAGCTAATATTTGTTAAGTACTTATTACATGAGAGTTAGAGTTCTAGGCACTTTACATGTGGCAAAGACTAATTTTCTCCCATCCTGTTTCATCTTCTTGGCAACCCAACCAGTACATTTCCATTCTCATTTGTAATTAGGCAGGGACATTGAGTTAATTTTTGCCAATGGAATGTGAATAACATGATGTGTACCACTTCTAGGTCTAGTTCATAAATCCTCCCACATGTGATGCTGTTCTTTTTCTGCTGACTTGATGCAAACAACATGATAATCTTAGAAGTGATGTACTAAAAAGGGTGGGGTTACAAGATGCAAAGAACTCTAGTTCCAATATTCCTTCTTGGACCAGAGTCCCTTGACAATTGGGAATTCCCAGATACAATTGCATGTATGTGAGAAACAAATTTTGGTCATGTTTGAGTCAGGTACCTGGGCATTTATTTGTTGGAACAGATAACATTACTTTAATAGACGTATATTATTTAATTCTTTGCTCTTTGAGATAAGAGCAGTATTTTATGCATTCTATGGATAAGGAAACTGGCTCATAGAAATTTAAAAAAATATGCCTCAGTAGAACATAGTTCTTATACAATAGGGCTAGGACTTGATCCAAGTTCTTTTTGTAGATGTCTCTATCTCTTGTTGTAATTATTAGGAAGAGATAAGACAATTCTGTAAGCCCCAAATCTTACAGTTTGCACTACACAGCTAAACCTTTTAGAATTGAAAAAAATATTTGCATATTAGGCACAATAAAGTCCTGTATTCACCAAACTTTGTTGTTAGTTTGTAGGTTGCACTCAGTAAAATTTTTGTGCAGATAATTGGGCAAGTTTTTTCAAAGAAAATTGAGATTTATTTAAGTTATATAAAACTCTAATGTTTTAAATTGAAAAAAGAGTTAAAAATTATATCACTAGGTTGTCACATGTAAAGATTCATAATATTATCAAATAATGCAAGATTATAGTGTACTTTTTCACATTACTATTTTTTTCTGGTTTAAATTGATTATTTAAAACATTAACAGCAACCACTTTTGTTACTACTTATTATTTTACTCAAGTTATTTTCACTGAACTATTTTATGGTTTTAATCATAGAAAATCTTCATAGTCATTTTACATCTGATGAGGTCTGCATTTTTACATCCCTGTGTCTCATTGTCATTCAACAGACTGTGGGCTTTCCCACATCCATCAAGGGATAGCACTGTAACTGCATCATGATGTTTGGATCATTGGAAAAGATGTTTTGAACTATTGCCATAATATATGCACAATCAAGTTAATAAGCACAGTAAATGCATCACAGGATAATATGGCTTTAAATGTAAAGATTTTACATGCTTTTTTGTTTGTTTGTTTTTTAAAGAAGACAGAAGAACCGATATCCGAAGTCTTAGAAGTTAAGCAAGTACATGCCCAATGAGAAAAAGCCTACTGGTTAGTGGAAAAACTTGAACATCAGTTAGATTTAAAAAAGCATTCTCAAGGTTCAAAACAAGTAGTGAAGTGCAAGAAGAAATTGAGGAAGCTCACAATTTGTATAACAAAATACTTGAAATACCAGAGGAAATATACTTTTGCTATTGTTTTATAAACTAACATATTTATTCATGGTTAACAACTAAGTATAACATTCCATGCTAAGGACCAAAGTCCTTCATTTTCTTGTTGAAACATTGGAATGGTTTTTCATAATAAAAAATGAAAATGAAAACTGCTTCTCCAATAACAGAATGATGAGTTTGTTTCACTGGAGAGTGTTGTGTGGCAGTTTTCTCTTTATCTTGCTAAAGATTCCCTGGTAATTCTTAGCATTACTTGTTACTCGTGACCTCATCACTCTAGGAGTAGTTTATGGGCCAAGCTTCCTAGAGGAACACCAGGTCCTACTCTTTCTGCATATAAAGTTCCATTTAGTCCTGGCAATGCAGGACTTTCTGGTTCAAAGAGAAGAGTCTTATAAGACTTCTTGGACACCAAATAACTCTTACAAAACAACATTTTGATGAATTAAGTGTAAATGAATCAGAAACATATGGATTAAATTTCCTTTGAAATATGCATGCCTTTTCCGAATTAAGGGGGGAAATGCTTGGCAAAATGTATTTTGCTGAACCCAAAACACAAGAGTAAACCTCAGAAGTTTTCCTGGACCTCCAAATTATGCTGGAATCTCTTTTTCTTTTAAAATTAATCCATGTTTAGGCTTAATACAGTTTTTTCTTTTTTAATTTGTAAATGGCTTTACTGTGACCTCTGCTTGCTTCCCTGGATTTGTGCTTTCTTTTGTTCTTGATAAAACCCCTGACACTCAGAAGCATGCACCCAAATTTATGTTCATGTGTCATCAAACTTTCAGTGGAAGCACATTCCACTTATCTGTCAGTAATCATACAATCTTAGTTTTACATCTTATTCACACTTAAAAGTACTATGTAAGTTGTGTAGAATTTTCTCCCATGCTGTGGTCACTGGGACAGGCATTAATGAACCACAGAGATTTTTGAAGATGCAGAAGAAAGAAACATCAAGTCCCAATTTTAGTGATAAACGTAGTGACATCCAGTAAGGAAGCTTGCCTGTGGTAGGGGTAGTTCTGCATTGATTCTGCTGTTGTTAAAAATACACTCAGAAATTTTCCATTTTCTGCAAAAATAGAATAGTAGATAGAATGGGTTGAGTGGCTTTATTGGGATGCTACTAATTCTATCTGTTGTTCTAATTTAATTATTATTAATAGTAGTTGCTTTCACTTTCAGGAATGTCCTGGTTTGGATGACTAATTATATGGTTTCTGCAGTCATCTAGTATTTTGAATCTTATTTACTTGTTTTTCATAAAGACAGGGTCCCCTGCAATTGCATATGGATATGGCATTTTGTTTAGATATATCTGAGGACATTATGGCTGTGTCCATCTGTGATCTGGAAGGCACTGTACTGTCCAGAGAGGGAAAAGAATATTGGTTCATCATATGCAGCCAAGATGAAAGATGAATTAAAAAAAGAACAATGAAGTCATATATTATCTGGCTTCTGAGTGAGTATGTAACAGTGGTCTCAAGTAGACATTTGATATGAATACAAGAATAGACATAATGATATCAGAAAAATGGCAGCATGATGGGTGCTCCTTGAAATATCCCCTGGAAGTTACAACAAATTGAACAACTAATTCAGCAAAGGATTCCCTAAGCCACACAGTAACACAGCTGAGAGATCCATGCTTTGAAACATCTGAAGGTGGGTGATCTGGACAAACGGGAGAAGAGAATGGGGAAATGCAAAGATAGGGACTGCAGGAAGGGAAGGGGTTCATGATCAAATTATTTTAGGAATATCTGGAATAAATAAAGTTGAACAAATTTCTTTTTTGGAGGAATTCTCAGCAACTTTAATATGTTAATTTATTTTGTAATTTTAAAAATATGATGCAAGATACGGAGTTCCTAGCACTTTCAAAAATTAAGACTTACTGTTTTTAGAGCATGTTTAGGTTCACAGAAAAATTTAGGGAAAGCTATAGAGATTTCCTGTATACTCCCTGCCCACCCCCCCCCCCCCCCCCCCCGATGTACAGCTTCTCCCCATTATCAACAGCCCCCACCAGAGTGGTACATTTGCTACAACTGATGAACCTGCATTGACACATTAAAGTCATACAAAGTTCATAGTTTCCATTGTGGCTCACTTTTGGTGTTGTATATTCTACGGATTTAGACAAATGCGTCATTATGTTGTCATATGAGTATTCACATTGCCCTAAAAGTCTTCTATGCTGTGCCTGTTCATCCTTTCCTCACACCCCTAGCGACCACTGATCTTTTTATAGTTACCATAATTTTGCCTTTTTCAGAATGTCACATAGTTGGACTCACACAGTATTATTGTTTTTTTTTTTTTTATTTTTTATTTATGGTCTCTGACAATCTCTGTCTTTCATTTGGTGCATTTAGACCATTTATGTGTGAGGTGATTATTGATATAGTTGGATTAGTATTTATCATATTCATTACTCTTTTCTATTTGTTGTCCTTGTTCTGTTTTTGTCTTTTATTGTTTTTCTGCCTTAGGTGGTTTTAGCTGAGCATTTTGTGATTCTATTTTCTTTCCTTTCTTACATATCACTTATATTTATTTATTTATTTATTTATTTACTTTTTTAAATTGGTTGCCCCAGACTTTGCAATATACATGTACAACTAATCCTCTTCCACTTTTGAATAACACCATTGCACTTCATTGGTAGTGAGTGTATCTTTTCATAACAAAATAATTCTAATTCTTCCCTCCTATTCCTGTATCATTGCTATTATTCATTTCAGTTATATATAAGCATACATAAGATATATACATAAGCATGCATAATAAAATACATTGTTAGTTTTACTTTGAAGAAACATCTGTTAGATAATTGAGAATAAGAAAAATAAAAGTTTTTATTTTACTTATTCTTTCTCTGATATTTTTCCTTACTTTATGTAGATCAGAGCTTCTGATCTGTATTATTATACTTAGTCAGCCAAAAGGCCAAGAAGTGATATGATCTATATCATTTTTTCTTCTTGCTAAAGAAATTCTTTTAACATTTCTTGGAAAGCAGCTCTACTGGAAATAAATTTTCTCAATTTTTGTTTGAGAAAGTTTTTATTCACTTTTGAAGGACAATTTTGCAGGGTACAGAATTCTAGGTTAGGGACTTTTTTCTCTCAGCATTTTAAATATTTTATTCCATTCTCTTCTTGCTTTCATGGTCTAAGAAATCAGATGTGAGTCTTATCTTTGTTCCTTGTAGGTGGAGTGTTTTCCCCCTCTGACTCTTTCAGAATTTTTTTAATCTTTGATTTTCTATAGTTTGGAAATGATACGCATACATGTAGGGTTCCCCCACCCCCATTTTCCATGCTTCATATTCTCTGAGCTTCTTAGATCTGTGATTTGATGTGTGACATTAATTTGGAAAGATCTGCAGTCATTATCGTCTGAAATATTTATTTTGTTTCATTTTATCCTCTCTTCCTGGTATTTCCATTACATGTATGTTATACCATTTATAGTTTTTCCACAGTCGTTGGATATTCTTTTTTGTTGTTGCTGTTGTTGGTTCCCTGAGCGGGGATGGAACACAGGCCGCAGCGGTGAGAGCACCGAAGCCTAGCTACTACACCACCAGGGAACCTCCCTCTTTCTTTTTTTTCTTTTTTCTTTTTTTTCTTTTTTTGGTCTTCGAGGATTTTATTGATATATTCTGTAGCTCAAAGATGCTTTTCTCAGCTGTGTCCAGTCTACATGGGAACCCATCAAAGGGATTCTTCATTTCTGTTTTAGTATTTTTTAACTCTAATATTTCCTTTTGGTTTTTAGGATTTCCATCTCTTTGCTTATATTACTTATCTGTTCTTTCATGCTATCTACTTTATCCATTAGAGTCCTTAGACCATTAATCAATGTTTTTTTAAATTCCTAGTCTGGTAATTCCAACAACCCCGACATGCATGCTTATGATGCTTTCCTTCTTTCTTGATATTGTATTTTTGCCTCTGATATGCCTTGTGATTTTTGATAGGCAAACGTGATATACCAGGTGAAAAGAACTGCTGTAAATAAGCCTTTAATAATGCGGTAAAGTGTTGGGGGAGGGAAAGTGTTTCACAGTTGTATGATTAGGTCTCAGTCTCTTAGTGATCTTATGCCTCTGGACTGGGAACTTTGCAAATGTTCTCTTTCTCTTTTTTTTTTCTTTTTTTTTTTTTGCTCCCCTCTTAGATGAGACAGAATGGCACAGCCAGCTGGAGTTGTGCATTTTCTTTCTCCCCCATGGGACGCTAGAGAAAGCTGAAGTTGGGAATTTTCTTTCTTCCAGGTTAGATAGGCTCTGATAAAACCCCAGCTGTGGCTAATATTGGCTCTGGTTAACTAGCCTCCTCTGTGAGCAGGCCTTATTAAAAAGATGAGAGTGCTCTGATGTTTTCCAAAATGGTTCCTTCTCTCCTCTGCTGGCAGCACAAGGGGATTTTCCTTTGATACTGACTGACAGTGGGGACCTTGTAGAGCTCCTGGAAGTAAATCTCACAATATTGTGGGTGCCTCTTTATGACTGGTCTCTCTGGAGTTTTTAAATCTCAGAATTTGCCATACTGAGACTCTAGCAGTTTCGTCAATTACAGTTCAGATTTCCCTACCCTGGCACTGGTTTCCTTGGTGGTTTCTGCTTGCGAATCTCTGCTCCGGTAAGTCGAGAATTCCTATATTTGCCTGTCTGTCTCTCCAATCTTGGGGACAGTTTGTTTGTTCTGTGTATTCTCATCTCTTACGAATCTAAGAACAGTTGTTGTTTTTCATTCTATTCAGCTTTTTACTTGTTAAGATGGAATGGTAACTTCCAAGCTTTTTATGTGCAGAACCGATAACATTTGTAGCACTTTTTAAAGTTAGGAGCTTGTTTTTACAAAGTAAAGCAGTAGGAAGCAGATATGGAAATGGAAGAGTGTAAAAGATTTGTTGGTAACAGCTGTGAAAGAAAAGCGGGGAGAAAGTGGGATTGGGGGAGGGGAACTCTCAGAATATGGGGCAGACCTGACAAAGTCTCTGCCAGCCTCATGGAAACTACAGAGCAAGCATTGCTTATTAGAGGAGTCCTCAATTGATCAGGTATGGCTGGGCCCTTGTGCCAGAGTCTTGCTTAGTCACTGGTTGGTCCCACTCTGAGAGAATTGTGACCTTCTTCTAGAAGTTTTATAATTTTAACTTTAGCTTTTGCGTTTAGTCTTTGATCCATTTTGAGTTAGCCTTTGTTTATGGTGTGAGGTAAGGTAAGGGTTGAGAATATTTTTGCATATGGGTACTGAATTGTTCCAACACCATTTGTTGAGAAATTCATGTATGTAGCTATGTAACCTTGCCATTTGTTACGCTGATTGCAACCCTGGCTTTTCTGGTGGTTAAGTACCCTCCCCTGGCCTTAACTGCATCGGAGCCCCAATATCTCCATTGCTGTCAATGCCCTGAATCCTGTTACATTGTCTCTTATTATCAACTCTGATCTGTAGAGTAAAGCCACTATGAACTTAATAATGATGGTGCCCTTCTCATCACCTTATTTCTGATGGCTTTGGTGAGTGGTGTGCCTTCAGGGCCTTCTCATGGTGTGGAATCCTCAGGTGGGTTGTCATGCCTTACATAATATAGCCATACCAGTATGCTGGATTCCCTAAGGCTTTTATGCTTGGTCTGTACCATTTGCTGTGGCAATTCAGGCATTTTAACTTTGCTTAGCATAAGTCATCAACTTCTTCAAGCTTCTAGGAGCCACCTTAGCTACTATTTACATCTTCTACTATTTTCCAGAGCATTAAACCTGTTTTCTGAGACAGTGTCCTCCTGTCAATTACCACTCAATAAATACAGGCCTATGGTATAGCCTCCTTGGTCAGGCATTCTCAAAATTTAGTCAGTAGCTGTTGTCTCAGGCCCTACTAGTACATGCTGGCTAATTCTTGCATGTCTTTTTGAATGTAGCCCCCTTTTCTCTCTTATCAGGCTCAGCTTGCCCTGGCTGGATTAATTATATTTATTGGTGACCTGGCAGATCCTGAGTGAGTGTCCCTGTTGCTTAGCGTGGTGGGGGTTCTGCAGGTTATTCCTATATGGGGGAGGTCTAAATGGGGGTGGGCCTAGGGCACCTCTACAGTTTTTGAACTTAAGAGTAGTCTATGGAACAAAATCTTCACAGGCTTCCACCATGATGATCCTATTTTATGTGTCAGGGTTCCAGGTTTTCCCAACCTGGGTCCTAATTTTGACATCAGACCAAACTCAACTGAGCATTCAATCTTTGAAACTAGGAGACTTATACTGGTAAATCCTGTTTGGTCTTTAGCTTCCCTGCTCTCATACTTCCAGGAGGAAAGGGAATGCATACCACCTGCGATGGGCCCTTATTTCCAGCTAGCCAGTAAGTTATCCAGTCCTCATACCCCACTTTACTGCCTGCTTTCTTGGACCACTATTTATTACGTTACTTAGATTTTCTGAGAAACAGATGTCGAACCAGAGTTGGGCTGCAAAATGTTTATTGAGGATTAACGCTTAGGAAAGGAAAAGGGGGGAAAGAGGATTTGATGGGGAAAGAGGATTGCAATGCAGATCTGACAAGTCTCTCAGCCAAATGGGAAACTAGAAGCAAAGAGAGCGAGTTTTAGAGGAGTCTTGTATTATGCACGTAGTAAGTGGCAGTGCCCTTACTATGATCTTGCTCAGTCACTGACTGAGGCCATCGTGAGAAGGTCATGACCTGTATGCAGAAGCTGAAGCAGATATGAAACAGTTGACCCTCTTAGGCTGGCAGATAACTGCATTCTTTGGTCTTGATAAAGAGTTCCTTTTTGAAAGGAAGTTTGAGTGGCACATCTTCATGTCTCCATGTAATGTCTCAATTGTCTAGTATTCTGTGGGACACTCTTTTATCCTGGCTTCAAGAAATTTTAATTCCATTAGTTGTGCTAATTATAATAATGGTAAAACAGTTTGGTAATGGATAGCAGAATTATTGATAAATATTAGTATAACCTAGCAATATTTAAATAATTGTACCTGTTCAGGTACAATTTGTTTATGCCTACACTAAATACGTATTTCCTATTCAAATTTTATACCTGAAATAAAACTTTCAGAATTTCTCCCTTGATTTTGGAACTTAATGAGTCAAGAATCCTAGGCTTATTCATGACTTCTGAAGAAGTGGATTTTTTTAGACAGTGCTGTTTTTTCTCAGCTTTGTCTCTTCCTCTTTAGCTATTGGACTAATTGACTATGTTTTATACAGTACTTCTGTTTTTTTTCTCTTATCTCCGGCTTTGCAGAGAGGAATTACAATTGCTCCCTAATGGTTGTGGGGTTTTGGCCATATTCTGTGGTATCTCACCAGGGCCCCTCTGGAGGAACGCGTAGGGAGATGGGAATTCCCTCCCACTCCAACTAAGCCTGCAGCGGGACATCCCCCTGACTTCATTCTTTAGCAGACATTCCTGCACGGTTTGCCTCCTTAGTTCCCCACCTGTGCCTTTTAATGAAAAGCTTATTTAATGTTCATTTATACTTAATATATAATTTCTTCAATAGAATAAGTTTTGCATCTTTCATTTTTTTAGTTACTTTCAAAGTTATGACCTCTTTCTGAAAAATAACATTTAAAAGAAATTTAATTAGCATTCTGATTTTTTGAATTTCTTTTATTAAAAACGATTATTTTTGAGCCTTTGAATTAATGGCATGCTTGTGACCAGAAAAGGGCTCCACAAAGAAATAGGGAAAAATTCTCAATTTGGGCAATGGTAGAAAGAAGAACGGAAATAAATACAAATTAGAGCATTTTGTTTTTCTCCTTGCTTATGGATGTTTTCCAAGAAAATAAAAAATAATGACTTCATAGCCAAGGGCAGAGTTTGATACCAAGTTGAGAAATACATATGGACAGAAATTTTGAAATGGGAATTGAGAATATTAAAAAAACTGGAAAGAAATGCTGTGTGTGTGTGTGTGTGTGTGTGTGTGTGTGTGATGAAAAGTTCTACATTTGAACCTGTATTTTAGGACTTCTTATCAGAGGGTATTTGTTACAACATTGGATTAAGTCATGGCAAGTACTAGTAAGTAAGTATATCCTCTTGTTTTCAGGCAACATCAGTCATGTCAAAATAATTATCCTCGCATTTTTAATTGCTTTTAAAATGACTGGGAGCAAGATCTATTATTTTTCATGTATTTTTTTGTCTTACAGATAAGAGAACTAAAAAACAGATTAAGATACTGTACCACAGTATTTATAGAAGAATTAGGGTTAATAATAATAATTTCAGAGTTTGTTTTTCTAAATAACTACACTGCCTTTTAGAATTCTCATAATATTCAATACATTTTTTCCTAATTCTTAAGTATATGATGGAAGTTCTTAACTAGTGATGGCTTGGTAGGGAAATACATATTTAATTTCTGTTTTAAGGAAGTCTTTATTTGACCTATTTAGAATTTGTGTAAAAATCACAAATAAAATTAATATAATTTCTAACCCTAACTCTTACCTTAATAATCCTTAATATGATGTTATTGAAAATGTATTTGAATTGCCTGGTCTATCCTATAAGTTAGATGTGTAAGACAGAATTTACATTTCACACACTCAGAGGGAATTCTTTAATTTAGATCACTCTTTATACTAGATCTTAGAGAAAAGCTATTGAGAGAACTCATAGCTTTCATTGTTATCAGAGTTTTCTATTTACCAAGCAAAACTATCATGCTCTTCGGTTAATACTAATCCTAACAATTACCTTAATGCTAACTTCTCAAAGCAACTATGGAGACTATTGTTTTCTGTTGTTTTGGTGGAAACATACAGTCTCTCAGGATATGAACAAAAGTGAGTAAACATTTTATTTTTTAAATTGCATCCCCCTTTTCATAAAGATAATACATATATGCTGTGGTAACTTTTATGTTCTAGAAATCCCTTGACTGATACTTGATGAATGAATGGATTACTAGTGATCATTTTCTCTCCACATTTTTCCAGAATTTAAGTACAAACAAAGATAACTCTTTTCCAAACACTTCTGGCTTATAGGTATAAGCTAATGTGTTAATTTCCTCACCATTTTATTGAAAGGAAATGCAGGATTTTGGGTAGGGTAGTGGAGGCTTCTTTCTATTAGTACTTTTTCTATTCTGTTTTTCTTGCCAGGCTGTATCAGGCACTTCATGAGTTACTTTATCATTATACCAAAGACCAAGGAGATGCATTTCTTCTTTGAAGATGATTTGTCCAAAATTTTATGTGGGTGTTAAGAATATTTGATGCCCAATTTGTAGCTGAATGTTGACGAATCACACAGTTCATAGATTTTCACCCTTGGAGGGTAAGGACTTTGTTAATTTTATGTATAGTTGTTATACCTGGAGCTACCAAGTTTCTAGGAGAAATAACACAATGTGTAAGAAAATAGGGCATGGAATTTAATGTGGGTTTGTTTAAATAGTTCTATAATTTGGGAGTGAAGCCAATTTAAGTGTAAACCATCTTCAAATAATCATTTTTTGATTATTTGAAGCCTGTTTTCCCTATTTAGTACTTAATAATGAATAAGACTTTGTCAAAAACATGTTTTTGACATGGTGCTGCTGCAAGGATGTTTTAAGTGACTATAATGAAAGTATGTTTTTAGAAACCGTCTTGTTTTTCAATAAAACACAAATGTGGTTTTTGTACAAATTGTCATTGTCTGATAAAAGACATACGGTTCAACTTTATGTAGTTGCAAGGTGGTAAATGATACCTTTTACTGTGATCGCAGACTTAAGAAAAGAGGAAATCAAGTTTTATGAGACTCAGTAATAAACAGAATTTTATATGATTAGCAGTGTGTGCGATATGTTTAATATTTTGAAATAAAGACTTAATATTTTTAATTGGTGACATTAAATATAACTACCTAATTTTGCTTCTCGTCTTAGGTACCAATATGTTTATTAAATCTAACTTTAACCATAACAAATACATATGGGTTTATCTTAAATTCTCATGTCTTTTAAAATGTCTCATAAAGTAGATCATCATATCTTGTGATTTATAATTTCTTTCTCAACATAAAATTGATTGTATAATTTAATTTACATAAAACATGTTGCATTTATTCAAAAACATTTTCTAATCTCTTTTTCTGCTTAGTAAGTCCTCTGTGTAAATATTTATGAGTTTGCCCTTTAAAACAAAACAAGAAAGAACTTCTAAAATTCAAAGCAAAACACAACAAAAGAAACAAATTAGGAAAGTATTTTTTTTTTGGCAAGAGATCTTTTTATGAATATTTGGCTTCGGACACCATTCAAAGTTGTGACATTTTATTCTTCTGGGGCAAGGGCTTCCCTCTTCTTTCCTCCAAAGTAATTCTGGGTGCTGGTTCTGCTCTGTTTATTTTTATGCAATGATGACAGCATGTCCTTATATTGACCAAATATTGACAGAAAAACATTTTTAGATAAACAGTGACAGTTGTGCTAGTCAATTAGTTTTTATTTTTATTTTTTGGTACTGTCTTCCAAATTTCCCACATGCCTTTTATTTTGTCCCTCTCCCAAAGTATAAATTACTATAGTTCCTGAGAGTTTTGATTGTCATCCTATTGTGACATATGTCTATCAAATGCTAGAAGACAGAGGAATTCTTACCCTAACAACTCTCCAAGCTCCTAGTTCTCACCTAACTTGGTTATTTCCAATTTCTTTTTATACATGGCACTTCAACTTGCTGTTTCCTTTTGAAAAAGTCAGTTTAATCAATTTCTCTGCTGAACCAATTTGTTAGCTTTATATTGTATCATTTAGAATTAGCGTTTTAGTCATGTGTAGTCGGTCATGTTGACTTTTTGAAGGTATGCAAAATGCATGCTTGGGGGTAAAGGGATTTATTAAAAAAAGAAAGACCACATGAACGTTTTGATTTTCACGTTGTGTTTGTATAGATTAGCATGAACGACCAGAAACCACAGTCACGTTGTTGACTAAAGGCCAACTCTTCTGGAGTGGGAAACCTATAAAATTGTTATGATGCTCTAGGAGTAGTGTATAGGCATCTACAATTTATACAAGGAAAGTACCCTGCCAATAGAGTTATTAAGCATTGGACAGCTTTAGGAAGAAGAGTCTTCTGTGAGTAGTATTTAAAAATAGGTGAAATTTTTACCTTTTTGAAACTCTTTGAGAGCACACAAAGGTAGAGGCTAAAATAGTTTTAGAGGCTTGCCATATTTTTACCTATTGATAATAATACATATAAAATGAATGTTATTGTAACCATTTTGAGCAATCTCAACTCACTGGACTATAAATATGGATTTTACTTTTTTTTTAAACTAACATTTTAGTCTCTCAATGCATCCTACATTTTCTGTTATGTGGTAGGCTCCTTTAATGACATCCCAGTTTGATTCCATGATGTTTCACTAACCTTCAGGACCTGAAACATTACAGACTGTTATTCCTATCTCATTTGCTTCAAAGCTGCTTCTCCCCATCTGCTCACAGCACCAGCTAGACTGTTGACTTGGAATGCATGTGCTTCTTTTTCAAAATATGCACTACTGCCCCCATTCCCTGCTCTCTTTCCTAGCTTATCCCTCTGGTATTTGTGGGGTGGGAGGAAAGGGAGAGTTTTCTCCTTACAGGATTTTGCTTGGTAATTTTTTGGGGGGCGTTGTGATTGCTTTTTTGCCTTTCCTATCAGGCTGTTTGTGACTTAATGTAAATGGATGGTGGTACCTCCAGCTCCACTAACAAAGGATTCCATCTTGAGGGGCTTTGTAGAGTGATCTTCATTTATGTCTTCCCACCAACCCCTACTTATGTCTGATTCAGGAACTTCTTTCTGCACCTTCAAAGGAGCCTGCGGAGCTTGAAGACTTTACAATTTGATTTACCCTCTGGGGCACCAACGCTTGAGATATGGACATAACAGCTAGCCATGTGTATCCTGTCAGTGTAGGGGGAGTAGTAACTTTACTATTGGTGTGCCGTATCTGCTGTAATCATATGGTTCTTGTTTTTTTTCTGCCTGCCTATTTGACTTGGAAAAGAGATCGCTCACCACTTCACCCCTTTATTACTCTTAAGATAAAATAGGCACTGGAAAAGAGAGAATTATTTGAGAAATTAATCACTTTAAGGAAAATATAGGAAAGCAGTTAAGTATTCAAATAGACTCCCTTACTCTCCTTTTCTTTCAGTTTTGTCTCTGAAGTGCTTTTTATTACTAATTTAGCACCACTTCTCAGAACATTCCCAGTTTTTGTTCCCTTCATCTCCACCAAACCCTGTTGAATTCTACTTTTGCAGGATCTCTACAAGGTAGACAAGATCAGATCCAAGTAAGTAAAGTCTATAAAAATGGCCACAGATTTTTAATTAGCTCATCTAAGCCAAATTAGTCTGCATATAGCTATCCAAATTTAGGTTTGCAAAGATTTAAGATTTGGAAAATATTACTAAATATGTGAGTCAGTAGGTGTTGTAGGTGATGTAGGACTTATGAAGGATGCAGGTGTTTTTATTCATTTTAATGCCTTTTTCTTCCCCTGACTAAAAGCTTTAGAGGTGATTGAATGGTGAGTATTTGTCTACATAAATCCTGTCCTACTAGAGACAAGTTGTATTAACTACTCAAAATACATGAGGTTTCCTGTGTGAAGGGTGCATCCCCCTGCACACCTTTATTTAGTTACCTGTGGCAGGAGGGCAAGAAAACAAAAGCTGGATGACTTAAGGCTGTAATTCACAAACCCAACTGTAGAAAAATATTCTATCTAGAGGTATTGGGTAACCCAAGGCACATCCATGGGGCTCACTGTTTGTCTTACTTGTTTGTTACTTTTAGTTTTATATCTCACACATGAATGAAATCATATAGTTCTTGTTTTTTTCTGTCTGACTGACTTTGCTTCACATAATACTTTCAACATCCCAGGTTGTTGCAAATGGCAGCATTTCATCTTTTCTTATGGCTAGTAGTATTCCCATCATGTATATGCACCACAGCTTCTTTATCCAGTCATCTGTGGAGGACACTTTGGTTGTTTCCATGTCTTGGCCACTGTGAGTAATGCTGCAATGTACATAGAAGTACATATATCTTTATGAATAAATGTTTTTGAAATTTTGTGTAGATCCCCAGAAGAGAAATTGCAGGGTCGTATGATAATTCTATTCTTAATTTTTGGAGGAATTTCCATACTGTTTTCCATAGTGGTTGTACCAATTTACATTCCTACCAGAAGTGTTGAGAGTTCCTTTTTCTCCACAGCCTTTCCAACACTTACTCATGTTACTGCTCATAGTCATTCTAACATGTGTGAGGTGGTATCTCATTGTGGTTTTGATTTGTATTTCCCTAATCGCTAGTGAAGTTGAACATCTTTCATGTAGCTGTTGGCTGTTTGTCTTTAGGAGAAGTGTCTGTTCAGGTCCTCTGCCCATTGTTGAACTCGATTGTTTGTTCATTTTTTTGTTGTTGGGTTATATGAGTTTTTTAATATAGTTTGAATATTCGCCTCTTATCTGTGGTGGTTTTGCAGGTAACTTCTCCCATTCACTTGGTTGCCTCTTTGTTTTGTCGATGGTTCATTTTGCTGTGTAGAAGCTTTTTAGTTTGAAGTAGTTCCATTTATTTATATTTGCTTTTACTTCTCCTGCCTTTGAGGTCCAATTCATAAATTCCTTCCTGAACCCAAGGTCCATAGATTTAGTACCTATGCTTTGTTCTATGAAGTTTATAGTTTCAGATCTTTTTTTTTTTTTTTTTTTTTTTTTTTCAGAAGAAAAGGTGGATTTATTGATTTGCTAGGGCTGCTATAACAAACTGCTGGAGATCGGGTGGCTTAAGCAACAGAAATTTATTTTCTCGTAGTTCTATAGGCTAGAAATTTAAGATCAAGGTGTTGGCAAGGTTGGTTCCTTCAGAGGCCTCTGTCCTTGGCTTGTAGATGACATTTTTCACTGTGTCTTCACACGGTCTTTTCTCTGTATGTATCTGTGTCTGAATTTCCTCTTAGAAGGACACTAGCCATATTGGATTGGGGTCCACCCTAATGACCTCCTTTTAACTTAATTACCTCTTTAATGACTCTATTACCAAATACAATCACATTGTGTGGATAAGAGGACCAGAACTTCAACATGAATTTGGGTGATGCTGGGAGGGACAGTCAACAAAATTCATCCTGTAACAGCTATTTCCTAGTTCCCAAAACTAAAGAGAGACTGAAATGACAATTGTTAGTGTGTTTGAGCTGATATGGCAGGTGCCCTGAGTGGGGTGGAGGGGTGAATGTCTCTACAAGAAAGGGCTTTGGCCCTTGTCAGAGGCAAGAGATGAAGTCTTGAACCTAAGCAAGGCAAACTGTTAGAACCAAGGCATTCAAAGCTTTTACCCACAGTAAAAGGGTAGACTTAAACTAATCTATTCAG